>JANRGV010000062.1:85036902-85083701 GCA_024734035.1 Alethe castanea
TTTCATGGCTTTGGAGATGAAGTTACAATGCAGTTTGTCTGAACAGCAGCCACTGTAGCATGAAGATGTGTTTAGTGGCAGTGGGGAAAATGAACTCCTTCACAGCCAGACTGATACATCTCCAAACTAAATTCCATCCTGAATATTTGAGTGTTTGAGTATTTTAACTGAATATATAAAACTTTTACTTCATCTGGCATATTAGACATGTAAGTTCTGAAATACTCCTAAAAGTCACATTTATTTATAAATTTGGTATTTTTTAATCTATTTCCTTTCACATTGATATAAGTTTTGTCTCCATCTTGGGCAGTCATCACAGTTCAAACTTAACTATTCTACTTTTTTATTCAAGAAGTTGCCTATCTGATCTAAATAAGGAACATTTTATCCAATTCTACTAACTTTACTCTTTTAGTGATGATAAAAATGTTCAGCAAGACTTCAAACATTATTGTGCTTAGTTGTACTTCAATACTTATGTAAAATTCAGTCAGTGTTGGCTTTGGTGTTTTTTCAAATTAAGATATAAAGATATTTGATGTCTTTATTTTTGCTAGTAATGAGCAATTAACTTTCGATAACTCTTTAGTTGCTCCATATTAAATCCATGTAATCTGAACATCAACAAGCATTTTAGGAATCTAGATAGTACATTGTTTTTAAAGGTGCCAATGATTTAAGTTTTATGGAAGAAAAAACATAGATGAAACCATGCAAAGAAAATAGTAACATATTGGCAGGGATTAGGAAAACAGCACTTAGGAATTTTGATTCCTCATTCACTTATCAATCTATCCTATGGATTCTGCTTTATTTGAAAACAACATACATCCTTATTTATCAAGGTGTGATAAAAGCTTAAGGTTATAAAATGTTATATTATGCACAGAATATAATTACTGTTAAATATACATATATGTAGCTGTAGAATATAGTTACTTATGACAAAGACCCTTTAAGTCACATGTCTGAGACATTAAAATAATATATCAATATAGACCTGAAAATTACAGCAGAGAACCATAGATTTTTAAAATAACTTTCTTTGGCACATAAAAAGCAGATATTGTGTTATTAATCACATCCTTTTCCATGTACATAGACTTTAATTACTTAATTCCCTGCGTTTCCATTTTAAGATGATTTAACATTCTTCCTTTAAAAGTATTGTGACAATTGCAAGAAATTATTCACACAACTTGTTAGGATTCCCTTGTGTCATATTGTCTTACCATCACGAGCCTCATCAAAAATTATTTAAATGAAAATTTACTGAGATATTAATTCCTCCCTATTTTGTCTACAGTTCAAAGTAACTTGCCTGGGAAGAATATTCCAGTGGGGGAAAAAAAATCCAATAAACATATTCTTCACAGCATACTTCTTTTATACAATAGATATGTATTTCAAACATAAACTGGATACAGTAAAATAAATCTGTGCTTTTCTTCTTTGAAGTCATGTATCATTGTGATCAAATACAAAGAACTTTTAATATTTCTTGTCTTGGTATCATGTGTGGTTACCTGCCTCAAAAGCCCTCTTGTTTTTATAAAACTAACAGGGTATCAGAATTACTAAGGCTATGAGACCCCTGACTTCTAATTCAATGCATTCTCCTAGGGCTGTATTTTTCAGGCTTTATTTTTCAGGCTTTCCTTCTTCAGCCTTGGGTTAATTTGACTTGAAACAATCTCAGCCAAACTCAGAAAAGATTCACCAAGATAATAGATTTTAAAATAGGTTTTGGATAAGTATATAGAAATAAATGCCACTGAATTATAAAGAAAACAATGGGGCCAATAACTGCACATAGAAAACTGGCAAAATTCCCACTTGCTTTTAGAATCTAATCTAAAGCTTTAATGTTGAAATTGTCAGAAATCCTTCCCTAGTTTGGCAGACTGACATATTTCCTAGTGAATGCTTAGCAAACTCTATATTTACAGGATATATCAAGTTGAATATAAACTGTCAAGTACAGAGACTAGGTAAGATATCTTTAAAACTTCTTAACGAAGATGATGCATTATTGAAACCTGAATATGACAGAATTTTTATCTTTAAAAAGAACTGTATACAAAGTGGCCTAAAAGTCCATGTTGGGAGCACTCCATATATATCAGAAATTGAGGACTAAAGACAAGAATATCCTGTTTTCTCTTCTTGTACCTCTGATACAGTTCCAACATTAATAAGAAGTTGTATAAGATGTAATGCTGGTCTCCTAACAGAACTTAAAATGAGGTAACAATACTGGGAAATATAAAACCAGGAGGAACCTCATCCAATGCATGCTGTTCCATGCATATTCTAATCTAATAAAGATATCAGCTCCATGTCGATTTTTCCTCATTTCAACAAACTTGTTGAGTTTTCTTCTATTCTGCTGGTAAGGTTGTCCTTTTTTTTAATTTTTATTTTTATTTTAGTTTAATATTTTTGCAGTACATGTCTATCTATTTCCAACATTATTTTTATCTCGCCTAATATTTACCTTCATGCCTATAAACATCTATCATATTCCTTTCAGTTTTTATTTTCCTAAGTTAAAGCTAACAAACTTATCTCTGTTTTCCATACATGGTTCAGTTTTCTGTGTCCTTGATCACAGCTGTGAATTCTGTGTTAACTTTTCCTGACTTATTTCATTCTTGAGGAAATATGCCAGCTGAAGTCTTGAACAATGACATTACTACTTATCTATTTCTTCTTGAGATGCTACACATCCAAAAGCTAGAAGTTTTATTTTCGTTTTCTTTCATATTGTATACTTGGCTCTTAAACATCCTATGATATGCAAATCTAGTTATTTTGTCCTTCTTTTCTGACACTTTAAGAACCGCTAGTTTATAATAGAAATTCATAGTAATAAATTCTTAGTAAACTCCTAAGTTACTTGGCGCAATAGAATTTATCAAACATAAGATACATATGATAGAAATGATACAACAAACGTGCAATTAACCTACAGGACATAATAAGACCTTAAAATATTAATTACTGATATTTTTTCTGTTTTTTATGGGGATTTTTGTTAGATAAATAGATAGATAGATCTTTCACTTTTCTCTTTTCATTATTACAAGCTTTTGAAATACTTTGATATTAAAGAAAATAGGTTACCTCTGTAATTTGACCACTGAGAGCTCTAGTGACAAAGGGTGAATCACCATTGTAGGATTTCACAAAAAGTTTTAATTGCGACATTAGTTGGAATACAGAAACTGCTTCAGGGGGGAGGAGGAGGAGGATGGACAGGAGGGAATGTAGGAATGTCTTGGTTCCTATCCATTTTCTACTCTTGATAAAAATGTTGGAAGCAGAATAATGGTTCACAGAAATTTAATCCCTTTACAAATAGAAACCAGGGCTTAAAGTGTGAAGATATGGACTGTGAAAATAAAATTTGAGGTCACTAAGCCATAAATCTAAGTAAAATTGAACAACACAGAGTTTATCATCCCAAAAGACTAAATAAAGCCTCCACAATGAGAAGGAACTAACAGTCTTCAGGATTATGAATTTTTCAACAAATATTTCAGATAGTGGATTATCCTGTTTACCCATATCTTAAATGGCTTTTTCTAAGATATCGTTTTTTGTTTTTTGTTGTGGTTTGTTTTTTGTTGTTGTTGTTGTTGTTGTGTCTATTGTTACTGTTTGTAACAATGTCTAAATGCAATCTGTAGGATAAAGCAAGTTTTTCAGCCTTGGAAAAATAACAAATGTATTGACCTGGCTACATTAAAGATTAATGGTGAGTATTGGGCCAGGGAATCCTTTGTGCTTCAGGTAAACTAGAAATACAGTTAGCACTACTATTGAATGCCTGTTATTCTGTAGTTCACCCTGTGTAAACATGGGGAAAAAATAACTAGACTTTGAGACTTGATTTATTCTGGCATATAAAAGATTAATCTGGTTACTGGTGGGTTTTATTTTAAATTTTTCAATCAGGAGCCCCTGATCTGAATGACATTGTTGCTTAACTTCTTTGCCATTATATTTGCCTTAACATCAGCATTAGAATCACTGATAGAGATGACTTGGGTAACTCATTTGTTCTGTCAGTTTGACTTATTCTACAAGCTGCCATGTATTCTTATTTTTCACTTCTATCCACATTTCAAGTAGAAGTTAGTAAAAAGTTCATTATCTGAGTAGAAATAATATGTATATATGTATTTATTTATACATATATATGTATAAATTAAAAATACAGATTTGGAACATTTTGGATATGTTTTCTTTTTCTGATCTGTATTGGCTGATGTACAAGGAAAGCAGAAATTTTATAAAAGAGGACTAAACTGTGAGTTTTGGAAATGAAAAGATGAAGTTTTGTGTTTAGACTTCAGAAACTGTTACTGTTGTCTACCACCTACAAAGTAAATACATTTTCTTTTGGAAAGTAAGAATTTTAGGCTTCACTGACATCAGACACTTGAATTGCAATACACTCTTTACAATTCAGTACTACATGTGCTGAAGTAACAAATCTTATTCCCCTCTTTAAAATCATGCAATATGCAATCACCTTAAAATACTTGAGCAGGAGTTGGAAAAAAAAAATGCTCCATATGAATCTATTCAAAATCTTAGCTGAAGGTTCCCATTATCTTCTATCATTTATGCCCCTCCTTTTCTCCTACCAATAATTCTCTCTGATTTTCATTTGGGAAGTATAACGGTTCAGCTGTGTCTTGTCAAGACTAAGCAAGCTATTACAACTAAAGGTGAGGAAACTGTCTCCACATGCTCAACTACCTTTCTAAAGTCACCTCCAGGACAGTAAGGGAAGTAGACAACCAACTAGTCAGTGATTGTTAAAAATAATGTCCAGTACTTTAAAATATCACATCTATCAAGCTACTGCTGTATAATTCTGGCTGAATGCTATGATGCAGTGCAATGTTAAAAGAAAAAAAAGTAAAAAATATTTACATTTTAACAATATCTACATGTGCAAAGCATTCTGCAGAGTGGGTGATGGTGAACCTTTCATGTAGATACAAAATATTTCGCAGAAATTTTTAATAGAATCCAGAAGCATGTCAGAAACAGCCTGGGAAAATGCAAAGATGTTAATGTCAATATAGGTTTTCTTCCTTTTGAAGCTACAACTTTCCATCATTAGCCAGAAAGACTGGGTTGTTTTTACTCATCAAGCCCCTAATCTGAGTGCATTAAAAAAACCCCAAACAACAAAACAAACAAACAAATTAAAAAAAACCCAAAAACCAGAAAATAATCACATAGTATGTTCTACCAGCAATGATAGTGAAATGACTGACACCACTGGCAATGTCAAGACACTTAAGTGCTCCAACTAAGAAATGTGTTAAAAAGTGTTCTGAGTTTCCAAGATTTTACTTAAACCTTGTCATTTTGTGTCTCTGAATAACAGCACTGCCTCTACCACTTACCTATTTTTTCCATTGTGCATTTGAATACACACTTCACAGGAAATAGCTTTTGAAGTTTCATAAATAATTCTCTTCGCAGTGACATTCTGCATCTCTTGCACCAACAAATAGGTAAGCTTAGCCGGTTCTAAAGCAGATTAAGATAAGGTGAGGTAGGATAAGGTAAGGTAAGGTAAACTACAGGATGTAAAGACAAAAAGATGAATTTTGATAAGGTTGCAGTCATAACACTATTTTAAAACACTGAAATAAATTAAAAAACAAAGTCATTGAAAAACTCTCCAGACTTCAGGTTCAAGAGGGAAAAATAAACAGACAATCTTATTGAAATTAAGTATTCCTAAAAGGCAAAGCTTAAATTTTGTATATTTAAATACTGATTGAGGTAGAGGTTATTTTATACTCTTTTAAACTCCTGCACAGATCAAGCTGGGCTTCAAAATTATACTCTTTCTATACATAGAAGCTATCTAGGAGTTTCATGTTATCCATCCTGCTGAAGAATGCATTGTTTTTAGACTCAAAAGTTTCACAAGAGTCTAATTATGAGTTCTCAAACTGTGGTCAGTAGTAAACAACCATGTAATATCCTGCCTTTCCCATAAAAACTATATAAAATCTGAATTTTAGCAACCAATCAGTGTTGAAAGATTAGTTAGGAACTGCAAAAAATTGAGGTGCTGACAGCAATTTATTAATTGACAGACTGTTTGTATAACAACTGCAGTCCTAGTCTTTAGTTCTTAGATTAAGTAGCAGAAATTAACAGTAAGTACATGAAAATACTACCCCCTTCTTTAGCTGTAACTAACACATCTTCTGTAAAAGAAAGGAAATCTGTTAGGATAAGTAGACGGTCATTCACATCCCAAAATAGATTCAAAGTACAAAGTCGTAATATCTATATGACATCAAAGGTCTAGGTGAGTTTTGTTGCACATATTTAATAAAAAAACCCCTAAACTTAGCAAAGGAAAACTGCTAAAAAATAGAAAGTCTTTACAATCTTAACAATGTGCATACATTTTAAATATTCTAAACTTCATGTTTTAACCAATTAGTTAAATATATGTAACCTTTGTGACTTATACATTTCATAATTAAAGGAGTTTGAATATGATGTAAAGTCTGGAGATGCAGATGTCAGATGTGCATTTTCAGTAAAGAAGCTACAAGAGAAAAAAATTAAGCTTTCAGATGTTGCAGTAGTTGATAAAAAACCCAAAAAGATACTTTATTTTTCATGACATCAACAAATGTGCGATTTAACTTTGTTATTTATACTGCTAAGCTGGTAAAATGATAGGACTTTATTTGTTACAGCAGGATAGAGATTGCTTCAGGATCCCTGGCTTCATGAAATAGAAATGCAGCTAAATTGCTTTGACAGCAAAAGGGTACTCCTGCTCTCCTCCTAAAATCCTTGTTCAATGCCATGTACCTTTAAAGCTTTTGTGCTTCAGTAAAGTTAATTGCAATTTTCACATGGACTTGCAAGCTTATTTTGAAAATTATTAATCATATGTAACTATAAAAGCAGCTATCAAACAAATCCACTTGACAGGAGAGAACAGTACCCTTCCTCAAAAAGAAAGTGCTTAGGAAAACGTCTAGATCAAAGGACTTTCAATAATTTCTCTATAGAAAATCTTATAATTGAGCAGCATATATCAGCTTTATCTACTTTACCACATATAACAACTATATTTGCTCATTGTATTGAGACCCGGGGTTTTTTATGCATTTCCATCATTCATAATCTAAGAATGAGAAGTAAGGAGTACCTTGTAGGCATGCAATGTCATAAAAAGATAGAGTTCATGTGTGAATTCCATCTAAAAACAACAACAACAAAGCCCCAAACAAACAAACATCTCCAAAGAACTCACAGTTTAGTCTTCTAAGCTTCATAAATTTTCTGCTTTCCTTGTACATCAGCCAATACAGGTCAAAAAAAACCCAACCAAACAAACCAAAAAATCTGTCAAAAAAATTAAAATTAAAACAAAAACAACTAAAGAAATTTCTGATATGAGAGGGCTTGTATTAGTTTCAGCATGATAAATATCCTAGTACAGATTAAGCATATAATTCTACTTTCATTCTGTTCAAATAGACATGAAAGACAAGCCACAAAATTTTACTACAGAAAATTAGGTTTTCAAATGAATTATCTGAGTTTTACACTTTGTACAGGGAATATGTACAGATAAAAAGAATTTCCCAGGTTCTTCGTGGATAGTTATTTTGATTATTAGATTTGATGTTTCTGGACGATAAGATGGAGCTTTTAGTTTTAATAAAACCTTTTAAAAATTCTAAAAATTAATTAAGAATGTAATTTTTCACTATAAAAACTAGCTCAAGGCTCACTCCAGAGTATTTTTTACAGTTCTATGATATACCATGCAGGAACGACATAAAAATGAAAATGCTGATAACTTACAGCTAATACTCCCCTCAAAATCCTGGATTCAAAAAACAATTTATTTGAAGTCTCTCCTGATTTTCTGGCCCTCAAATGGGATGATTAATGCAACAGAGAAAGACAAACTATCTTCCAAAAGCCAAAATCTAAAGTCCTTTTTCTCTACTTATGATGTTAAAGGCCATAAATTTGGATTTTAAAACAAGGTACTAAAGAATAAAAATACAATGCAGGAGGCTAGAAATGTTTTGAAACATTTACATGGAATGTTTGCCTTTCAGTGTTTGAAGTCATTGCAAAGACATTTTCATTTAAATTATTTAAGCAAAGTGGGAATAAAGAAACGGAAGCAATTGCAAATGTTGGCAAGGTCTTTAAGTAGCTGAGATAGATTCTGACATCTGCAACCGCTACTGCTAGAATGGTTTGATCCAGGAGTGTTAATAATTGCTTTGATATCTTTGTTTGCACAAATTGAATATATTTTTTAAATTTTGAATGTAGAGTTCAAGCTGTGTGTTTTCAGACAAAGACGACTTAAGTAATATGACTAAAATGTAAACTGTTCTTCAAAAATAAATGAAATAAATAGATAAATAAATAAAATCTTGCTTTTACTTTATTGGTCATCTAGAAGCACCATATATAAATCCATCAAATACAACTTTTTTTTTTTAATTACTGGTCATAATAAAAAGAAGAATCATTCTTTCTTCTTCACTTCCTTTTTCTTTAAAATTATATTTATACGTGAAAGTTTCCAAGTTTTTATCCTAAATCCAATGCTAGAAGCCAAAAAATGTTCAACACTTCATCCTCTTGTGACTCACTTATCACTGCAATCTTTTAAACAGAGGCTTTTTGAAATGTCTGTCCTGTGTGGGTGGCTCATTCAGGAGATACTCAGGCAAAATATGTCTGTGATTGTGTTAATTTAGATGGGCCATCAAAGATCTGCATCATCCTCAAACCACCCACATCTGCTTTAATTGCTTTGGCAGGTTTGTTAAGCCAATTAACATTGAGTTGCTACAAACTTCCAGTCTTCTGACTCATTTCATGCAGTTTACTGTTGCATTCACATCAGAATTTGTGTTTTGCTGTTACAAAAAGAAAAAAAAATTATAAACAAGAAAAAAATTGCATACTTTCTTTTATCAATGTTCTCCTGCCTTGATTCCATTCACACAGTTAATCATATAATTTAATGGGAATTATTTATGCAGTTCTAATATGCATTCTATTAGGAAGAATGTTTAATAAGTAGGACTAAAGGCATTATTTTTAAAGAGGACTATCTAGCATCCTATAGAGAATGCTGAGATAACATTATACCCCCAGCAATTATTTATTATTTCTGTGAAATGAGGGAAGAAGTTAGGTGAAAACATTCATGTTCACCTGAACTGAGAAAAATACCACATGCTTTTATCTAGATAATTCTTCACTTTTTTAGCAGACAGCTTGAAATTTTTTTTTGCTTTTATTTTGGTGGAAATCTTTTTCTTAAGTTCTTTGTGTGGTGTAAGCATATGTCACGATGTGCTTGGTCACATACGGAGGGTAGAAGCTGCTGTTTTTTTTTAAAGAATAACTTTGGCATTTTCAAGACATTATCCTTTCTTAAAAAGTGATTTTATATGTCATAAAAAATCACCAAGAAAGGTAAAACTACATTACTATCAAAAATTTTGTATATGTAGAGTAATTTATATTTTTATGTTCAAAAGCTGTTCTCTAATACCAACATTAAATCTAACAGATTTTGCTGGATTATGAAAAGTAAAAATGCCTTTGATCCTTATGTTTTCTACATTGTTTTTTTCACTTGCCATTTTTATTGCAGCATTTACTTGATGCTCCAGCTATGCTTACTGTCTTTGCTAATTCCTTTCTGAAGTGTTAATGTTTTATAGGCATTATTTTGCATTTGTTACCAGTAATTGCTGATGCTTCTCCTTTCACATTCCATCTCCCTCAACATCCTCAGGCAAATAATAGGGATTAATACTCCAAAATATAAACAAATTAACAACTCCAGATTAAGGCATCCAGTAAAAATAATAATAATTTTTAAAAGTATAAATTCCCCTTAAGGTTCACTACAAAGGAATCATTTTACAACTTCAATATCTTACTCTTGAGAATGCTGGGGTGCATAAGATATTGTCTTTTTCCTTCTCATAGTAACAGAAGAAGAGTATACTCTATAATTATATAGGTAAGACAAAAGGTTTGTCTGGATCTTCAGTTCATAGAATATTTGCATAGGACAAGCAAGATCTTCAGCCTTATTGTCTTTCTTCACTGAACATCACTTGCCATCTGCTGGCTGATTCACAATTAAAGTGTTTTTGAATATAATTTCATTTTTATTGTTTATTGTCCTAATTTTACTGCAATGTAATTTTAAAAAAACATCATTTCATGCATTCTAGATATTAACAACCGGAGTGTTGCTTATCTTCTGATACAAAGAAATTTTCATAAATTTAGTAGGTTTTGGACAATCTTCGAAACAAAACAAAGTGCTTCAGAAATGAGAAAATGAAATTAAATAGAATCTGTATGAACTGTGGAAGAAAATAGGAAGTTTATGAAGTTGTAATGGAGGCAATTAGTGTAAAAAATTTGATTTTAGCAAAATAAAATATTGGGAAAAAATTAAAATATTTGTTAAAAAGGAGACATCTGACAGAGAGCACGTAAGGAATTTGGAAACTAAATTGTCAAGTAAAAGAACATTGAAATGGAAACTATTAAATAAAGGAAGAGTAGCCTCTGGTTATTTCGTATCATGTAAAATGTTGGGTTCCTCTCTTGTTGTTTGACTAACCTGTGCCTTATCATAGTGTGCAGGTATTTACCAGCTATAATAGATTTGTTCACACAGGTACCATTAAAAGCCTGAGGTTATTTTGCAGTAGAAAAGTGATTCTCTGATCATTTACAAAAGAACAGGAGACTAAAGGAAAATCTTGTCCACATGTATTTTTCTAAATTCCCTCTTATTGAAGTCAACAAGTTTAATTCAATTGAAATCAAGATGACTGAAGAGGATGCAAATTAACACAATCTCAGTCCATAGGATAGATGCAGATAAATGTTCAACTGGGGCTTGAGAAAGAAACATTAGTCAATTAAAGGCCAGTTGAATTGACTCACAAGATATTAAGTCTAAAATACTGTTAATTACAAGATTTTGTCCAGAACAAATGTCAGAAAAGTAGTTTACAACACTCTGCAGTTTATGTACAGATTGGTAATCTTAGGTATAGGATAATTAACATGTTACTGATGAATGAATATAAACTAACAAACAGTATAATAGATTTAATTAATAGTACTCATTCTTCTTAACGGAATCTTTTAGAGTAAGAAATTGTACATATTATTTGGTAGTCAACTCTTTGACAAATAGTAGTGGGACATGCTATAGTTAATGAATGCTATTGTTACAAAAGCAGATTTTGAGATTAAATTAATGACTTTTAAGAAATCATGATGGCCAAAACAGTCATAGAAGTATGACTCCTGATTATTTTAAGGTACACAGAAAGCTCCTAACAACAACTATGAAAAACTGACTTATGTGCTTCTTACAAATACAATCCTAGATGTGACCAATATTTGCTCTCCTGAAAGAATTACAAATAAAGAAGGAGTGGAAGCCAAGTAAAGTTCAAAGTTGCACATGCAATTGATCCCATTTAATCAAATCAGATGAGGAAGAAATAGTGTTTGGTTTTTGGTTTTTAATAGAAATGAAAATATAAAACCATTTTTGTTGTTGTTTTAGAGGACTCAGTTGACTAAGAAATGTTATCTTGCCCAAAAAAAGCAAAGGCAAATTGAGAGTAGATTTAGAAAACTGTTAGTGGTTGCCTGCCATTAAATTATATATGTCTAGGCACTCACTAAGAAAGTAGAACTTTTCTTTTTTAAAATCACCTTCCTTTCCAAGACTAGTTTGTACACCCATTTTGGATTACCTGGGGGAACGAAGCCTGGTGGGTATAATTGCATATAAACATTTAAACATTTACTGAATCCCATGAAATATAGATTCATTCAAAACCCTACTTTATTTTCTAGTTCAGCAGTTATCTGAGAACTATCTGTATAGCAGATCAGCTGCTCAAGGTCATCACCTCCAATAAACACATGAGCAAACACACACACACACACACACACACACATAGTGTAAGTTTAATAGTTTATAAACTACATATAATAGTGAAATAATGAAATAATATTGAACTACTGAGCTGCACACCATTGTCAAGCAGTTCAAGCAGAACTCCTGTGCTGGAGCAATGTGTCAGCAGCAGTGAAGCTTGTTTTGGCAGAGGGTTGTTAGACTGTCTGTATACTTAGTCATGGAAATCAGCACATTAACAGGGGCTGCTGAGGCTGATACAGCGTTGTTGCAGCAGGACTGAGCAGTATACGCATTCTGACTAATTATTTGGTGTCTGAAAACTACTCTTACTTTTTTTTTTTTTTTTTTCCCCCCCCATAATTCTCCAAGATGCATTGTTTCCAGCTATACGAAGATTTATACCTGGTTACAGAGAAAGCTTAAACATGTCAAATAGGATCATAAATTATGTTCTACTTTCCTAGAATTTTTTTGTATTTCATCCTTTAACTTTCATGACTGAAATAATACTAATACTGACATAACTAATGCCTACTTAATAGTAGCACATGACTTTGATGTATACTAATTCTAATACTAATATTACTTATACAGGAAACAGTCATAATGCTATTTCATATGTTGATTTAATATACTTTACAATTTTAAAATTATGCATAATTGCACCATTATAATATTGGATCTGTAACCTCTCAATCTTTAATTTCACTTTGATTTTTTCTAGTCTCTCCTAAACACACATTTCTTAGTAATGTATGTAAAACAAATCTATTTTCTTTAAAAGTACCTTCAGTGCTTTCTTCTGAATAGGTGAGGGTTACAGCCCTTCTGGCAATTCAAACTATCAAGCAATATCACGATTATCAGGTCCAAACTGTATTTCTCATAACACCTTGAAAGATAGAAGGTGGAATGAATAAGAAAATGAATTATTTATTACATAGTAAGAACATTGAGATGGCATGCTAAGCTGGGTCCTTTTTTTTTTCACAGAGATCTCTGTTTTGACTGAAAGAGTGGGACTGTGTATATCAACAGGTAGTTGTGATTAACTCCCAGTGTCTGTAAAGGTGACTTAAGACTACTATTTTTCATTAATATTCTTCTGATTACTGTTTTAATAAGACAAGTAATAGTAATAACTAAAAATAATAACAAAAAATAATCTAACACTACTCTTACATATGTCAACCTTTTATTGGCTGAAAATGATTTTTTTAATTTTACCTCCTTGGAATGACAAAGAGTATTGTGGAAATTTATATATGACTAGGAAAGAAAAAATCAGTCTTTGGCAAATTAATTTATCTTGAAATACTAGAAACGAGAAGTGATAAGAATCATATTAACTAAAACTATTTCATGAGCTTAAAAAAAGGTAAATCTTCACTACTCTTAAGAAAATAAATATGAAAAACTTTCAGTGTCTTATAGATTAAACCTCTCTTATTCTGGAAGGAGTGGTACATTTCTACGTGTCAATGAACCCCCGATAATGTAAGCAACCATATTGTAAATTGATTCACCTTTTTAATAAAATTAGCAATGTATTTTTGTCCCACTTACTCTGCTGACTTAATACTCTCCACAATTGGAAGATTGAATGTTAGAAATATTTTTTTCCTCCTAAATTTATTTCTACTGCATTTATATCAATTTTGTTCTTGTGCCAACTTTTCACTTTAGCTCTATAATATATTTATTGAAAATTATAAACCTGTACAGCCCTCATTTCGCTAGGATAAGTAAGTCAATCTAGTTTAGTATTTTTGACTAAATTAAACTGGTTTTATGATAAGTCCTTTTCTGCATCTGATTAAATCTGTTTAAAACAATGACCCATACTGTATACAGCAAATATTGCCCGTATTATTTGTTTGAAGAATCTAAGATCATTTCCTCATTTGATAAAACTGTAAAACAGGCCATTTAGAATGAGACTTCAGAGTATTGTTGACATAGTGTGGAGTTTATTTGGTTCTGTTAATTACTTAATTAACAATGATAATTGTGATAATAATAATGATGCTCCAACTGAAAACCTAAAATTAGGTCATAGCAATTCTTCTCAATATTTCAGATTAAATTTCCCTTCTGTTTTGGCCCAACTCCTTAACTATTGCAAGTACATGGCCTGATCAGCTCTACAAAACTCTATGACTTTTTCATGTCTCCATTATACTGCTAGCTGAAGAATTAATACAGACGGGACTTTGTCCGCCTTTGCCCTTTCCAAGTCAGAATCCCCATGCATAAAAACTTTTATTATGAGCAATCACTTACTTTATACTAATACAGCTCATTTTCCATTTCCATTTCTGTTCCCTCAGAGTTAGTTCTTCTTGTTCTGATTCTTTCTGTGAATGACGCTTTCCATATTTTGAGTTAGGGAAATGTTATTAACACTTTGCTACCTCTTTGTTCTTATTAGTGAGGTGTCTGGGATAAAAACTTACTTTTCATCCTGGTGGCTTCCCTTTGAATACTATTATTCTCAGTCTGTAGCACAACTCCTTGCACCTGAAGCCCTTATTCTCCAACTTCAGAATAATTTGCTATGTGGCTCTGTGTTAAATGCTTTACATCATATCTATAGAGTTCAAGAAAATATAGCCAGTGCATTATAAATTTTCTGAGAAAAGCAACATGAGAGAAATGAGCACTACATTTAGAAGCAGGGTGAGCACTTAATTTTTTGACAATAGTATAAGTAATTTATGTGAAATAGCTGCAACAGTGCCATCTGATATGTATGCACAAGATTAATTTTGAATTGGGCACTTTTTCTTTTGTGAGTATGAATTGACATGTTCCATGTAGTACTTTATTTCTTAGTCTCAATTTCATATAAATAGGATTAGCTAAATGTAGTTATTGATTAAAAGTGATTTCTTTAAAAATGAGTGCAAAGAATTTTTAAGGATTCAATACAGACTATCTCCCAAATACAGACAACTAAATTATGCTAGGTATGCTTTTTGCATCTGCAATATATAATCCATGAAATTGTTCATACAAAGAATACACTATAACCCATTTGTTACTTTTGTGACCTGATCCACACTAATCTCACTGCAAGAACAGTTAATCCAGTTACTTGTCTTTTGAGGATTTTAAAATGCAAGAGCTTGTTACGTACTACTTAATTTAAGACATGGTAAAAGTTCTCATCCATATGAGAAAAGCTGCTGCTTTTATATTATTGACTCTGAGGATGTTATATAATTGAAAGAGGTTTAAAAACCAGCCTATCAATTATGGAGCAGTGCCAGTTTTGCTGCACTGCATAGAGTATTCAGTGTGACAGTCTGTTAACTGGAGCAATCTGTGACAGTTCTTCAGTAAGTGTAGATTAAATTACTTTTCAAAAAGAAAAAAATTCTGTGCTTTCCTACTGTTTCTGATTTAATTGTTCTATATTATCTTAATTTTACATTTTCAGTTTGAATATGTTTTACTTATAGTATTTTTTATATGTCTTATAATGGGAAAAATTATTTTAAGAGATATTAAAAATCTGAAGAATCATAAGAATTGGTTTTAATTTTTATCCCCCATAGTCTTATTATCAAGAAAATCTAAGTTGGTTTATTCATAAATGCACAGCAAGTGTGCTTTTAGTATGAAGTCTAGCAATGTGGTATAATATAGGGTAGCAAAACTATCTCTGAGAGCAGATTTTACATGCTCTTTTCTATAGAGTTCCTTTTTCTTTCTTTTTTTTTTTCCAGTAGATGCAGATATTTTTTCTTGAAGGGAGAGAACAGAATATGTAACCACTAGCTAGAATGCTGCTGCCATGCAAAGATTAAGTGTATAATATGAATTCCACTTCCAAATCAAGAGGGGAGGACAGTATTCTAAAGATCTTTAGATCAGACTTCTGAAGATTTGAGGAAGTATTTGTTCTACTCTTGCTAATAGTAAATCTAATAGTAGAAGTTCTTAACATCCTTTTTCAGAATATTCTAGACAATAATTGGCAAAACATTTCTGTAGACATTTTGATAGTCCTTAGTAGTACATTTGAAATCCTGAGTAGACCACAGACCTCACTTTTGAGATTAAAAGTACCACATTTTTATCATATAGAACTGTAGTATAGAAGCATAACTAATCCCTCTTTAGAGATGTTTTAGCAGTAGCAGCACAGGGACTATTTTTTTAGTGGAAATTGAAAATATGTTCAGTTTCAATGTCTCCAAGGACAATATGGAGTCAACTCAAGTCATGGGTGGGAGCTGTCCCTCAAGCACCTCCTGAGTAAATGTGAGATTTTCAAACAGAATTACACTATGTAATTAATCCTGTGTCATCAATCTCATGCTATCCTAAATAAATCTGCTCCAAAATCCTCATTCTATGATAGGACCAACCACAACAGGTTGATACATGCCTACAACTTAATTAATATCATCAGAGAGGTTAACTAGCTGGCTCTGAGCTCTGGGTGCCATGTCCCTTGCAACCTTTAACCATATAGCAACAACCTTCTGATTTCTGAGATCAATACATGGGGAAAGGTGAAGTACTCATCTCTTTGGGTGAAATGGACTAACTTTAAATCTGAAAATAATTTTCCTCTAATGGAATCTGAAGTTATTGCTCTCAAAAAAAAACTTTTAGTGATTTAGAGGCTCTATATGGTAAAATGTGTGGTTATGTACCCTTATGAAAGCTTCTTTCTTTTCATAATTTCTGAGATTTAGCTTTGAATTTGTTTCCAGCTGTGTATCCTAGATCTTTCTATTGCAGGCACTCTTCTTGAAGACATTGTCCCATTCATAGAAGCTTTTCCAAAACTGAGCACTCTCCAGTGAGCTCAATCTAATCTACCTGTAAGGTTTTCATGCAGGATGTGAAAGTCTGGGCCAGACAAGCAGACAGTCTTCTTTCCTGTCTTCAGTCACACTTTCTTTAACTGAATACTATCTATCTGTTGTGCATCCCATTTGCAGATTTAAATGCAGAATTGATTTCTTATGCAGTACAGAAACTTATGTGCTTAGTTATTTAGAATGGAATCTAAAATGCAGTGTATAAAGCCTGTAGATCATATAGAAGAAAATTAAACATTTATGTCTGGCTATTTCTTCAGGAAACACTCTATTTCAGGAATATGAATTCCATATCTGTAACTAGGCATCTAAAAGGTGTGGAGTTTCTGATTGTATTTGTGCTTTGGTAAATAAAGAACTTTATTTTCAAAGTTCTTTATATTGAGATGCAAATATTATAATCCTTATAAAACACAAGGTGATTGACACATTGATATTCTTCTTTCTGATGTTTTCCTGAGAGGTTCACTGTAGAAATAGTTCCATTTGAAATTGTAAAGAAAAAAGACAGGAGTATTGTAAAATTATAGATTAGTATGTATCTAAATGTTCCTATCTTTTTAGGAAGACCTTGAATAACTAAAAAATTACTTCCATGCAAAGTTTATCTTGCTGGCTCAGGCTGGTCCTTTGCTGCATGTCTCTGAAAGCTGGGATAACAAGAAGAACCCTGTTTATGGACAGTTTCCTAGGTATTTACTATTGGCTTCTACAAAAGTCCAGAAATAATTTATACAGGTCTACCCAAGAGCTAGTGGGTATTGCTCTATTCTAAATAAAATAACTATAGCCAATGAGGTGTGGTAAAAATGAAGTTATTATTAATGATCCATCAGTGCTTTTATTTGATTATCACAATTAACTTGTGACTGGTATCATCTTTGTTCAACTTTGTTTATCCCGAGATTTAAATTAGGTTGACATTCTTAACATTCACATAATTATCCATTATCATATTAAGTCCACTGCCCACACAAAAGGCAGAACACTTTGCTGACAAGATGATAACAAATATTTAAAATTATATAAACCAAATATCTCATGTCCATGATATCTTTATCAAGAGTCAGCTTATAGTTAATGTGAAAAAATATAATAATCTTGGCCAAATTATCACCTAAGTTTTTTTATTTTTGTCAATACAAAGACTGATAGCACATGCCAGAGAGTAATGATCATATCCCAGTTCATCAATTACTTTATGTACACTGTGGAAAAAGGGAAACAACCTAAAAATTTAGTGGACCCATCCACCACCTCCACTAGCAATGAAGATGTGTGGGACAGTGTCAAATGCTTTGCATAAATCCAGGTAGACAATGTCTGTTTCTCTGCCCTTATTCACCAATGCTGTAGCCCCTTCACAGAAGAGCACGGAGTTCATCAGGCATGATTTCTGCTTTGTAAAGCCATGTTGGCTATTACCATTCACCTCTTTGTTTTCATGTGTCTTAGCATAGTTTCCAGGAGAATCTACTCCATGATCTTGTCTGGTACAGAGATGAAACTGACTGGTCTGTAACTCCTTGGGTCTTACACTTTCTCCTTTTTAAAATGGAGGCCATTTTTCCCTCTTCCAGTCATGAGAAACTTGATCTGGCTGTCATGATTTTTCAAAAATTGTGGATAATGGCTTAGCAACTTCATCTGCTTCAGGACCCTCGGATGAATCTCAACAGGTACCACAGAATGACATTGTCATTTCAAGACTGCTGATAGAATGTAGTAGGCTAGGGTTTTCACAGAAATACAGATAATAGTAAGTTTGATTTGTTTCTCCTAATACTTCAGTGAACATAAACAGACATATTTATTTTACAGTGAAAAACTGGACCTGGACAAGGGCAAATGATAAAATTTGCTTTAAATGTTATAATTGACTAAAGTACACTATAAAATTACACAATAATGCTCAGAATTTCATGTTCATTTTTTACAGACTTTGTTGATCACACTTCAGTAACAGTTTTGGTTATATGTCATGGACTGTTTAGGATCATATGTTTTTCTGTAATCAAATTTCTCTTAGGAAAACTACTGTCCTTGAACAGCTGCTCTACCTGTCAAACTGAGCAGAGAAAATGTCTATTTTGAGGTGCAGAAGCAGCTGGTTTTCCTTAGTAGGTGCTAAAGTGAATCTCAGTCAGTGTCTAACGAGTTTACACTAAGTTCTGGTCCCTAGTGTTATTCCCATTTAAACAACTCCTTTTCCAGTTGCAGTCTTTTTCAAAGTGAGGATTATTAAAATCTAAATTTCAAATATTTCATCTGTTTTAGGTATCTGTGAAGGAAAGTTGTAATTTTCACTGCTGTCTTTAGGCAATGCTCTATACAGACTTCTGTTTTTGTTGTGGCTTTGCCCTAGCCAGCAACCAAGCCCCATGCAGTCACTCTCTCCCTGACCAATGGGATCAGAAGGTGAATCAGAAGGGTAAAAACTAGAAAACTTGTGGGTTGAGATAAAGACAGTTTAATAGGGAAAACAAAAGCCTTGCGCACAGAGCAAAACAGGGAATTAGTTCAGTGCTGCCCATGAGCAGGTAGGTTTCCAGCCATCCTCAGGAGATCAGGGCCCCATCATAGGTAACAGTGAAATGGGAAAACAAACACCATCACCCAAAATTACCGTCTTCCTCCTTCTTCCTCCACTTTACATATTGAGCATGATGGCATTTGACATGGAATATCCCTTAGGTCAGTTTGGGTCACCTGTCCAGGCTCTGCCTCCTCCCAAACTCCTATGCATCCCCAACTTCCTTGTCAGCATGGCCAAAAAGCAAAAAAGGCCTTGGCTCTGTGCAAGCTCTGTTTAATGGTTTAAAAAAAAAAAAAAAAATCTCTGTATAATCAACCCTGTATTCTGCATAATTCCAAAACACCGTCCCATACCAGCCACTGTGAAGACAATTTACTCTACCCCAGACAAAATCACCTGGACCGGAATTCCTGCCAAATACTTTTACTAGAACATGCCTTTTTACTAATATTAGAAAAAGAGAATCCCAAAGTGACAGTGTGTTCCAGGCCTCTACCATGAGGCTTACCTGTCAAATAATTTATAAGATAATGTGAAGATGGAAAAATAAATTTTTCAAGCCTTGATTCTTAGATCCAAACACTAAACCAAATCTGTTACAAGCTTGCAAAAGCAAATAACTACAATTTTCTTCTCATTATTCAAATCAGAATCTTGGATTGCAAGTTTATTTTCATATGTGTAATGCATGTTTAAATTCTTTCTAATGTTTGTCCAATGGCACGTGTTCTTTAAAATTGTGGGGTTTTTTTCTGAAGAAGCTAATAAAGAAAATAAAATTATATAGTATTTATAGTATTATATAGTATATTATATAGTATAGCAAAGTATTAGCAAATCATACAAATAATACCACTATTAATAAATTAATACTAATTCCTATTCCACTCTGGTTCAGCTAGTTAAAAACTATGAAAAACAAAAATGTATTACTCACCGTTTTCCCCAATATTTATTTAGATAACTTTTCATGACAATGTTATTTATGAAAAACATGTATAAAAACTTCTAGATTCTGTCAGTTTATTTATGTTTGTTTCACTGCAAAGTTTATTCTTGCTCAGCCATGTGTAAAGAGTTCCCATCTCCAGTTCTAAGATTGTCACCCTTGACTGCCTGTTTGTCAGCTCCTCTCAGAATCTCCCCATGCTTTCACTCACTCAGTTTCTTGTGTGCTGCATCTGATCCTGTGGCTTGTTGTGCAAGGCCCCTAGTCTGATAGTGTACCAGGCTTCTAAGGAGCCATTTCTTTTATCCTGTAAGCTTGAAGGCATGCACTCTAGTAAACTTATATTTCTCTTTGATCCTGTTTAAGAATTTTAGCCTGTAGTTTTCCCCTTAATTTCTCCTTCTCTGTCACTGGAATGTAAATGCCTTCATGGCAGGGACCATCTTACAAGTGCAAAAATGTCTTGTACACTGAGAGCACAACTATAAGAAATGTTTTTGCTATAGAGTATGGGTATGAATAGAGTATGCAACATTATGGGAGTGTTGCAGCTTTTCATTTTGCAGCAAACTATGATTACATTAGGCAACTAGTTACCCTGTAAAAATGAGAAATTTAGAAGAAGTCTCTGGACAAGATATAACTTAACTGAATGACATTCTTTGATAGCCAGGCACTCCAGCTTAATATAGTAGGAAAAAGAAAGATGGATTTGTCCAGAAACACAGGAATTTTTTTTTTTTTTTAAAGGCACTGTGCCTCTCAAATTCGAGCTTCTTTGTACATAATCAAGCCTGGAATACAACTGTTAGTTGCCATGCTGCTTTTACTAATCAGGCCATTTTCCTTTCCACGTATATGGATTTAAAGAACTCTCTTTTGGCAGACAATCTCTTCAGAATCTGGCTCCTTATATTTTTGTTACTTTGTCAAGCAAACTTTCAAGCACACCCTCTTTTCAACACTGGACTTTCAGGAGCTCCACAGTTACAGGAATCAAAGGGCTTGTGACTGAAAAATAATAAAATTTTTTTTAAAATCCTCTTTATTCAGTTTAGCTCCATGAACACAAGTGTAAATTAACAGTTGTTAAAATTTGTGACATTTTTGAACAGCCACAAGAGCCTTATCAATGAGTCTGGATTACCCAAGAATTCAGAATTATGCTGAAATTACAGTACATTGAAACCTGTATTCTATTAACAGAAATAATTACACTCCTGCAAGGATTTTTGGCTTGGATGGGAAAAGATTACAGAGAAATAGAATAATCAGGTTTGAAAGAACCCTCAAGGATCAATGAGTCCAACACGTAAATGAATGGCTCCTGGGGATTGAGCGTATGACCTTATAAGTAGATACATATTTTTAAGATAAGAAATTATAAAACCTCAAATTTCTGTTTGTTTTTTCTATTTTTAAAATCTTTGTAATAAGTTTTTGTATTTATCATACAGCAACATATATGAACCCTTCTGACAATTAGTTTAATTGAATCTCCTTTTGCTATGCCTTATCACAATTGCTTCTGCAAATAGGTATCATTACCTCCCAGCCACTAGGAGCTTGTCTCAGGAGACTTAACACCTTTCATCAAGTTCATTAACTGTTCTCATGATTATCACCTGAAATGCTTGAATGATCAAATCTCATTTTCCCAAAGCCTATAACTCACCTCTGTAAACTCATCTTTTACAGTGATCTCCTGTATGTGTGAGGAATCATTAGCACTCCTTCAGACATTCTTGAGAAAGTGAGTTCTATAAAGATTATGCTTGCTACCGGAGTTTACTCAGTTAAAGGCTGGAATAGGCAGTTTTGAAACAGAGCATAAATCTTTCTCTCTCTTTTTCCAGTTAAGTGCTGTGAGGGTGACAGGCAGACACTGGTGCTACTAGATTTGTAAATGGGGAGACCTGACTACTAAATACATAATCCTAAATATTGCACATTACAAAATGCATTTACCCCAGTAAGATTTTTTTCTTAAAGGGCATTTTTTACTTCCTATTAATTTTATTTGTATTTTACACCTACGTTTACAGCTCTTCCGTCTTCAGACAAAAATCTCCCATGTTGCAAATCTCCAAGTTTACTTTGAGAGTTTTGTTCACATAGGTTTTGTTAGCTGCCCTCTTTAGCAAATGTAGGGAAAACTAACACTACACTGATATATTCCTGCAGAAGTTTACTAGCTGTACATGTCTTACATGCCTTTCAAACCCTTACATGCTTTTCAAAGTAAGGATGACTCATTTACTTCTGAAAGAGTTACCTGTTTTCTAATGGTCAGAGATAAATATATCTGCATAATTTCACTGTAAATCTGAAAGAATTGAATTTAATGTACTTCTGCTACTTAAAGGATTGAAATAATTTTCCATTTCAACTACAAGTATGATCATGGAAATAGGAACTATTTAAGAGGATTACTTGTGTGATGGGATTTATACTAGGAGGCCAGTGTCAGGCCAGAGTTTCAGCCTTAATTCTGTCAGGTCTTGGTTTCATGGCTTTAGAAGTCAAGCTGTCAAGAGTTTTAAAATGTGTCCCTTTTTAATGGCATAGTGCTTCCACAAAGGAAGTTGAAAGGTGCATCCCCCAAGACAAGGCCTAAGAAGACAGTAATAGCAAATGTACAACTCGAAAAACAGCTGTAAATGGGGGAATTTAGTAAGGCATAGTAAGGAAATTAGGAGGTTTACGACCACTATATGGTAAGAATACAGAAATATTTTGAGAATAAGATGTGCCACATGAAAAAATATGAAAAAATAATATTAGGGTAGAGCAAAGGGAGAAGACACTGAAGGTGTGCAGGTAGATACATTTTTAATGATTTTTTAGAAAAGTCAGTAACTTTCTGACTCAGCTATAAATATTTTCTGTAACACTTTTTAATTTATAGACTGAGTTTAAGAATATACATGGCAATAGGTATTTTTTTCTACACTTGTGCAAGTCAATGGGCTAGAATCTTGTTATATCATCACATATAGCAAAATTATACCTCATAGTTAATGAGTAGGGATTAATAGGTGTAATGGCACAGAGAGGGCACATACTAAGGTAGAAAAACAAAAGAAAACCCTTTTATTACTGTGAGATGGGTCAAATACTTGGGAGACTTGCCCAGGGAGGCTGTCAAAGTCCCCCATGTGTGTACCTATTCAAAACCTGACTGTCCTGCTTGAGCAGGAGCTTTGGACAAGATGATCTCCAGAGGCTCCTTGAAACCATTCTGAGATTCTGAGAAAGCCAAATATACAACTCTAAATTTGAATGACAGTTCTGTTAGAACTAGATATTCTATTACTAACGTCTTACAAGTGTAGGGTGACCTAAGTATCACCTCCTTGACTGTAATACTTCAACTTTGATTTTTGATTCCCTCAGGTGTCATTTTTATAGTCTTTTCCATAGGAGCCAAGCCCAGTTGCTACAGATCTTGATTTGCAATGAAATAATTTATCTATTCTAGCACTTCAGTCTTCCAGATGATCTAAGAGCCAATAAAAATTCAGCTATCATTCCACAAAATAAAATTGCTTAATTATTCTTAGGAATTATGTGTTAATTAAAAAGCTGTTTACTTCAGAATTTGTTTGGTTTGCACTTATGCACGACACATGACAGTAGACTATGCAAAGAAGAATTAAATAAATAATAGGCAGCTTGTAGACTAGGCATACTGAAATGTCACATTTTCTAGTGTTGAGAAATATATATGCTGGCATTATTTGTATAAAGCAGAAATCCAGCTTTATTTTATATAAAATAACTTGCAAACTCAGTACTTTTTTGAGAGACCAAATAAGAAATATTGTTCAGATATGGAGATTTCAAGAGACACTGATGCTTAATTCTGATAAAGGACTATAAGAAGTGAAAACAATTTCAGACTATTGAATTTCACAGATGGAAAAGTAGAGTAATGCTATTGCAAAATGCAAGATCATGAATTAAATCATACATAAACTAAAAGTAATTGCAAATGCCTCAAACGGATATTCAAATCTCCAAGTATAGCTCATGAATTGCAATGTGTTATGGAATTCAACAGATAAAATGTTTTAAACAGATCCTGCCTTTTGAATAAGAATGCTTATGCACAGAACCAGCTGACAAAATACCAGAAAACCTACAAGACACAGAAATGAGAATAAAATGTAATTAGATTGTAAATCCCAATTATGTGAGGTGAATTCCCTCATGAGTTAGTCAATACATCTTATACTAATACCCTTTTCATTACATAATTGTGGAAAAGAAATTCTTGTAAATTACGTATATTTCATAGCTTCTAGAATGCTGATGCAGCGTTCTTAAAAACTCTGGAAGACTATAAGTTGAAATAATTTTTAGATATTTTTACATAATTGTTAATAAAATATTTCAAATTTGCTCTATGTTAAACATTGATTTTAAGTCTTCCTAAAAACTTTCTATGCTAAAGGCATCACCATGACTCGTGCTGTTACTAACTCAGGCTAAAAGTCTGCACTTTAGAAAAAAAATTTCCAATTTTTCATGACAAATGTTGTCTAACACTTTTAATGCCAAAATAAGCATAATAAAACTTGTACACCCAAAAACTTTTCCCTTAGTACTTAAATTACACAGTTTAGATTAAATTTTTTCTTTCAATCACTCCTATCAAGATGCAGACAATATATATTCTGGTTTGCTTTATGGCCTTACAAAGTTCTCAGCTTGACCAATTGATTTTATATGTTTCTACTTCTGACTCCCTCAGCTTCTGAACGATGATGCAAATTTTATTTTTTTTCCCTGTGTTTTGTTGTTTAATTTGTTTGGGGGTTTTTTTGGGTTTTTTTGTTTTTTTTTTTTCAAAACATGTAAAACTAAGTGTGGCTGGACAAGCAGAGAATAGAGTTATATGCATTTCCTGCCTCAGTGGATACATACAGATATCTCTATGGAAAGAGGAAAAGATGCTGCTTTGTTTAATTGCCTCTGAGTTTTGAAGACATTCTTACAATGCAGGTGGTGAGCAAGAACCTCAGTAGCAAGGAGTGCCAAGCATGAACAGAGCCAGAAAGGTCTTGTAAAGAATAGAGAGGAGGTTTCAATGACTACAGTGATTTTTTTAACTTATCTAGAGATAATAGTGTAGTTTTTTTCAATCCAAAACACCTCTGAAAATTGCTGGACCACCGAAACAAATATACCATTCAGTTACACATGGGTAGTAGTGATGCTGTTCAAAAATACTTCTCTTCTTGTTGGATCAACTCTTAACTTCTAAGTATCCTGTTCTACCAATCCTAGAAATTAAAAACCATTTCGCTCTTGTAAAAAAAAAACCCGAAAAGGCGGTGTGCCTATTTCAAAGCTGTAAGTACATTGGGGTCAGCAGCCATCTGTTGGCTTTCAGTTTCACAATTTATAGAAAGATTTTTTTCATCTTTGTCAGGTGTTCTGAGAGTTGTGAGGGCTTTTTTATTTGGGGGGGGGGGGTGTTTGTTTTGATTTGGTTTTTGTTTTGTTTTGTTCTGTTTTGTTTTGTTTTTTTCCCTGAGCTCTACTGAGTTTTATCAAAGCCTATTGGGAAAATGAAATGCTTTCAGCAGGAAGCATTGAACTACTTTCTGCTTTGCTCTGAAAATTGCAGTCTGCATGCTTCCCTCAGAGTTAAAAACTTTGCACCTTTTTCATGAATGATCAGGACAACAACAAGGAATTTGTCACAATTGTGTGAGAAATTAATTGTCTGAGGTTATTATGAGATTCTAAGTAAAATTAATGTATTTTACTCATCCAAAATCTACTGTTGGAGCAGTGTTGCTTCAAGAGAACTTCCCTCAAATTTCAGATACTAATGAAAATTAATTTTGATGCATCAGTATCCTATTACCTCTGAGCCAACTAGTATTTAAACTTTGACTACTAACACAAGTATAGTTGAATAAAATCATCAGTCGAATGAAAGCAGCATGAGGTCCAAACCAGATCTTTCCAGGCAATTAAATACAAGAACAACCTCATCAGTTTTATAAAACTCTCTGTGCTATATTGTTTTTCTGCAACTGAAACATGTGATGATACCTGCTTTCTCCCAGGCAGTGAGTTTGAATGCTCTTTCAGGAACACTAAGACATTTATGGCAGCAAAATATAACTTTATATTGTGTCCATTATTTGTGGTGAGAATTGGAAGAATAATGCTGATACAGTTTTTTTTTCCTATACACAGTTTCCTTTTTTTCCACCATCATCTAACATCCTCTTTTTAGGATTATTGGAGAGTCTAGGCTATTCCCCAAGTGTCATTTTAGTTGAAGTTTTAGGAGAATTGCATGTTCATTCCTGTATTATACTTGTTAGCTCTTTCATTTTGATATCAAAACTGAAGTTCTCTTATACAAGCTGCATAACACCTTCTTCAAAATTTAGATTAAATTCTATTAACCTCATCTTGACTAGAGGAAGGGTTGGCTTTGGGTTTTACTTTGTTTATCTGTGCCATACGTGAAAAAGATTTTCCCTCTATACCTGCTGCAGCTTAACTCAGATGGCTAGAACTCAGGTTACTGGTAGGGCTTGCCTGCTATTCATTGTTAATACTAATTTCTAAAGACCTAGAAGGATTGACTTGTCTGCCTACTTACTCAGGTTTTTCAAAATACATTTGGTGAAAATTTTGAGCTTTCTGATTTTTCATTATCCTTGAAATATAGTTGTCCGATATTCTTTATTTTGTAAATTTCTACAAGAATTATGGTGGAGGTAACCAAAACCAGAGAAAATTACATATAACTCTAATAAGCAGCATTAGTTACCTCTTTCTTCTTTTCTTGCAGTTCTTTTAAGAATACAGCTAAGAAGTTCAATAAAAAGTCTTTGCTAAATTCTCTGAGTAGTAACAAGCCCTCCAAATCAGTGCAAGTGGGAATGTAGTTGAAGGAGCAGAGGTGATTTCTTTTTTGCAAAGTACTAACTTGCAAAATCCTAGCAACAATAACCCAGTTATTCTCTTTCTCTTGTTGCCTAGGTATACTGTTGCATATTTAATTTAAAATATATTAAACTATTGAACAACTTTATTAATTCCAACATTAAACAGAAACTTCTGTCAAATATATTAGAATATGTCAAGAGGCCTATTAGGAACATAGATTTTTAATGTTATTTACAGTGAGTATGTATTCCCTGTGTGCGTGCACTTTCCAACCAAAATGACTCTATGATTCTACGATTGTGTTTACACATGGTGTTAAGAATGAGATTTCACCTCTAAATGTTTTTCTGTGGTAACATATTTCATTTACTGATAGTGAATGCTTGGCAGCTATGGAATATTTAGAAAAAATATTTTTGTTGAACTTGAATTTGTAATGCCATGGATTAAGTAAAATGTAGGAATACTGAACTGACAATTATCATTCAAACTCTTTCATATTGTGAGTCATATGAATTAATTATTGTTGTTATTCACAGGTCCAAATATTTTGCTATTATATAGATCTTAAAATACTAGTAAAATAGCACTCATATATTCTAAAGCTGTATTCTGTGTTTCATATTCTGGGCAATTATTTTTTCAGATAGATATAGATACTGTCTTTTGTCTTGTGCTTCCAAACTCCCTGAAATGGCATAATCATATCCTGCAGTATAATCATATCCTGCATTAAAGGTCCAAAGACATTTTTCTAGGAACTGAATATTTCCAGAGGCTGTTGTCTAGTCTTGAGGCCTAATGGGATTAGCTGCCCTATCCAACCTACGGCTTTTCCTTAGCCTCCAGGAAATGTGTTTGCACTCTGACTGCCTATTGGGAATGATGCTTGGTCTGACAAATTTTCCTAGAGAACTGACTTTAAATTACAACTTGGTAATGATCACAACTGTTGCAAACATCAGCCTAACAATTTAATAGTATAGAAGGTGTTTTGTTGGGTTTTTTTCCCCTCTTCCAGAACTGAAAAAATAAATTAATGCTTGATTATTACTATAGACATGGCCATTGTATCAGACAAGGCCATACATAGATATATCACCTGGACTTCATAGGGATGCCTTTTACACCCAAGTCTTCCCTGCCCTGGGGCTGTGTTTCTCTCTTTCTATTCAAATGCATTATCATGCCAGGCTTAGAGGGTTTTTGGTTGTCTTGAGCCCCCTTACTGGGTCTTTGGTCAGCCATTCATGCTGCTTCTCAACCTACACCTTTTGCTGTGCTCTTCTCCAGGAGCCAGCACAAGGGGTTTGTCCCAGAAAAGTACTGACCTGCCTCTGTATGGGTTCCTTCTCCAGCCACATCTAGTCCTTTCTCACATCATGTTCTTACCAACAATCTTTATTTGCCTCAATAGTTATCTGATTATTGGTTTCGAGACATGCATATTAGCCCCTCATCTTCAGAGCTTCTAGAGAGGACATGATAAGGAGACTAGAGTAGCTCTCCTATGATGGTAGGCTGATAAAGTTGGGGCTGTTCAGCCTGAAGAAGAGAGGGTTGCATGGTGACCTCGTAATATCCTTCCAGTATCTGAAGGGGGCCAATAAGGAAGATAGAAAGGGGCTCTTCACCAGGAACTGTGGTGATATGACAAAGAGTAATGGGGTCAAAGAGAAGGTATAGATTAGATGCTAGAAAAAAAGTCTGTGCTTTGAGAGTGA
Source organism: Alethe castanea (assembly GCA_024734035.1). Classification (NCBI taxonomy): domain Eukaryota; kingdom Metazoa; phylum Chordata; class Aves; order Passeriformes; family Muscicapidae; genus Alethe; species Alethe castanea. The sequence goes on from JANRGV010000062.1 coordinate 85,065,893, forward strand.
TGAGGCATTGGGACAGATTGTCAGTATAAACTGTGGATGCCCCAGCCCTGGCAAGGTTCAAGGTCAGGCTGGATGGGGCTTTGAGCGAACTGGTCAAGTGCAAGGTGTCTCTGCCCATGGCAGGGAGGTTGGAACTAGATGATCCTTTATATGCCTTCCAATCAAAAGCATTCTTTGATTTTACGCTGTCTAGGAGTCTCCAATTATCTTATTCTTTCTTTCTATCTAGCCTCAACTAAAGTTGGACATAATGGACTGTAGTAGTTAAGACATCCTTGAAAAATATGGCTCCTTAATCATGAACAAGTCAAGTTAATAGGTTCTCTAACAGAGTATTGAATGGAATTCACTTAACCTATATTATCTGGAATTGATGAAAATTAATTTTCTTTTCAAGATTTGTGGTTTTATTTTTTTTTTACAGGGAGATTGTTCTTAATTCCTTTGCTCTAATTAAGGATCAATTATTTTGAATACAATAGAGTTTAACTCCTTGAATATGTTAGGAAACTATTTTGGTTCACATACAGCTAACAGATTTGTCTATGTTTTCAAGCAGTACGGAGAGATAAGAGAGGGCTTTTAAAGTGAAGCTGTGAAGCTACCTGATATGGCTAAATGATATTCATGTTATTGATCGTTTGGGGGTTTTACTGCAGACTAGCCTTACACATATAGATCAACCATCCATACTCAGTGGGGTGTACTAGGTACATTTTTCAAGCACTTCTTTCAGGTTTGTTTCATTTGAAGATTCACTTATTTTGAGATTGCTGCCTTAAATGAACTAAAGCCTGCTATGTGGTGGTAATTTTAAGTTAGCTTCAGAAGTATATTTTTGATCTTAAACAAAAGTTTACTGTAAATGCACCTCTGAAATATTTGCTATAGGAACTCAAAAACCTCAAAGAAATGGAAACAAAGCGATAATCCAGTTTAAATATAAATATTGCTTTTATAGACAACAAGAAAAACTTTTCTTTTTGCATTTAGAATCCTGTTGCAGTTTTACTTTACCCATCACAATTTTCATGCATTCACCTTGAAAATCATGGTTTTGCTTTTAAAAAGTTTATGCATGTTTTACTGGCATGATTAAATGCTTTCAAAGTTTAAAAACCAAATGAAAGGTAGCATGATGATGGATATGAGAAATGTGTATCCAGTTCTAAATCTATCTGCTTTCATTTAATTCTTTATACAAGATTAGTCAGACAAACTGTTTGAAGGAATATAACGGAAGTAAACACTCTATACATGTTTCAATGAATGTCAGTGCTCTTTATCATCATCCTTGATGGTCACATCCAGGGCCTTGCTCTGTGACTGGGCTATAACTAATAAGGGCTCAAGGTTTCTTGTCCATTGTTGTGGACCTTGTGTTGTCAAGTACAGCACTTTTAAAGGACAAAACATGTTTAAAACCCCTCCTGCCTTCTCTCTTTTAATATAGCTGTAGTGCAATAAACTAAATATGATGTATATAAATTAGTATGTAGATTAAGAAACAGAAAGGAATTTCACCACAAGAAACAGTAGGTTCCTTAAAAATTTCCGTTGTTAATAATTTCTAGCAATTTTTTTTTTATCCCCAGGCACCATGAGCATTGTGAGTGAATACAAAATACCTGTGAAATTCATCAGTGATCAATAGAACTAGAGAGAATATAATTGTCAGTAGCTTGGGATATTGTCTTTTTCTTCTCTAGTTTGTATTGCAACCACAGTTTTCACTGAGTGTGAACATCATCCACTGTGACACTGTATCATAACTGAACCATAAGTTCATCATTAGAATGTGTGTTAGTCATGGAGGGTCTCTGTTGGAATTTCTATTACTGTTGTCTTTTTAGAGATTTGTTGTTGGTTTTGATGTTGTTACTTGCTTTGAATTTTTTTTGTCTCTCTAGTGTTTTCATATTAATCTCTTTTCACATTCAAGATGCCAGAGTCTGTGATGTTTTTATTTCATTTATTTAGGGGAAATTTCAGATTGTAAAGTCTGCTTCTTGCTTTCCTTCCCACACTCTTACATTTAGACATAACAGCTCCTTTTTATTTATTTTCAAGCCCTGACCAACGGTACACAATTTTAAATTTATCTTTAATACAGTATCCTTATATAATTTCCATTTTTCCTATGAGCTCTTAACAACATTGCTCTATTTTAAACATTCTTTTGACAAATTAACTCATTAATTCTTTTCTCATTTAGAAACTGAGGACAACTCTTGACCTTCTGTTTCACTTTAATTCTTTCTGCAGGCATTTTGAATCTAAGTGCATGATGGCCACCCCTAGAGAGACTCTCTTTACTAGAATCACATCAAAGGCTGCTTTGCCTTTTGTGTTTTTCAACCTACTCCTCCATGAAACAGTAATAGATTCTTCATAGAAATTTACTCTTTATGTAAACTGTGTTGTGCTATTTGTCTAATGTGCATCATAGCTTCACTCTCCTATTACTGATAATTTTCTTTACTCACAGACTTTGACTTCAGCAGGTCACAGTCATGATCACGTAGGGACTTCATCATGGTCTTAGAAAGAAAACTACAATAAACAACAGGTGAAAAGAGTGTATATTTATAGGTTGATATATTTAGGTGAAACCATGTCATTTGAAACACTTTTACTAGGATCTGGTTTTCTTCTATAACTCCTTCAACTGCCTTTTTGGCAGATTTTTAGTCCTTATACTGTTGTGTTGAGCATGCAAAACTGTGAGTGAAGTAACTGAGAGCTGTGTGGGATGTAACAGGTATAGAGGACTGGGTTTGAGTAGTAGGGTTCTAGTGGAATCAGGCCACCAACTACCTTCTGCTCCTCATAGACATCTCCTGACATTTTTCTCTAGGTAGGGACACTCATCTATGCAAAGCTGTCATCAAGCTGGAGGAATTCATGGCCCTGTTCAGGCATCCCTATGGAAAGCACCGGTAGCTGATAGGAGCTGGAGACAGGTTGGAGCAGAGACTCTATGGTATAGGGGTATGGACATCCTCAGAGACTTCAGCCATGGTCAACTTAATGTCCCAGGACTGTAGGAACAGGCATCACAAATATTAAGCATAGGGCAGCGGAAAAAATTGCTACATACTACACCAAAACCTCCTCTGACTGTCCTGGAGGAATTGGGAGAGACTCCAAACAGAGACTTGAGTGTGTTCATAAAGATTGCTTGTGTATATGTTGTTTCCGTGATCCTTTTTCCCACTTTCAGAACCACTAAACAGAATTTTAGGCTGTCTGGTGAGCTGTTTTGACTGGATTGGAGTTTATTTTCTTCATAAGAGTCAGTATGGGGCTGGGCTTTTGATTTGTGATGAAAACAGTATTGATAAGACAGTGATGTTTTAGATATTGCCAAACAGTGCTCATAGAGACCGAAGGTCTTTTCTGCTCCTCACCCCACAATGAGGAGCCTGAGTGTACACAAGGAATTGGGAGGGATCTCTGGTAGGACAGCTGACCCCAAGTGACTAAAGGGATATTCCATACCATTCCATGCACCATGTAGGATGTTGTGCTCCGCATATAAAGCTGGGGGAAGAAGGAAAAGGGGGGAATTTACAGAGTTCTAGTGTTAGTCTTCCCAAGTCACTGCTATGTGTGATGGAGCTCTGCTGTCCTGGGAATGGCTGGAGACCTGCCTGCCCATGAAAAGGTGTGAATTCCTTGTTTTGCTTTGCTTGTATGCACAGCTTTTGCTTTCCTTACTAAACTGTCTTTATTGCAACTCATGAATTTTCTCATTTTTACCCTTCTGACTCTCTCCCCCATCACAACAGGGGGAAATGAGCAAGCAGCTGTGTTGGGCTTAGTTGTCAGACAAGATTAAACCATGGCAGCTAGCAGTAAACTAGTGTAAAGTAAAATTCCCTGGCTTGACAATGTTATGCCTACCATCATTTTATTGGGATTGTTGAATAAGAGACTAGTCACCAGAAGCCCTGACAAGCAAGTTCAGCACTGAACACTCTGCATCACTACTCCATCTATATTTATAGTACAACTATAAGGTAGAAATAATGGTTCTGTATTTTGAGGTGTTGGCAAATTCACTGTCAAGCATGTTCAATATTGCTTCAGCAAATGCCATATGTTTTAAATGATGTCTAGTAAATAAGGTATTGTTTGCAAATAATTAGGATTGAAATAAATAATGCAGAATTTCCTAAGAATTTTTCATTGCTTTTACAGAATGTTTTTGTTTATTTAATATCATTAGTTATAAGGCTTCCATGATAATTTTTTAGCTGCATGAAGACTAATAATGATTTTGTGAAGAATAAAAACTGTTAAAATGCTACCACCCACTTTTTTTTTAATAGTTCAGATTTCTCCCATATAAATGTTGTAAGGAAGCACATTTTCATTACCAGTTAAAATGAAATTTTTATATTACACCAGAATGATGCATAATTATATGGATGGGGACAAAAAAACCTGAGTGGGCAAGAACTTTTCTGCACTAGACATGCAGTAGTTTTCTTTTTGAAGTGTCTAAAAGGAAAAATAACCTTTTGTAATGGTCTTTTTAGTAACACCTGAGAAAATCTTACTATGAAATAGGTATGAATGGGCTGCTGAATGTAGGATTTCTAAATCTGTACAGTTATATAGACCATAGACTTTTATACCTGATAACAGTGACAGATTTAATAGCAGATATAATGAACATAATAGTTCAAGACTGCTACCTTTAAAGAAAAAAATACCAAATGACCCAAACTACACATTTGATACCCCATTATCTAATAGTATCTTTGAACATCATGAGATTCTGAAGATAATGGAATGGTCTCAAAATAAAAAAGACTATGAGTATTCAGTAACAAGAATAGCAGTTTTCGTGCAGATTCATGGCCTTTCTTTCTATGGGGAGTTAACTCTCAGGGGTGAAAATACAAAGGCAGAGCAAGGAAATTAATATTAACATATTTGCCTAGCTTTGGAGCTACGTGGCTAGAGTACTGATACTCTTTGAAGGCAGAATTTTGATTCAGTAGTTAAAATGAAATGAAAAATATTCTAGGAGAAGGATCAAAATCTAGTTTAGACCCCTTCTGAGTTCAACATTCTAAGATCCAAATCTTCTGTTATTACTATTGGTTAGTCACAGTCCATGCTTTTCTCGTATCTTCAAAGGCTTAAACAGTGCTGGCCACTCTGCTTCACAAAGGTCATTGTGACAGGTTCACATGTTCAGCATAGTACTAATAGGACATAGCTACATTTTAGATGTTTTCAAATTAATGTTGATAAAAATAGGAGAGGCTGCATATGACCCCCTTAATTATTATCCTATCAGATCATTAAGTCATTTGAAGTTATTTAACTAAAATTTTCCTCAAACAGTATCTTTTCTGTCCTTTAATCTTTCAGCCTAGTTCAGAATATGGACCAAAATACACTTGAAGAACTCTGGGGAAAATGGGGACATTTAAGGAAATCATACTGTTGCATCATAATTCACATGCATTTGTGTGATAAACCAGTGTAGTGTGTTGATCCTGGGTAGATGCAGGCACCATCAAAACCCTTCCATCCCTTCCCTCCACACTGGACAGGGGAGAGAAAATATAATGAAGGGTTCATGAGTTGAGATAAGGACAGAGAGAGATCACTCACCAGATACAGTCATGGGCAAAACAAACTGGAATTAGAGACTTTAATTGAATTTATTATTTAAAAAATCAAAGCAGAATGAGAAGTAAAATAAGACTTTAAAAACACCTTCCCCCAACCCCTCTCTCTTCTCCGGCTTTGCCTCCTACCCCAGTGGCACAGGGAGACAGGTAATGGGGGTTATGGTCAGTTCATCACAGGTTGTTTCTGCCCCTGCTCTGGAAGAGGAGCCTTTCCCCTGCTCCAGCATGGAGAGCTTCCCATGGAAGATAGTTCTCCACAAAATTCTTTAATGTGAGTCCATCCAACAGCTAACAGTTATCTTCAAACTGCTGCAGTGAGGGATACTTTTCCATGTGGTGCAGTCCTACAGGAATAGGCTGCTCCAGTATGAGTTCTCCATAGGGTCACAAGTTCTACCAGGGAACCTCTTCCAGCATGGGCTCCTCCCTCCACTGGTCTGCAGACCCTGCCAGAATCCTGCTCCAACATGGGTGTCCTGTAAGTTCACAGTCTCCTCTCAGGCATCCACCTGCTCCAGTGTGAATCTCCTCCCCAGGCTGCAGGTCTGCAGGGGCACAGCTGCCTCTCCATGGGCTGCACCAGGGGCTGCAGGGGAATCTCACCTCTGGCACCTGGAGCATCTTCTGTCCCTCCTGCACTGACCTGAGTGTCTGCAGAGCTGTTCCTCTCACATGTTCTCACTCTGCTCTTCTCTGTCTGCAGTTACCAGCAGTGCAATAACTTTTTTTCCTTCTTCCTCTTAAATGTTTTATCTCATAGGTCTTACCACCATTTCTGATTGGCCCAGCACTGGCCAGCAGCGTGTCCATCTTGGAGCTGGCTGGCATTGGCTCTGCTGGACAATGAGAAAGCCACTCCTCTAGCCCTCCCCCTACCAAAACCCGGCCATGCAAACCCAATAAAACTACATGTGCGTAGGCATGGAAAAATATGCATCCATATGATTTTTTACATGTGCTGTGCAAAATGAAAACAATGTGAAAAAATTTCAAGCTATAAATGCTATTCTTTATTTAAATTGAATGGCTTACCTTGTAAGACAAATTTTCTTTAGAATAACTTTCTCATTTGTAAATATCAGTTTAAGGGCCACTATCTTAAAGGGGAATATAAATATCTGAAAGTGTTAGATATGGATACTGAGGGAAAAATTTACTGAAAGAGGCAAAAAGCTTTGTATTTAAGACAAATTAAACTATTACTAATGCAAAACTATTGAAAATTTCTAAGGTATTTAACGTAATATTGTGTTTCTATAATTTTCATAGTGACTTCAAATCTTCATAATCTTATTTTGGTTTTCTTTCTGTAAACACTCACCTCCATGCAACAAAAATTGCTAGATGTATTCAAGGGACAGAAAAGGCCAGTCTATAAATTAAATAGTCCTGAAGGACTCTGTAATCTGTTGTCTTTGACTCTAATACATAAAAGTCCCAAGCATATCATTAAAGACATTTAGTTTTCAAATATATTCTTTGAAAAGTAAGGATTTAGTGAAAGGTTTTGTTGAATAAATAAGAAAAGAGCTGAGTAGTGATTGCATGTTTTCTTCATAAAACAAAAATTCTCAAGCCTATATCTTTGTAATATCTACTTTTATAATAATATATTAAATGATTATCAGAAAAATATTTATGGTTAAACCTTGTAAATGGAACTTAGATGTTCCTTTTTAGCTCCTCGTTTTGCCTCTGATGTCCTATCTAAACTTTATTACCATTAGTTTTGTCAATAGAGGGAGAGAACAAGAAAAATATCTCTTCAAGCTCTTGTGCACACAAGTACAATGAAACGCACTAAATAAATATCAATTTTTTAGCAGGAATAAAAATAGGAAAAAATTGACTTTTGTTACACTGTTGTTGTTCTGATCATTTGACTTATTACAGATTCCCATTAGTAATTAGATGTTGCCCTTGATTTGTTGTACATTTCCTGTTTTGTAATGAGGTTTTAATATTTAACTGTATTTGGTGTGAAAACAGAAATATTTTCCTCTGTTTGAATTCCTAGGCTACAGTGGAAAATACATGTGAACCTTAAGGAACAAGTGTTCTGAAGCTATCCTCAGTAATGAAGCATATGTGAAAGAAAGCTTCCATTGGTCAGGTGAAACAATGACTATGAAATCAACATTTTGCACGGTACTGTGCTTTCTTCAATTTTGCATTGTCAATGGACAGGTGATATGTGAGAGAAAAATGACTACTGAATGGAGAACAGAACCAAAACCTACAGTAATAAAATGGACACCAAGGGAAAATGTCTGTTCAGACTTTTACACTGAATGCTGGAATATGAATAAAAGTATTACTGGAGAAATCTCTGAAGAGCATAACCTCAGTATCCCTCAGATATGCCCTTTGCAGCTTCAATTAGGTGATAGTCTGTTCATCTCCTCTGAGCCATCCTTTCAGTCTTACGGAATGAATTTGGTAAATGTCTCCAAGGAAGAATTTATTAACTGCCCTAAGGCTGATTTTCTTCAAGAGCAGTTGATTTTTGTTTGCCAGATAAGAGGACTGCACCAAGTGGACCCTAACTGGCTTGGTGTTGGAACTCATTACTTCGCAGAGCTTCACAAGAGAGGTCCGCTGTTGTGCGACATGGGCCTTCGCCTGAACGTAACAGTGAAGCAGCAGTTTTGCCAACAGTCTCTGGATGCACCACTGTGCTCTGGGCATGGAAAATGTCTAAGCCACGTTTGGGAAAAAGCATATAATTGCCATTGTTTCTCACAGTATTCAGGAACATTCTGCCAGAAGTTTGATATATGCTCCACTAAACCTTGCCACAACAATGCCTCCTGCACTGAGAAATCAGAACATTCTGGAGATTCTTATGAATGTACATGTCCTCCAAAATTTTCAGGTATCTCTTTTCTCCTCTAGGGATAAACATTACATAGATCATACACGTTCTTTAACAGATGATAAAACAATAAGAACAACAGTAGAAAGGTAGAATTTTGTATAATTTGATTGTCTACTGCTGTTACCACACCTGCAGAATCTCTTTTACATGGAGTCACTTATGGGAGACTGCGCAGGCATTTGAAGACAGTTTGTACTTGCTGACATTCATAAATATATTGTAGAGAAAACCAGAATTAGTTCTCACCATGCTTCTTTCCTAATTAAGCATGAGACACAAATAAGTACTTGCTGACTTGCAGAAGTAACTATTTTTCTTTTTTTGTTCTGCAGTTTAGGTTCTTAGACCAAATAACATAAATCATTTGGAGTAAGCTCCCCCCAAAATAGCTGGTTAACCAAACTGGTGAAAAAGAGTAAGGGATTTGGTTGAAATGAGCATTTCATTCAACCTGCGAAAACTCCCTTCCATCTTCGGTTTAAAGACCTTTCAAATTACATTAGTGAAATTTCTCAAATCAAAATTTGGTTTAATTGAAAGGTCAAATCTTAAATTAGAAGGACAAGCAAAATCAAATACTTAATATTTTCTTCCAGATTGTTCTGTCCCCTAAAGTTTTTTCAAAGGCTATTTGTTAAACATACAGTTATTATCAAATTAAATATGTCTCAAATGAAAAAAGAAAAATCAAGTAATATTCCTAGGAAATATTGCAGTACTTACCCACAACTCATTGGAGAAACTGAATTTGGGTTTGTATTACCATACCAGAGAGTGCAACATAAATGAGTAAATTCTTATCTAACCGTTACCTTTATTTCATGGTGAAAAAAAAGTGGATTAAGGAAATTATGGGGATGTTGTTCCTTCATTCAGACTAATAGAGTTTGGGTACATTTTAGAAGTTACTAGAAATATTCATTCTCATCATAAAGCAGAGCAGAATTGTTCTGAAATGTTCCTCTGTCAGACTGAACTTCTATGCTCTCACAATAGTGATGCTATGCTATGAAGTACAGCTGATGGTTCAGGAAGGAGTGAGGTTCATAGAATACACTTCATAGAAATGAAGCTTATGTTGCATAAAGATTGCTGTAATTTATTTTTAATTGCGTTTCAAAGTGCATAATAATTTGGTTGCTAATGCATTTGCCAGTAGAAGATTATGCAGGTATGAATAAGTCAATGTTGTGAGAAAAATATTTTTATAATTATGAACAGTGCAATAAGATAGTGGAAAACCTTGATGGTATGCAGGATGTTTTATGTTTCCTTTATCATTACTGGAGGCTGTGTAAAATGCTTTGAAAATAATAATACCAAAAGTGTCTGGTACTAATTGAGCTCAAATTAATGAAAATATTTGCAAGCAATTCTGTTAAAAGCAATCCTCCTGCTTAATGCTATCAACAAGCAATGCTTAAAACATTTTGTTAGCCTATATAGGAAAGTTTTAGGTAATGCCATCATTTTGTATTGAGAATACTATTCTCATAAATAAGCTGGGTGTAAACAAGAAGAATTAGGAGACTAAACCACCATATATTATGGGTGGTGGCTGCACAAGAGTAAGGGAGGAAAAAGTACCACCCATAACATAAAGTCTATTAGAAATTTGAACACTTTTTGAAGTGTGAATAATGTCATGATAATAATTCAAGAGGCAAACATAATTATATGGTATTTAGACCTGTGTGCTGTAATAGCATAAGCAATTTCTAACTGCAATTGTAATTTCCAGAAAGCTGCATATTAAAAAAAATTCTCACGTTTCCACTCCACGTAATAACATCTTTCGTTCTTAATGCTGAAAGAAACTGTAAGCTAGATTCACGTTAAAAAGAAATAAATTCTGTGGTTCTAATAAGACTTTAGTATTTTAAGGTATGTATGAATTTGTAACTATATGTCAGATGAGGTTAAGCACAGTAGCTGCGCACAAAAGCAGATTAATATCTTTCTGACTTGCCTTAGAATTTCAGTAAGTTTGGTGCAAACTAATAAACAATGTTAGCACAAACACCTTTCTCTCCATTTGCCTATCTATACTGTAGCTATAAATTTGACATTTACAAAAAGCTCACCAAACTCCTTAAATATTTACTAAAGTCCAATGTTCTTATTATTCCTTTGATACAGGTAAAAATTGTACAGAAATAGTTGGACAGTGCCAGCCATCTACATGTTTCAATGGTAACTGCATCAATATTACTCCAAATACTTTTCTTTGTGAGTGTGACAAAGGCTTTACAGGTAGGAAACGCCTTCTTTCCCTGTCTTACAATAATAATTTTATCCGATATAATAAGGGAACAAACTTCTGCTCTATTACAACAGTTATTTTTGGTGATTATTGCACAGATTGCCATATCCTTAGATTTTTTAAAATAAATTTTTAAAATATAGAAATCAGACTTCCAAATTACTCATGTACTGAAGTAAAAACATATAAATGACAGAAACTTTTCATAATCAGATGCCATCCACAAGTACCTTTCTTCTATTGGCAGTATAAGAGAGGAAGACTCTTAATCACTGACACACTGGTTCTGAAGTACAGAGTTAGCAAGAATCAGAATTCTTCCTGGATGGATGATTTTGAATGGTCATGACATTTGTATTCATAATTGTAATATCCTCTAATAGATGTATTAGAAATATAAGATGGGAATATTCTAAAGGGTCAGTAATGTCAAGATTTTGGGGTGCAACTTGATTAAAAAGAAGGTAAGTAGTTTGTTTATTTATGCTATATGGGACAAATAAGATGTTTTAATGAGAAAAGCTTGAATGAAAAAATGGATCTAAAACTGTCCTATTATAAACACTTTTTTGGGGGATTAGGATAGGAGTGAAAAATTGTTTATTCTTGTATTTCACTGTATGGATGTGAGAAAAGTAGCAATATTCAGAACATTCTTTAAGAAGGAGCCAAGTATTAAACTAACTCTTGACTATTCAAAGACAGTAAAATTTTCAAAACGTCTCTTTTTTGGAAGCATCACTTATCTTTGTCAATTATAGAATAGAAAGAAATCATTACATTTAAATGAAGAGTTAAAAGGAAAAAAAAAGCATAATGAAGTTAGAGGGATCAAAGAACCAGTCTTTATTTTCACAGTGAAAGACTGAAGGTTCTTGTTGACATTTTAATTAATTCTGTATAGAAATATATTTTTTAAAAATGGGATAGACATGCTGAATTCTAAATTCCTAGTAAATCTGTTTGCTATTGTCTTTCTTTCACTATAGAAGCATCATGGTCAGCATAATTTTGAGAAAACTGAAAAAGCCCCTCTTTTTTTCAAATGAAAAAAGTCCATTACTAAAGTTTTCAAGAGCTAGTTTTCCACCCACTCATGGTCCATATCTTTTTCGAACACTTACCTTTGTTCTTTCACACAAATTTTGTAGGTACAACACTTTTGAAATTTTCCCTACAAAAATGTTTTTTTATCCTTCCTATTTTGACTTAGTGAGGGATAGGAGAAATGAGACAGGAGGAACACACTTCCAGATGCAGTAAATCAAATCCTATAATGACATGAAAATAGTTTAATACTCTGAACAACTGGAGGGCAAGATACACTGCAACCTATTCTCCAAAGAGCTGGTAAGGATTGAAAAGGAGAAAAGGAGACTATGAGTGTAACTAGCTGCCTTTTTACTCTCCACTTAGCTAAAAGAAAATGGGGAATTCTTTCTTTTTTCTAACCATGAGTATTTTAGGAGGAGAAGGATTTGAATTTTTTTTTTCTGGTTCTGTAGGATAACAGGACATATTAACTAATATACAGTATAATTTTGCAATTATTTCCTAACCAAATGTGGTTACGATCCTATGTAAAGGTTTACTAGCACAAAGGCAATTTTAAGAATAGCTACCTAAAAGAATACTACTATGTGAAAGCAGACATTTTTTCTAGGAGAACAGACATATTCCTATTGTTATTCCATTGCAGCAGCTCTGTTGTATTCTCAGCCAAGGTGAGTTGTGTAATTTTGAATCTTGTAAGTTGAATGCTATTTTAAATGTGCGAAATTGGCAGAAAATTGAAAACATTCCTCTGTCTTGATATTAAACTTGCACACAGAAAACAAAACATAAAAGCAAGATTGTGCACATTATGTTTAAGATTTTGTAAACTTTGTCCTACCTTTTTTCTAAAATGAGGCAAGACACTGACAGTACCTAGTTCACATGATCTGAAAGAAAATAATAAATATACTTGTTACTCTATAGTGATGGGATGTAAATAAAATTATAATAAAATAAAAATGTTCTGAAAACATTTATTCAAAATAAGTAAAGGTTGCTGAGTCCAAGTTGTTATTTTCACAAGGATAGAATGGATCTATTAGACAAGCAATGTCTCTTTATTCTCTTTACTCTTTCCTGAAGGAAGATTTTTAGCACAACAGCAAACACCTAGCATTAAGTTTGCCAGTATTCTTATGATTGAATACTCTGATTCATACCAGAATTTGAATGCCTAGACTTATTAAAAAGCATTTAGAGGAAAGGAATACAGGTAAAACAGATGGGGTGGGTACAGAAAGGAAGGGGGGAAAAATAGGCTGGTAGTGTGCCAGCAGTTTCTGCTCAGTACTCTTGTCTGACTGAGACCTGCACTGAATCACTGCAGTCTATCCATTTTTTCTTATTAAACCTTTTCTTACCTCTCTTTCCACATAAACTCACTCTTTCCCCATCTATGCATTCTAAGGTCCCAGTGCCAGAACTAGAGAGAAAAAAGTGCCTGAATTTGATGTCTGCAATTTGAGTTAGACCACTGGTGATAAGGTCCTAGTAACTTTGGTGCCAGCATTTGGAGTAAATGAAGGTTTCAGCATCAGCAAGCTGAAGGAAGACCACAGACTGTAGGAGTGTGTAAGAGAGTCAATTTTGGGCCAGCAAGGGGCATCAGACTCTGAGAGATGGTGACTCACATGCCTAGTGCCAATTGGAGCAGGTCCCAGCATTAGCAAAAGAAGAGGGGAGCAAAAGTGCCAGGGTGTGTGTGCACTGGCAGGAGTCACTTGGAAGATAAAATGTTTATAATTCCTCTAAGCTGGTCTCTGACTGTGTGTGCAGATGTGCACATGCACATATGTATGTGCATGTGCAGTTCATTAGCACTCTTCAACTGGACTGTCTCTTGAGTAGGAGGCACAGGATCTGGGCATCAATATTAGATGAGCAGAGGTGCCTCACTGCTGTTGAAAAGGTTCACAAAAGCGTTGGTCTTTGTGAAACAGAGGATAAGGGACTGTGTGTATTGAAGGGGTTCACAAATGTGTCGGTCCTTCTGAAATAAAGGGTGAGGGGCTGTGTATCTTCACCAGCAAGCTTCAATCCTTATCAGTCAGAGAAGATTAGGATTTGGCTGTTTGTACATATGTTTTGTGTGAGCTCTGGGTGGGTGCTGGTAAAGGCAATGCCTTGTCTGTGGGTAGTCTCTGTAGCTGGTTGCATTAGTGTACTCTGCATGTGTGCATCTCTGGCATACATGTTCATCTTGGCTGAGCCTGCAAACAGGAAAGCAGCAGCTGCATTCATTGGATGGATGGGACTCCCAGGTCTTTGGGTTCACTGGGCTGCGGTTCAGCAGCTGGGAAGAAGGTTCTCCAGGTGCCAGAGTCAACCAGCGCAAGATGGTTTTTATACATCTCTTGACAAAGAGGATGACTCAGAAATTTTGATGGATGTTATTGTCCTGTTCTGAAGATGCATATAAAATTAATGTGACTCATTCATAAGCTAGAGGAAATAACAATATCTTAGCTACCTCTGTAGTGGTAAAGCTCCATATGCTTACCCTAGATAACATTTAGTGGATTAAGAGAAGTAGTTTTCCATTTGAATATGTTTTGTTGAATCTGTGTGGCATTTTGCTCCTTAGGTGGGAGGATGGGACTGATTAAAAACAACCCTTTGTCGAGCACTTGAGATTGAGTTTTTTCACAAGTTCCTGTAAGACAGAATTGAATTTCCTGCCTTTCCCAATGGTCCAATTGACCTCTTTGCAGACTTTAATGAGTTCCCTCCTCGCTTGAGGGACAGGAGATACTATGAGAATGAGGTGGTTTTGCTTGGAGCCACCATGCAAGAGCTTCCATCATGCAGGCACTCTAGTTTAAAACATTCTGTTTGCTTAATTGGCGAATTACACCCAGACTCTTTTGGGAAAGGTCATAAATGTAAAGATACTTATATACATATATAAAAGAAGAATTTATTGTTTGCACAATTACTGTTTTAACAGCCTAATAGTTCAATTTATCTAGTACTAACACTCATTGCCCAAATTAATACCCAAAGAGTTCTTAATAGTACCCCTGAAATATTATGCAAAAAGGTTTTTTTACTATGGTATTATGCTCAGTTTTCCAGCCCACCTCTTGGTCAAATATATCCATCTCCCTCAATAAGAGGGCACAACAATTGCAGCAAGTCATCAGCATTTTGTGGTATTCATTGAGAGAAGTGCTCCATTCACACTGGAAGTTTCTCACCTAACAATCAAGAGATTATCTTAGTCTACTCATACATGTTTTCATATCATTGCCTACTTCTTCTACCCAGGCTACCAATGGGAGCCTGGCAGTGTCTCCAGTCACCTGCCACAAAGGGCTGTGATTTGTCAGACAGTAACTGAGCTGGGGATGGCCTGACCCCCTCCCAAGATGTACCATCCACAAAGATGAAGCTGAAATAGGGGAGACAGCCATCACTGGGCCCAAGCATAAGGTTTAACACAAACTTTTCTAGTTTGATCTTGCACTCAGATAAGTACAAGGGTCAGTCTGAAGAGATGTACCTGCTACAGATTCTGTTTCTCAGTGTTTCTCTAAGGGACAGGGAAGATAGCTGCAAGGATGTAAGAATGGGGAATAAGTATGTTCTAATAAAATAATTTGCCAAGTATGTCAGTTTCCTCGGAGAAAGCTGTATATTTATGGGGATTATGATTCTCAGTTGTAAAAATATTCTGTTTAAATTATTCTGGAAATATTCCTTTATCACTTACAATCATGACTAGAATGAAGAAAGTATGGTCAAACTTTTTGTCCGTTTTTATGAATGAATACTGAAATGACCATAGTTCTTTTAGTGTTAAGAAAAAAAAAAAAGTTTTATCTGTGATTTCAGTGAAATTATGGTAATGTTTTGTTTTTTTTTCACATCATTTAATGTATGTTTCATAAGCATTTCATAGAATCATAGAACCATAAAGATTGGAAAAGACCTCCAAGGCCATCAAGTACAATCTTTGAACAAAGACTACCTTGTCAACTGGACCATGGCACTAAGTGCCACATCCAGTCATTTCCAGAATGTCCTTAAGTTAGTTGCTGAGGATATGAGACAAGTCTTTTCATACATCATTTGATGCTAAAGGACTTCAGGCAATTGTCACTTCTGGGCTAGATAATTATAACACTAGTATTTACTCTTCCAGACATGATGCAGATCAATTAATCTTAGCTAGTGACAAAGATACTGACCTAAGTAGGTTTAAGTTTTCTCAGATCTACTCTTCTGGCATGATTTCATTACATAATTCAGTAGTTCAAAACTTCCTATTACTTTTGATAATCTTTACATATTTCACAATATTTTTTCCTTTTCATTAATAGATTTACATTGAATTATAAGTAATTGTCATATTTATTGATTATATCAACTCAACAGTGTAATGAGTAAATATCTCCTAGCACTTTAAAACTGATGAATATAATTACTCTGGGGGAAAAAAAAACAGGTATGCATGATTTTTGTAGTTCATTTTTCTGCATGTGGATAAGTTTCTGAAATATTATTTTTCAGGGAAGGAATTTTTTCACTGCAAGATTATTGATATTACACTTTGCAATGAAATTATAACTGAATATTTTTGGGGGATTATTTCTATTAAATTAAATTTATTTTTTCACGAATCATTGTGCTAGGCTATTTTAGTACGGAGAAGCTATGCAATTCTTGCCAAATCTTAACTACATTAAATTATTAGTATAATCACACTATATACATTAAATGAATGAATTTGTTGTGAAGTTACGGCACCTCCACTATATTAAGTAATACAGTTCATATAGCTTTGTATTATCAGGCTGCAAATCAGACTGATAATCTTTCCCTTCTCCTTACAGAGAGAAAGTCTCTTCAGTTTTTGGATATCTGTCCTTCCCTAGAGATGTTCACTAGTTAATCTTAAATTTCTATTACATTAATTTAATTTTTTATAGTTCTTCAAGAAAATCAAAGTAATGCCTATGCATGATCTTGCAAAAGGCGGTGAGAATTTTGTGTTGTATTATATTTACAGATGCTATCAGCTAATAAGTACTGATAACATTGAACACAGAATTAGAAATAATCTGTAGAAAATATTAAAGAGTAAAGTGACTGAAACTCTGAAGTGCGAATGTCTATGGTAGTGAAATACCCAAATAATTCTGTTCCTGAGTTTCTTGTTTTTCTCCAAACTCCTTCTGTTAGCTGAAAAAACACAAACATTTTTCCACTTGATTAGTTATCTGCTAGTATTATGCTTATTTGAACCACAGAACCCAGCGAGCGTAAGAAAAAAAACTTGCTGTTGGAGCTGCAGCTCTTCTTACACATTTCTGATGGTTTATGATTGAAAGAGGTATGTCATCTTCTAATGAAATAACGGCATCTAATGACATTTGCAATAAGACACTTGGGACATGATACTGAACAACTCAACCTCTGAAGTAAAGTCCTGATGTGTGTTCCCTGTTCACAGAACAGCAAATGCCTTAGTCTTACTTAAGTAGGGATGACAGGACTTTATCCTGAGAACACATGGTGTTCTTAGGCCCTAAATGAACAAAAGTCAGCCTCTTCAGAAACACTATTCCATCATCATTAACACAAGCTTTTAGCAGAACAGCTAAGCCTGTAAATCCATATTGTGGTCTGCCATGCAAAAAGTTGTCAGAAATACCGAGTTTGAACTTGCAAGGCTCTGGAGATTCATCTCATTTAGCACCAGTCTATTTCTCAGCTAGATACCCACAAAGTTAAATGAGACACTGGTGTTATAAAAGGCACCAGCATAGAACTTGTTTTATAGGCTGTAGACCTGTGAGGTAAAGTTCAGTAGGCAAGTGAGCTATATCAGCTGAAGGAAAGGTGGGAGAGGAAGGAAGAAAAGAAGAAAGAAGCAAAGAATGGAGAAAAAGAGGAAAGGAATGACAAAAAGAAAGAAAGAAAGGAAGGAAGGAAGGAAGGAAGCAAAGAAAGAAA
>JANRGV010000062.1:85083801-85096071 GCA_024734035.1 Alethe castanea
AAGAAAGAAAGAAAGAAAGAAAGAAAGAAAGAAAGAAAGAAAGAAAGAAAGAAAGAAAGAAAAAAGAAAGAAAGAAAAGAAAGAAAAAGAGAAAGAAGAGGCCTCACTGTGACGTCAAAGCTGATTGCAAGTTAATGGTACCCATCTGTTCATCAGATGATTATATTTTTCACTTTGTCATCCTGTAAAAAGACTTGTATACAAGATTTGTGTAATGAGGTACCTTTTGCAATCCTCAGTACTGCTGGTAAGAAGTCCTGTTCCTGAAAAACCCACCATTCCAGTCAGACAATGCTGAAGAATCTCAGCAGAAATTATCAACTGGTGATGACTACAGCATATTTTCATTAATTATGAGTTTGCAGAATTATACATCTGATCAGTTAATTTCATATCTTTATATTTCATTTGCAAATTACCCTGTAGCAAGTGCATTCAAGTATGCAAAAGGTCTATTTTTTATGAAAGAGATAAAATATATTTATTGTAACTAATAAGGTCAGACCCATTTACTGTTTTATTTATTGTTGTATTTACTTTAAATACTCTACAAATTTCGTGTTGTTTTTTCTGTGTCTTCTTTTACATTCTGATAATTCAGGTATCTTTTTACTTTCCAACTTAGAAAATAAAAAATTATTTCAGCTATCATGAAAGGATTATTTCATTTGACAGTGATGATGCATTTTGGACTAAAGTACATATTCAAATTTTATTTTTCCATATATTATTTTAAATAATTTCATTCATATGAATTAAAAGACATGCTTGTTGATAAAGGCCTTACTATATAAAATATTACTGTGAGTCCTCAAATGCATGATGTGTAAGACCATGATTAATGTCTTAATACTCTTTATGACTGTATGATTAACAGCTATACAAATGGTCTTCTGGAAAACAGAAGAAAGTTTCTTCTTCCTGAAGAAACCTTACATTATGTTTATGTACTAAATTTAGACTTTGGAAAATAACGGGACCTGTGAAGTGTTAAAATACATAGCAGTATGTAAAAAGAGGACAAAACTGATGGATATATCAGATATAGGCATAATTCATTAACTTTTTTATTACTGTTCCTAATCTGATCAGAATTAGATTCCATATATGATAGAAAACAGGAAATCAAAACCTTTTAAAGCAAGAAGAGTGTGAATAATGGTGCTTCAGGTGATTCAACTACAGCTTATAATAATTTAAGAGGATGTAAAATACATTTAAAAAAAAAGAGGATAAGCTATCCAAAAGTAATCTTTTGTCAGGAGGGTTATCCATATTTATTATCTTATAGAGTGCCTGGTTCATGCCGCAGTTCCAGCCTGCTCCAACCCACCCACTACAGCTCATGGCTAAGCCCACAGCAGATGTAGGGGCACTTTGGGTGAAATGTGCTTGAGGAAGGGCAAAATGCTGCACATATATAGAAGAATAAAGTTAAAAAAAAAAATCAAAACAAAAATCAGCAACAACAACCAACAACAACAACAAAAAAAAAAACGGACGAACATCTCAATGAATGTAAAGACCAGTAAAGGAAAGGGGAGGAGGTGCTGCAGGCATCAGAGCAGATATTCCCTTGCAGCTGGTGGTGAAGACTGTCGTGGAGCAGGTATTTATCTGCAGAGTGTGTAGCAGTCTGGAGTGGAGTGAAATGAGGCCTAATAAAAGGAGGAGGAAAAGTGTATAAAAATGGCACTGAGTACATGTGTATTAATATTTTGTTATACCAAGAAAAGACAATGACATATTAGATGCTTATATTTCTTTTGAAGAAGGCAAATTTCTACATGATTTTGAGTCTGAAATATTTTGAATCTCTTTGACTTATCTCAAATGTTATATCTGGTTTAAGTAGACAGACATTAAAATGGATAACGAGATAAGTGAGTCAGAAAAGCTTCAGACCAAATACTGAATAAAATTTCCTCTAATGACAATAGAACAATACTTAGGTATGTAGTAATATGTTGTAGGATACCAGAGAGATCAACTTGCATATGCAGTTCTGAAGCATAACATCTGCAGAATCAACTCTTTTTCTTGTAGTCTTGTATGCATTGTAAGGACACTTCCAGATATGCTGTAAGTCTTAGACGCCTTCATGAGTTTGTTACACAATTATATATCCTTAATTGGCCAATTGTGTGCATCACACTGCGGTTGGAAACATTTCTGTATTTTTAAAGCTTCTACTTTGAACTGTCCAGGATGCCTTCCAAAGTCTTCTGATTATTCCCTTTTACATAAATGTCAAGTCTGCAATAGCTTACAAAGAAAAGCACTGGTGTTTAAAAGCTTGTCACTGGATATGTATCACTTTCTCAACTGATTATAATTAACATCTGAGTCACTATTGGAATTTTTGGTATGTTTTTTGCAGTGGTTTATTTCAGATGTTAGCAAAATCATAATAAGAAGTCAGTGGAGACATTAATTTTGATCTTGCTTGATCTGCCCTAGAATTATCTGTATCTCCAATGACAACAAAGATATCACAGTAAGGAAGATAGTAACTTGTGTTTCAGCTAAATGCCTAAAATATGATGGAGAAGTTCTGCGAGTTTCATTTCACTAACATACAAAAGGGGATTAATCAAAAGATGTAAATAAATGGGGAAACAGAGAATGAGAAAATGCTTGGACATAAATTCTAGCTAATTGTTCATTTTAGTTTATTGTTTCAATATCTGCTAGGGAATGAGAGGGAATATCATCAATACTATTTATTAATGAAGTAACCAGTTCTGTAAAAGATTATTTTGGAAAACAATGCTGCTTCTCTTACAACTTTAAAGCACACCAGTGTAATAATCTTTATTTAATAAAATATATATATATGAAATATGGCAAGCAGTAGGAAGCAGCAAGATCATTTCCATATGCCCAGAAGTGCACATGTATTTTCTTTTCTTAATAAACCTTTACAGATACATTATCCAGTCTGTTTCATGTAACTCTAATCAGTGTAGAACTCAAAGCATTTAAAGCCAAGATTTAATAATAACTTTTTGTATAACTTAAGAAGATAAGATGAAACCACAAAAGACGACATAGTGGAGGACTGACAAAAAAAGAAAAAACAGGAAAAAGATATTTGTTTCTGTAAAACTGATTTGAATGTTTGTGATGCTTCACCGAAGATAGGCTCAGAAGGTGGTAGCAGCTAATAAGCTGAATAGAAATTAGGATTTAGAGAACAACATTTTAAGTTGCATTATTACTATTTAAAGACAAAAAAAAAACACCCTGAAAACAAAAGAAGGTATAAAATAATGAAAAATAAGAGGAATTAAAGTGGTTGAAATAAAATCAGAAACACTCTTTGCAAAAAGGCAAAAGAATTTGTTTTTAATACTGCTTATGGTTGGGAATCTAGGGTAGTCAGTGAGGCTGATGAATGAAAGGTTGCTGAAATATGGCATTCTTTGTTAACCATAAACCACAGCAAATACCAAGAACAAAAGAGCTCTACCTCAGCACAATGCTGGGTCTGAAATGGGAGATATGCCAAAGACTCCATTAAGTCCATAAAATATATCACTATTCATTTTTATGGAAGTGATTGGATAGTGGGTTGATGGATGAATAGAGAGATAGGTAGATAATACAACAGAGATTGCTCATGGTTTGATTGTCATTATTCATATTTAGCAATCACAGTTGTATTGGTGAAGACAAAGCATGCATTGCAATATATTGGGTTAATATTGACGAAAAAATAGACATGTAATATTTCTTTTTGGTTCTGCCTGTGCTGCATTTCACTTACAGAGTTATAAATGACACTTACTAAGAGGAAAAAAATAAAACATAGAAGGTGATATGAAAGTTTAGAGAGCATTCGGAACCTCACAGACTCTGACAAAGCAAATATTAAAAATAATAGTCATTCTGGAAGGAGGACAAATTCTGCAGGAAATAATGAAAGTGACATAGCCAATAAAGTTACTGCCACTTTGAACTGAAGACTGTTTAAAATTCTCAGTGTTAAGCAAGTAACAAATTTCTAAAAGAAAAAAAAATTGAAATCAAATCCCTAGTTTATGAGCAAAAATAAAAGGTTACTGCTATTATTTCACAGTGGGTTGACAATAATGGCTTATGAAATTCATACAGAGATGGAAAAAGACCAGAATAAGATAGAATACTGTGAAATTGAAAAAAAATAGAATATATCACCCTTGCATTAATTGTAGCTGCAATTTCAGTAAGGACTGTACAAGCAAATATATATATTCCTCAAAGATTTTATGACTGAAATAATGTCAGCTGAATTCCAGGTAACCATATCACAATGTCCTAAGTCACTCATCATGACACTGTAGGAGATAAGAATACAGCTCAGGTGTTTTGACATGGATCCTGCTTATTCACTGGACAACTGTAGCCTCACCGGAATTTTGTGTGCATAAACGATTTGCATAATAGGTATCACATTTATGTATCCTATGATAATATATAGGAAATAGGAATAGAAAATAATCAAACTCAGATTTCATGAAAAAGGATGTTTATTGATAGGACCTGCAATAGCAAAAATGTTGTGCACAACAATAGAAATCATAGTACCTGACTGCTTATGTTTTTATAAAAATGCGTGTTACAGTGTTAAACTATTCTATATCCTCAGATTTTACTGCAGCTTCTCACAGTAAAATGTATAAGCTTCACCTTGTTTAATATGACAAACTACTGGTGAAAACTATACAGCAATCAAATAGCATATTAATCTATAAATGTTTAAAATACTGTGTTTTATAGATGTTTATCAGACACCCACAGACAAAGGTGATTAAATTTGGAAATTTGTGCCTACTAGTGAAGACTGGTTGTTAGGAAAGTGAGGCGTGCAAATATGCATGAGAGATGATCAACAGTGACAACAACAATTGTTGCAACTTGAGTAAAGAAGTTAAAGCTGTAATAATGAAATTTGCTAAATATACTAGTTAGGATGATCCTTCAGTAAAAAAGAGAATTAGAAAAGTTTTACAGGAAGACTTGGGTGATCTGGAACACTGAGAAATAAATGTGCTAAATGTTATACTTGTAAAGAATTTTTTAAAAAAAATCTTCAAACCGTAAACTGTTTGGAGGACTGCTTGCCTTCAGCCTTCAAATTGCCAATTAACCAATCCTTGTCTGTGAGTATGAAGTAAACCAGAACATCTGTCCTCATTGCCTCTCTATAGTTTGGGTCAGGATGTTGTCATTAATGCTCCTTAAGGACCTCTTGGATTGCTTATGCTCTGCTATGTTGTTCCTTGAGCAGATACCAGTGTAAGTGAAGTCCCTATGAGGTCAAAGTCCTGTGAACGCAAGACTGCTTCTATCGGTCCAGAGAAGGCACCACCACTTGTTCTTCCTGGTCAGCCAGTCTGTAGCCACACACTTGTCACCTCTACAGCTCTGCTCTTTCAACCTCACACATAAGCTCTCAGTCAGCTTATCATCCATATCCAGGTGGAGCTCCACATTTCTGCCTTTTACTCACATAGAGAGTAACTTCTTGTCCTTGTCTGCCCTGCTGATCCAAAGAGCCTGTACTCTTCCATTGAAGTATTCATTGAACAAGTCATCTAATCAATCTCTGTGATACCAACAAAATTATAGTCCTACAGTAGTGCAAAGACCTCCAGCTTCTCCTGTTGTTCTTCTTGTGCAGGGTGGCCTGAAATAAAACACCTCAGTGTGCTGATTTCCAAAAACAGTATTTTTTTTCCCATAATAGTGTTTTCTGGGCATTCCTTGCTTTCATGCAAATGTTGGGGGTGATCTTGCTTAAGCCATGTTTATTGGTTTTGTGTTCCTTTTTGTTCACATCCCTTCAGACTTTAGTCAACCCTGCCTGTCACTCCCTTACAGGGTTCTGGTAACTGTCCCTCTCCTCTGTTGGTTTCTAGTTTAAAGTTCAAATCAATCATCATTCTGGAAATAATACCTTTACCCTGCCTATTCACTGTCTTCCCAAATGCAGATTGTTTATTGTTATAAAAGTGAATATACAATGTAGTACTTTCAAGAGGTTATGGGGCTCTGCAGTTCAAGAAGTCTTTTAGCTCATGTGTTCCTGTGAAGTGAATTTAATGCTTTTATCAATAGAAGGCTGTTGCGTGTCTGCATAAGTGGCAACTAAACAACCAGAAAAGAACTACGCATTCTGGCTTGAATAATTTACTTTAGGATCACCAGTGCAAATTTTTACCACCAAGTTGCATTACATTTTTAGGATCATAGAATCACAGAATATTCTGCATTGAAAGTTATCCATCAGGATCATCAATCCAACTCTTAACTCTGCAGAGGACACTCCAAGGATCACACCATGCATCTGAGACCATTGTCCAAATGCTTCAACTCTGTCAGACTGGTGCTGTTACCACTGCCTTGGAGAGCCTGTTCCAGTGCCCAACAACCTTCTGGATGAAAAACCTTTTCTTGACGTCCAACCTACACCTCCCCTGACACAACTTCATGTCATTTCCTCAAGTCCTGTCACTGGTCACAAGAATGAGGAGATCAGAGCCTGCCCCTCCACTTCCCCACATGAGGATAGTGAAGATCACAAGGGGGTCTCCCCTCAATGTCCTCTTCTCCAGGTTGAACTATATACTCTATATAGCATAATGTGCTCCTGCTAATACCATATAATATTTTTAATTCAGCTTACTTAATAGCAGTCTCATATGAATCCTCAAGGAATACCAATTGGAAAAAGGAGATATGAAGCAGCAGTTTTAATGGCAGTCAAAATGTTTGGAGAGAAAGAAATACTGAAAAAGAAAACTAAATTATACAACTAAAGAATACTGTGATAAAGTCCTGTAGAGGAAACCAAGAATTTTCTAAGAAATTCTTGATGCTTTAGAAAAAAATAAGAATTATTTAAGAGTTTAATAAAGAAGCACAAAATAAATTAATAACCCTAGTTAAAATATAAAATAAAGAAATTAATAATATCAGAGGGTTAATATGGTAATATAATTGCTAAGGTAATCATCAGAAGTAAAAGGCAATGGTGTCACTGCTGACTTGTCCACAGCAGTAAAATCAATAAATTAGTATTTCCTGGCAGGAGAGTCTCTGTATCATATTCATAGGTTGCAATGAAGTAAGTTATAACTTTAAAGGCCTTTACACCAAACTACCTATCATCTATGTGAGACAAAACAGCTGAGCAACAAATGATGAAAAGGCAAATATTTTCTTAATGTAAACACATGTTATTTCTCTTGGCTTCGTCCCCACAAATTAATATTGTGCTGGCTGTCTTCACATAATAGGTCAGACTTAAAAAAACAACTTTAAGCCACATCATCAACATCCAGGTGGAAACAATAGTAGTAATATTTGCTTAGCTAAATTGATTGCAGCCTATATGTTGCTAGGCTTTTCCAGAGGTATATTAAAAATGAAAATAACATGAAAATATTAAAAATTAAAATGAAAGTGGGACTAGTTCACAAACACTTTGTTACACAAAAATTGAGTAGTTATGTCTAGACATCAACACCACAACTCTTGTAAATTTGTAAGTCTTAATCATTCTTTCTCAGTGCCCCATCACTCCAAAGCTCTACAGTGTCAGATTTCTATCAGAATAACCTAAATTTTTAACTGCTTCCTGTGTTTCTAGATATGTTTTTACAAAGTCATTACTAATTCAATATGGGAAAATTCATTTTTATAGCTTCTTCATGAAAAATTAATCTCATTTTTAAGGCATCATCATTTGTAGCCACTGTAAATTATCATGCTATTTTGTAGCCAACTAGTAAGATAAATGCCATAAAAATATTTTGTACTTTTCACTGCAGTCTCTTTTTTCAATCAATTTTTCCTTGAAGACCTTAGCAATATCAACATAGGTTCTCTGACACAACATATTAGTCTTAGCCTTTAGCTTTATACATTGTGGTAGTACTGTTGCCATTCCACTTTAGATTTATCTTGAGCATGTCCATGTAATGCTTCATCAGCCTTCTTTTCAGCCATGCATGTATATATTGTCTATCACCTGACATGGAGACACCTGGACAAGTGTATTTGTTCTTGAAAAAGCATCCATCTGTGTTGTTCTTCTCTGTAGTCAAAATTATTTTCTGTCAATTTATATAAGAAAAATAATTCATACAGATTCATACGGAAAACACTGAGATGCTTCTTCTGATGACTGCAAGTTTCTTAATTTCTGCACATTAACATAAAACTGGTTTTGAAAAAACGGTAGAACATTCTTGTATTCAAAATAATTAATGATGGGTTTTTATTATCCCAAGACAGAACTCAAATTCATCTCTTTGTTTTCCATGTATATTTTATCAGTTATATTGTCAACCTAGCTAAATTCTCACACAGATTATTAAGTTAGTCAGTAGCAATGCACAGATCTAATGGACTTTTCAACATCTTCTAGCTCTTCAGTACTGTGAAGATGGATGAGGATCTTAAATTTCCTTGATGTTGATGTGAAGGCTTAATTGTTTTTTTTTCTTTGATCAAAAAAGTTGATGATATATGGCATATATTTTAATATGTACATAATGATTGGCAAAGAGCAGTCTATAGCCCAGCAATTATATAAATTTTGATTTAGCACAAAGTCTCTCCCTTACATATACTGACAAATACAGGTTCCTTTCTGCCAACTAAGTATAATGTACAGGTTGTACTGTCAAAGAAATTATTGCATTGTAACTTTTTTTCACTGAAAGACCTAAAGTCCACTTTAAACAAGGATGTGTCTCACCCATTATGAATAAAAAAAATTATTTGAAAACTTGCCTGTATAATGATTTTTTCCTTATACCTTCAGAGAATCTGATAGCTGATAGTACTGAGTGGTTTGTATTGATGCATATTATTTTAAATGCCCTTAGTTGTATGTATCATATCAGCTTTGATGAGGGTCATGGTTTAAGCCCAGTAGGCAGGAAAGCCTTACTCAGCCTTGCTCACTCCCACCAGTGAGATGGGGGAGAGCATCAAAAAGGCGAAGGTGAGAAAACTCATTGAGTTTTAAGGGTTGAGATAAAAATAGTTTAATAGGTAAAGATAAACCTGTCAACACATGAACAGCAAATTAAGGAATTAATTCACCGCTTCCTGTGGGCAGGTAGCTGTTCAGCCATCACCAGGAAAGCAAGGCTCTGTCTCATGTAATTGTTACTTGGGAAGACAAACACCATCAGTCCATATATCCACCTTTTTTTCCTTTTCCCAGATTTTTGTTGCTGACCATGACACCATATGGTGTGGAATATCACTTTGGTCTGTTGTGGTCAGCTATCCTGGCCACGTTCCTTCCCACAACCTTTTGCACCCCCAGCCTGCACAATGTTAGAATGGGACAAGGAGCAGAAAACACCTTGATATTGTGTGTAAGCACTGGTCAGCAACAACTAAAACATGCTTGATTTTTCAGAACAGTTTTTGTCACAAATCACACAGCACCATTCTAACTACTGTGAATAAAATTTACTTGATCCCAGGCAAAACCAGTAAAATCAGAAACTGAACAAATTAGCTAGAAATTTATTAGGACCAGCACTGTCAAGCATGATTCTCCTAATAATATTTTTATCACTGGGAGAATTAGTATGGTCATTATCATGCCTGAGGAGTCATTTTTCTATTTGAAGAGATGAACATTATCTTTCAAGTGAAAAAAATGTTCATTATATGAACTTTGTCAAAAGCACAGTCTTTCTGAGTCAGTAATGTCTCCTATATTTCTGTATTTTGGTGGGAGTGCTGCAAATTTCTGTTGAATGACTCTATTGCAGCTGTTAAGTAGTTTTAAGTATATCACAAAGGTGGTACTGCTGCTATCTGCTTCTTGGTGGGTAGCTTAAGTTTCATTTAGCGTTTTGTCAGAAATGATAGATGAATGATTTAATGGTACTGAATTGTTCACCTTGCACCAGGATTCAGGGTTTCTTTTCCAGTTGACAGAATTTGATCATTTCCATTGAATTGTTGTGCAATAGCACCATCATAGGGACATATATAATTTGAAGCCACTGCAAAAATGTTTGATGTAATACCATTTTGCATTTTGTTGATATTTATGCTTTCCTTCATTATAATTTTAAAACATTTTAGTTTTTATGGTAAGGAGCTTTTTTATTTGCCAGTTTTTACATTTTACTCTCCCTTTCTTCTACATTTATACTTAAAGAGTGTTCTGATGAAATTTTAGAACTCAAACACATCTACATTTGCCTTTGACAAAGCAAAGATCATCCTCTGAGGTAGTGTATCCTGTCTAACTTCCATGCCAGCTGAAAAAAATCAAAGAAATGTAATGTTAAATTAATATCAGTATTAGATACTTTATCTGTCTTCTCCACTATTGGATACCCATAACATTCCCTGTAAGAAAATTTTTTTATTTTATTAAGCTGCAACAAGAAAAACCAGTACGTGATTTCTAATCATTGTCTCTCACCATTTTTTGGAGCACTTCCTAGAATTAAGGTATTTACCAGTGGGTGTTAGTCTGTTAGGACCTCAAGAAGAAAGGCACTCAGGATCTGTAAAGCCTTATGCTAAATGATAATTTAAAATTATATCTATAATGGCTAGAAAAATAATACTAATAGTAAGAAAAGACAAAATAGTATACACAATCTTTATCTGTGTAGATTCTGGTAACCCCAAATTGTGTAGTCTTGAACAGTCCTCAACACACCATCCAGACCTCCATGCTGACTCAGTGTGTGGATTGGGTTACACTATTTTGGTCATTCACGCTATTGCAGGATTTTCTTGGAGGGAAAATCTTGAAATATTTCTTGTACTTGGAAGCTGCCGTCACATTATTCCAAGACTAGGTTTTTTTTCCTTAAATTGAACTCAAATTTATTGAAATTGTCTTTGTAAAACCTGCTCGTTTAAATTTTGATGCTGTTGCTTCTTTTAAGATATGATTCCGTTTCTATTTGACTTTGTCTTTCCAACAGAGGACATAATCTGAGATAAAACTAGAATATGTTTTCTTCAACTATTTATGAAAAGCAATATCAAGTGCTATATTACAATAAATGTGATATAAATTTCATTAACATACTTGTTTTCTATAAACATATACAGGTTTGACAAGATTTGTAGCTTACAAGTTGTGTTGTCCTATTTTTGCTATTTTATGGTATCTTTATTGTCTTCCAGGTATTTGCAAATAGCTTGATTACTTGACATTTTCCATTTGATCTTTTAAAAAGCTAAACATTAATAATGAATTCCATTAATTTCTTCTTCTCTGCTCTTCTGATTAGCTGAATCTGAATCCTTAAATATGTTACGATTGGTATTTAAATCATAATTGTCAGGCATCCTGTGACATGTAGCAACCTGTAAGTTCATATCTTCACTCAAACTTCATGTTGCATAGGTAGTTTTGACACCTGCAACTTCTAAACTATCTCTCAATTGTCTAAATAGAAAACTGCTGTGCCTAGACTATGTATGAGGATATATTTTTTCTTCTCAACTGATTAAAATATTACAGTAATGATGACCAGTACTCTGAAACTCAGTAGTATACTATTTCTATTCTCTATCCTAGAGCTATGCTTATCTTGACCCTTTCTTTAAATAAGAACTCAAGGGTTCGCCATTTCATGCCATCAACTTTGTGACACTATAAAGATACAGTTTTCTGACCTCCTTTGTTCTTTCCTTATACTCAAGTGAGTATATTACCTTTAATAATAGTAAAATAGCCAACTGCCTCTCTATAACATCAGTAGCTGGCCTACCAGTTCCTTAGGTACAAAATGGATTTGTTAGAAATCACACACTGTTTGTTTTCTTCCTCCAGTCTGCCAACCCAAAGCCTTTTAGTTAAGGTGTCCAAGCACTTCTAAACTCTACCTACAGCATTGGCATGTCACTTTTTCTACTTTTCTGCAATGGTTGACTTAATATAGTCAAGAATAAAAGGAATAGCGTAGAAAATATATGGAAATTGTATGCTCATAGTGAGAACAAATTGCATATTCCCATTTCAGTTTTCCTATCTGTGGCTTCTACTTATCTATTCAGGTGGTAGGTGCTAGATGGTGCAAACATTCAAGGCCTGGTTTGACAGGGCTCTGAGCAACCTGGTCTCACTGAAGGTGTTCCAGCTCTTTGCAGGGGTGGTTTGACTCCAACCCAAACCAGTCTATGATTTGATGGCCTCAAATTAGAATCTATGCCTAAAGGAAAAAAGTAGAGGAGAATGCATTTCTTGAGTTACAGAAAACATATATGTGTGTATGTATGTAT
>JANRGV010000062.1:85103715-85137605 GCA_024734035.1 Alethe castanea
CCCCCCCGCCCCGCACCTTCCGCTGGACTCTCCGGGCTGGAATGGCAGCCCACCCTGGCGCTGTACGTGATGTCATCCAGTGCCACTGTCCCCTCCATCGGCCACCTCCGTGTGGTGATCTCAAAGCTGATCTGCGGGGGAAGGTGGGATCTGAGGTGCTGCTGCACCCCCGGAGACACCCTGCACCCCCGGGTGGCCCCACTTACCTGGAACTCACTGGGGCTCTGCACTGGCACCAGGGCGCCCTGCCAGCCCCGGCCGCGGTGCCCCGGCACGCTCCACACCGTGCGCTGCCCCGCCGCGCCCCGCAGCGTCACTCGCAGCTCCCCGC
Organism: Alethe castanea; assembly: GCA_024734035.1. NCBI lineage: Eukaryota > Metazoa > Chordata > Aves > Passeriformes > Muscicapidae > Alethe > Alethe castanea. The sequence continues at coordinate 85,104,047 of JANRGV010000062.1, forward strand.
TGGCTGCAAGGAGGGGCACAGGCGTCCTGGCATTACCGGCTGCCCCGAGCCCGCAAGAGCCACCGAGCCCTCCCAGCCATGCCATCCTCTACTGGGATGGCCGCACCCAGAGTGAATGGAACCCGTGTCCATGGTCCACGGGTGGGGAAGACTTGAGCCCCCAGTCCCATACATGAGCCCCAGGGATGGCACCGCCTCCCTGCCCTTGCCGTGCTCACAGAGGTGCTCCGGGATGTCCATGTGGTACCAGAAGCGCAGGCAGGAGTCGGTGGCTGCGGGCAGGGGTGGGCTCTCCAGCAGGGCACTGGTGCCCCTGGCACCCAGCACGCTGGTGTCGAAGTGCATGTAGTGACCTGGGCAGGCAGGGACAGAGTGCAGGGTGTCCCCCAGTCCTGCACCCATTTGTTCCACCCCGCTTGTCCCACTCTTCCCCAAAATGCCCAGAGTGATGCCTGGAGGATGACACAAACCAGCCCTGCACCTCACTGCCCTTGGGGCTGAGCTGCCCCTCCCAGGCGAAAAGGGGACAGGAATGCTGTGGAGCCAGGCCTCACAGGGTGTACTGGACTGACCCCATCCATCCCCAGCTCTTCTTCCTCGTTTTGGCCATGCCAGGCTGCCTGGGCAGGGATGGGTGTTTCCTACCATTCCTTGTGCCCAGGGTATGATCCTGCTCAGGGCCAGGGTACTTGGCCAAGGTGATCCCGCTCTTCCAGCCCCAGGCAAAACTGTGCAAGCGGGGATCTGAGGGGCTGCTCCAGCCACAGGTGTCCTGCTCGAAGTCACAGGATGCTGGGAGGAAAGCAGGGCTGTGAGACACCCAGTGCTACCTGGCAGGAGATGGGGTACCTGGGTGGTACACACCCCCAGCTTTGGGCCAGGCCAAGCTCAGGGCAGGAACAGGTCTGTCCCAATCGGCATGGCTTACATGCCCTCACAGGATATCTCATCCTCCCCCTCTGATCCATAGTGCCCCTGTGGGGTGGGGTCTCACCTGGCTCAGGACAGGCTCCATCTGACACGTGCAGGTCATCCAGTGCGATGTATCCGTGGTCACCCCCAGCTCCCACTGCCTCAAACACCACCTGGGCAGGGTGACATGCTGAGGCTGGCAGCCTCCATGCACCCTCTCATCACCTCCAGCTGCCCCCAGCATCCTCCCCTGTCTTACCTGCCAGTCACCATTGGGCTGGATGGTGACGTGGCTGCGGTGCCAGTTGCTCCCTTCCATGGTGCTTATGCTCAGAATTTTCCTCCTCACCCTGCTCTGCTCCACGAACACCCTGAGGGAACCTGCCCACGGCACCCACCATGGAGGAGGGGTCCAGGGCTGCGCCGTGTGGGGTCCCCACCCATCTGGAGGTGTTGCCAAGGGTCTCAGCACAGGTGGTACTCACCTGGGGTCCCAGCGCTCAGCTGGTACCAGAAGGCCAGGCACTGGGCAGACACAGAGGGCTGGTAGGGCTGGGAGGTGAGGGCAGCCGTGTGCCCCACAGGCAGGGAGACCCTGCCCGTGTTCACCACCATGTAATGGCCTGGAGGAGAGAAGCCCCTGTGCTGTGACCCCTGCCCAGCCCTGCTGGAGAGTGCTAGGGAACAACTGGGGCTGGGTTTTCCCCCCAGGTCTCCCCAGCTTGGGAACCTCCCCAGGATTAGAGAGCCTTGGGACTGGGAGCCTGTTTGTCTGGGGAGTTCCAGGCTTGGAACTGTGCAGTATTGCCTTCTGCTCATCCTGCGAAGGGCAGGGAGGGCAGGGCAGGGGGAAGGGACACAGGGAGAGCAGGCAGGGCTGGTGTGGGGTACAGGCAGGACACTCAGAGGAGGCAGGGGGACAGTCAGTGCAGCAGGGAAGCAAGAGGGCTGCCACAGCCCTGTACCTGCAGCAGTGCCGGTGGTGTGGTCGGCCGCAGGGCCAGCAGCGGTGCCGGTGCCGTTGCTCTGTCGCTGCCAGGTGCCCTTTCCGCTGGCTGCCAGCCCACAGCCCTCTGCCTCGAAGGTGCAGGAGAGCTCGGCCCCACAGGGTCCTGCTGTCTGCGTGATGTCGTCCAGCCCCACATCCCCCAGGAAACCATCACGCAGCACCTCGAAGGCCACCTGCCCCCAGACAGCAGTGTCAGACACCCTGCGCCTTGCGGGTGCCAGGGACACGGGGGGCCTGCTCCTCACCTGGTACCGCTGCTGGCCCGTGGTGGGCAATGTTGCCCATGCCCGGTGCCAGACACTGCCCTGGGTTCCTCGGCGGGTCCACAGCACCACCTCCTCCCCTCCCTCCAGCCACAGCTTGAGGTTCAGGGTACCTGGGCAGAGGGGGGCATGGGGGCAGCCATCCCGCAACCCTTGGGGATCCCGCTGTCCTCAGAGTGGAGCCAGGCCTGGGCAGCCTGGCAGGATGCCATGGGGCACATACCAATTTGTGGGCCAGCCAGGCGGTACCAGAAGGAGAGACAGCGTGGGGTAGTGGCCGGCTCCTGACGGGACGTGAGGAGCTGGGCCCGCTGCCCATGGCTCCATGGCGCAGAGGGGTCCACAGACAAGAAGTAGCCTTAATGTTGGGGACAGCCAGGGTGGAGGGGTCATGATGTGTTTTGCATCACCCACAGCCTAGATCTAGGTGTTCCCAGGCTGCCCTAGGTGAGCCTGCTCCATAGGCATCGAGCTCCTGAGTGTGCACAGGGTATGTCTTGGCCCTGGGGATTGAAGGCTAGGGGATGCCCTGGGCTCCTGGGTTCTCCCAAAGAGCAACCAGCCCCTTACCCGAGCCAGTGGTGTGGTCAGAGCCCTGTCCCTGCCCTGTGCTGTGGACCCATTTGAAGTCACTGGACAGATCCTGGTACCAGCCACACATGCCCGTCTCAAAGTTGCAGGACAGCTCTGGCCAGAGAGAGGTGACAGTGTGGAGGTGGAAAGGGGTAAGGCATCATAAAAGCAAATGGGTCCCCCAAACATCCCTTTCTCCCTGTTCCCCTGTCCCACTCCCCAGGTTTACCCCATGCAGGGGTCTCAGGCCAAGGCAGGATATGTGCTTGGCCCTGGCCCTCAGCCTTCTGCACCACGGTCCTGCACTTGGACAGAGTGACAACTACCAGGCAGCCCCCATGGAAAGGGTCTGGGGTTACCCTCCCTGCCTGCACCCCTGGCCATACCTGCAGCCGTGGGTAACACCACGTCAAGGTAGCACTGCTCGAATGTCACGTTGTCAACACCAACACTCGCCGAGCCCTGGAGATCCACCAGCGCCAGCAGCTCAACCTGGGGGCAGCAGCCATGAGCCCGGAGTGCCTGTCAGCACTGGTACTGTCCCACTGAAAGCCCCTCCAGGCTGGTCCCTGTGCATCCAGCACACCTGGAAGGGACGGCTTCTTTCTCCCAGCGGGACACGGACATGACCGCTAGCTGGGCTGCCACGACCTCGTGTCTGCCAGGCCAGCTGGGTGGCACCAGTGGTGTAATCTGTGACACTGACGGCAAGGAAGCCTGGAACAAGAGGTGGTGCAGAGGCTGTGGGCACCTAAAACCCCTGGCCACCCTGTGGGAGCCCTCCATGGCACCAGCCCATGGTCACAGGGTGCAGGGACACAGACACCCCAGCTCCAGGATGATGTGATGGGGCAAAGCAGGATTGGGAGAGGCAGCAAAGGCAGGTGGGCATAGGGGGCCTGGGGGCAGGAAGCAAACAGGCCACCCTGGGGGTGAGCAGGAGGTTACCTTGGGGGTCACTGTGGATGTGGTAGCTCATCTCCATGGTGCAGGCAGGGCCAGAGGGGCCCAGTGGAGGTGTTCGTGCCTTCGCAGGACCCACCATCTGTCCTTCTCCTGTCTGGAGGGCCAGGAAAGTCCCTGGGCACAGAAGCACTCTATGAGGTGAGGACTGGGGTCCCACATCACTGGTAGCACCCCCAGCCCAGCACCGTGCCTGGGCATCATCGCCCATTGTGCAGTGGCACCTGCTGGGGGTTCCTGCTCTGGGGGCTCCCGTGGTGCTGAGCACTGAGGAGCACTGTCTGGGTGGTGAGAACAGCCTCACCTGTGAGGAAGCTGTCAGATTCAGTGACGTTCTGCAGACCCCAGCGCAGCCGTCCCAAGCTGACGTCGTGCCAGCCCCCAGCCCCTGACTCAAAGGTTGTTGTCCCTGCAAAGTTAAAGAATCCCAGGATCCCAGACTGTTTTGGGTTGGAAGGACCTTAAAGCTCATCTCATTCCACCCCTCTGCCATGGGGAGGGACACCTCCCACTGTCCCAGGGTGCTCCAAGCCCCAGTGTCCAACCAGCCTTGAACTTCCAGGGATCCAGGGGCAGCCACATCTTCTCTGGGAAACCCAAAACTCCAGACTGAGTCTTGCCAGCCATTGTTCTCCCAAGGACTGTGCAGGCACTCACGTGCCCCAGCCATGCCAGCCCGGGGGTGCCTGGTCCCCTCCACTGCTGGGGTACTGGGGTAGGGGCCAGCCTTGGCTCTCACCACAGCGCTTCTCATCGGAGCCGTCAGCACACGTGTCAGCGAAGTCACAGGCCAGCTCTGCGGCAATGCAGTCCCCACTGTCACAGGCCACCTCGTCTGCTGCGCAGGGGCTGGCACCTGCCTGGCTCGGCAGCGTCACCAGAAGCTTCTCTGATGGTGAAACACCTCAGGATGGAGAGCAGTGGTGAAAGGGCCCAGCAACAGCATCAGTGTCAGCCCTTCAAACCACTGTCCCCTGTCCCCAAGCATCTCCCTGACTTTCCATTTCCCCCATCCCGTCCCAGCCCAGCCTAGCTGCCACCAGCTGAAGGGGACCCTGGACCTAGTAAGAGCTGCTTTTGTGACACATTTTGACACAGAGGATGGAGTGTCACAGCCACAGGACAAAGATACCAGCACCAGTTTGCTGTGCTGCACCCAGGATGGTTCCTGTGATGAGCAGAGGGACAGGCAGACCATGTCGGGGTCCTTTAGGCACAGTGCCATGGGCACAAGACACCAGGGACAGCTGCCCACACTGAAGCAGAGTGAGGGACACTGCCCACCAGCTCACCCTGCTCCGTCACACAGCCTGGAGACAGGATCAGGTCATCGATGGCCACAGTTCCCCCGCTGCCAGCCACCCCCTCAATCAGCACCTGCAGGAAAGCACCGTGTCAGCAACATCAGCAAGAGGTTCTGCACAGTATGGGGGGGACTAGGGTGACACCAGGGAGCCATGGGATGGGGAGAGCCAGAATCTATGGTGGCTGACACACATTCTCCCCAGGAAGGGGCTCAGTGGGAGCAGGGGCAATGCTGTGGCTGACAGGGGTGCACTGTGTGGGCTGGCATGGCCACGGTGGGCTTGGGGGGTGGTGCTGCCCCTGTACACAGCTGTGGTCCCTGACCCCGGGGGCAGCCCAGCTCCCCCCAGCACATCACCAGCCCACCTTGAAGGGATGCATCACGTTGAAGTCCACTCTCTCCCGGACCCAGCAGCTGCCCAGGTCTCCTGTCCTTTCCCTCATCAGGTGCTTGGTAGAGTTGGTCACATAGGAGATGCTGAGTTTGCTGGTGGCTGAGCCATGGAGGTGGCAGTACAACACGAGCTGGGGATGGGGAGGAGGGTGAGCCCTCAGGGCAGGGGCACACAGCCCCCTGCATCCCACAGAGGGGCTGTGAGGAGCTCAGAGCTCCCAGTGGGCACCAAACCACCCCCAAAAAGCTGATGCCCATCCCCAGCAAGGGCCAACCACAGCCCCAGGGCCACATGAGGGTCCCCAGCACTGGGAACCCCATCTCCTGTCACCGCCATGCCCACATGAGCTGTGACATCCTGAGGTCCCAGCTGTGACTCACAGAACAGGAGTTGGTGGCTTGGAAGGTGGGGCTGCTGAGTTGAGCTGGGCCACCAGCCTGTGCAGTGGGGCCACTGCCCACGTGGAGGAAAAAACCTGCAGAAGATACTGGGGCTGAGTGGAGCCAGGCAGATGTGTGGGTGCAGGACACCACGGTCCTTGCACAGCCTTGAGCAGAGCCCAGGCATGTGTCACCCCAGGGCACATTCACCTGCAGTGGGGCTCCACTGGAGCACTGATGCCTCACCACGTACCAGCCCTGCTGTTGTTGGTGTGGTCCCGAGTGGGAATGCCATAAGAGGTGCCCAGGTTCAGGCTCGTGTTCCTGCCCCACACTGGTGGCCCGGCCACCTCCTCCCAGCCACAGAAATCGTGGTCAAAGGAGCAGTGGGTGAAGTTGTCTATGAGGAGAAGGGACAGCAATGACCCACAGACTGGGGTCCCAGGCCTCTCTTAGGTCCCTGCAATGGGCTGGGCTGATGCCACCCCTCTGCAAACCCTCAGGATCATTTTGCCCTCCTGGCATGGGACAGAACTGGGGGCACCCCTGCCACTCCAGAGCACAGCTTTGCCCCACCAAGGCAGACCCTCAGTCCATCTGCAGACTCCTCCCCAGGGCCAGGGGGTCTCACCACACTGTGCCTCGTCTGAGCTGTCCCCGCAGTCATCGGTGCCATCACAGAAACGACGCTGTGCCAGGCAGGGGCCGCGGTGGCAGCGGCTCTCCTGGGCCTCACAGACCTGCTGCTCAACATCTGGGGCGGGGGGACACGTATCAGTGAGTGGCTGGTCCCACAGGGATGTGGTGAGCACTCCCACATTGTTCCCTGGGATGGCTCAACAGACAGGTTTTCACTGCCCACCTCATACTCTGGCCAGGGCACAGTGGCCCAAGACACAGTGAGCAATGGGAGAGCTCCCCTGGGTTTTGCACCCCACCCAGTTCCCCCAAGATCCCAGCTCACATCCCAGCAGATGTGGGACTCACCTGGTAAGCCACAGTTCCTGAACATGATGTCATCGAGTGCCACCTCTGCCCCACAGGTGGGTGGTTGTGTAAGGGAGAAGATGAGCTGTGATGGGAGGATGGGGATGGCATGAGCTGCCCAGGCCGAGTCTCAGAACATGGCCCAGCTCCTCTGGCCCCAGCTTATGGGGACAGTACCTGGGTACCAACACTGTCTCACCTGGAACTGCTCTGTGATCCGGCCGGGGTAGGCAACCAGCTGGTGCCAGCCCTCCCTGCTGCGCTGGGGGCTCTGCCACAGCCCCACCACCTCGTCCCTGAGTGCCACAGCCAGGTGCAGCACCGGCCACTCTGGTTCTGTCTGGTTCAGTCCTGAGGGAAGCCCCAAAAGTGCCCTCAGTACAGGGCATCCTGGGGTACCCAAAGGAATGAATGGAGCCCTGCCAGCTCTGGGGGCGGGAGCTGGGACCCCCAGGTCCCACCAGCTCTGCATGTAGAGTGTGGAAGAGGGAAACAGGATGGCAAGGTGCTGGTGGCTCTGTCCCTGCCATAGGGGCAGATGGCCCCAGCCCTCCCCACTTCCTCCCATCCTCACTGCCCAGTAGCTGACACTGCCTTCGCCCACCTTGGGTGCTCTCACAGCTCCCTGAGAGGTGGTACCAGGCTCTGATCTCACATGTGGCAGCTGCTTCCTGCATCTCAGGTGACCTGAGCCAGGCCGTGGCTGTGGTCTTTGCTGGGGGTGACACGGTCACCAAGAACCAACCTGGGGAAGGGAGAAAGCAGAGCGGGGGCTGCAGCCCCATGGGATGGCACCGGAGATGTGCCAGCACTACTCCTGCCCCTCCATGGGTCTGCTCCATCCTCTGCACCCTACAAGGATGAGTGCTCTGGCATCCCAACCCTGGGGTACCCATAGCCCAGTGGAGTGCTGGCCAGAGCCGGCTCACCAAGCAGCTCCCGCTTACCCAGGTCAGTACCCACGGTGTGGTCTGAATGAGGCCCCATGCCCCAAGCTGCCAGGCTGGCCCGGCCTCGCACCCATCCATACGTCGATGTGCCCACGTCCTGCCAGCCACAGTCACTGTCCTCGAAGTCACAGGTGAAGGGGGTGCCCAGCACTGCTGAGCCCCGTAGGTACCCTGAGGGTGGGCAAATGGGGGGTCAAGGCAGTTTTGAAGCCACCCAGGGGACCTATGGCCAACCCAGGGGACCTACACACCTGCACCCCTGGGATCCTGCACCCACCTGGCAGACTCACCTGCACCCAGGCGACCTGTATGCACCCTGGACACCTGCACAAGGGACTTGTCCCTACCCCGTGGATCTGCAGCCACTCTGGGATCCTGTATCCATCCTGAGGGATCTTGCATCCACCCTGGGCACCAGCACCACCCAGGGACCTGCACCCACAACACCCCCCACTACATAGCCTGCTCTCACCCCAAGAGCAGGGCCTGAGGGTGGGTCTGGGGGCCTGGGGAATCTGGGCACCCACCGCACTGGTTCTCATCCGAGCAGTCGCTGCAGTCACAGATGAAGTTGCAGAGCTGCTCAGCCGCGCTGCTGCAGCTGTTGACGACCACGGACCCGCTAGGGAGGGCGGTTCTGACTACGGGAGAGACAATGAGGCTGAAAACCCCGCAGGGAACCAGGCATGGTGCCCGCAGCAGGTGAAGGAGGGCACGCGTGACCTGCAGGTGACATTTGCCTGGGCACCTCGGTTTGGGACCCTGCTGGGGCAGGTGCTGACCTCTCAGTGGCACCTTTCCCTGGACGGTCCCCTCCACCCCGTCACTGTCCCGGCACTCCACATCTCTCACACTACCACCTCCCACCGTCAGCCTCGGTGTGCCACGGCCTGCCAGGGCACTGACTCTGTTCTACCGCACCCGTGCTTCGAGTCCCAGCCCCTTTTTGGAAGTAACAGGAAAATCTGGGCGTTTTCTGTCCCGCGCTGAACAAAGCCATTGGTGATCCCCAGCCCCGTGCTGGGGGCTCCGGAACCCGCTCACCCTGGGAACCCCGGGCTGACTTCACCAGCAGAGCCAAGCGGGCTGGGCTGTGCCTGCCCCGGCCCCCAGTGCTGGGGCAAAATGCCGGTGAGGAGTAAAGTGGAGCAGCCAGCACGGAGGCCCTTCCCTCCAGCGACACAACCCCCGTGTCGGCAGACTCACCCAGCAGCACCAGGAGGACCAGCATCGCCTGCCCGCCTGCAGCCATCCCAGCCACCGCGACGGTAAAATGGAGCTGGGGAAGGGCACACCGTGAGCCCCGGGTTGGAATGTGCTCCCCAGGACCTGCCTGCGTTGGACTTCAGCCCCGCTGTTATCGGCTCCCTGGCCGGGCAGCGGGTTTATGGCTGGGACAGTGCAGCGCGATCCTGCCAGCAGCGCTGCCGGCACCACAGCAGCGAGCTGCAGCCAGGTCCCGCAGGGAGACCTTCGGCTTTTCCCCACTGAACCTCTCCTCTTCAGCCCGTTTCCCACCCACGCGGGGTGCCACTCTGACCGGCACGGAGCACAGCCCGGTGGAATGTGCCGGCTTGGTGAAGGATGAGGACACTTGCCGCTGAGCCAGGGATGCTGTCAGCCCTGTGGGGGAAGCTGGTACCTCTAGGTGCCGTGGGTACTCTGCCAGTCCCTGTGCATAAGGAGAGTGGGAGAGACTTCGGGTGCAGGGTTGGCAGTGGGCTGCACTCTGGCCAAAGAGAACAACTGAACTGGGAGTCAGCAATATCTCCAATATTCCATCTTACCCTGCCCTCTGGCAGTGAGAGCCACTCCCTCTTGTCACTCCAAGTTCTCCCGGAGCCCCTTTAGGCACTGGAAGGGGCTCTAAGGTCTCCCTGGAGCCTGGGGATTCCAAGATGCCATCGGGAGGAGCAAGCCGTCACCCTGCCTGCTCCGCTCTGGCTGGCAGGGGCATCTCAGCACCCAGCTGACTGCCACGGGGCAAAGGGGCACAGCTCCAGGGCTACAATCAGGTCATTCCTGGGGCAGAACACTCCTGGCAGAGCCCCAGCAAGGGCTGATGAGCCTGGAAGAAGCACAGCTTGGCAGCCAGATCACCATCAGTGTTGCCTGGTAATGGCAACTACTGACCCCACTGGTTTCCCCACCTGGGCAGGGGAAGCAGGGGCAGCAGGGGCTGCTATGCTACAGGACCTCTCTCACCTCTGCTGCTACAGCCTCTGTGCCCAGAGGGGCCCCATTGAGCAGAACCTCCCATTGAGCCGATGGCCTTGGAAGGCAGATTGCAGAGGGATTGCATCAGGGGCAGTAAAACACAGGCTTAGCTCTTTCTCCCAGGGCCAGCCAGGCCCGGTGGGGACCAGCGGCCCCACATCCCTCATTCCAGGCATGCCAGAGAGCAGGAGCCCTGCCCAGGAACCTGGCACCCAGCCGGCCACAGGCCTGTGCCATGGCCACTGGAAAAGTAGTCACTGGCCTCCTGGGTGCCATGGACAGAACCTCGCTCACAGATCTGTCCCCTCCCCTTTGCACTGGGGGTGCTGGTGCTCCCAGTGTGAGATGTGGGCATACTGAAACAGATTGAGCCAGGGGCAGTGATAATGACCACAGGATAGTACGGAATGGAAGGCACCATGGGAGATCACCCCACCCCACCCCTCTGCTCCACAAGGGTTCCACATTCCTGGAGGATGTGTCCAGATGGTTTTTGAGTGTCCCCACAGAAGGAGATTCCCTGATGATGATGATGATGATGGGACTGGACTTCCCACAAAGAGAGGCTGAGCTGGACATGCCCAGCTTGGAGAAGGGGATGTCAGCCAAGTAAGCCTTGGCAGGAGGGTGCAGGGAGCCAACCCCTTGAGCAGATAGCATCTTAGTAAGGACTGAGACAAGAACATTTGCAAGAACAGCAAATGCCATTTAAAGAAAAACCTTTTTTCCTGTGAGGGTTGTCAAAACCAGAACAGGCTCCCAAGCTGCTGGGAGGTCTAAATCGGGGAGATTCTCAAATCCCACCTGGTCATAACTCCCAGCAGCCTAATTCTAACACAGAATCATGGAATGCCCTGTGTTGGAAGGGACTTAAAAGGACTATCGAGTTCAACTCCTGAGCCTGCACAGCACATCCCAGCAATCCCACCATGCTGGATCCACTGAAGCTCTGCTAGGCTTGTGGATGGACAGGGCATCCCAGATGTGCCTCCAAGCTCCATGATCCAGTGACTTGCAGGTTTGCAGCTGACTCCATGTGACCTCTGGGCAACATTTCCCCCAGCACAGGGGAGGGTCACATCTTGCAGGATGGAGGACAAGGCACAGCACACCGATGTTTTTGCCTATGAAACTCATCCCCCCCATGGTGAGCTTCCTTTGGAGTTTAGGCACAGGCACAGGCTGAGCTTCTGCAGGTTGAGCTGACCCTGCATGGCTCTGGATGCAGAGGAAGGAGCCCACATCACATCCCTGAAGGCACCAGGTGGAGGAGGCAGCAGCACGATTCTGGCCAGGCAGGAGCTGGGAGCATGCAGGGTCAGAGTCTGACAACGAAATGGGGCTGGGACGTTCCTCCAGCCCCAGCCTCACGTGGGACAGTGACTGAACCAACCCAGCCTGCACATCTCCCTGGATCTCTCCAGCCACTGAAGCCTCCAGCAGCTTTTCCCAGTCTCCCCCTACCGCTCCTCACTGGAAGCACAAGCAGGGAGAATCCCTGGGAAATTCTGAGGGACAGGAGCTGGTCCTGGGTGGCTGGAGGGATGAAGTCAGGGAGGATGATGCTCTTTCTCAAGATGCGACCACCTGCTGGAGTGCGAATGGGCATGTTCTTCCCAACCATGTTCCCAGGCAGCTCACTTCCCTCCCCACAGGAGATGGGGCTGATCTCTCCCCCAGGTCTACCCTGCCTTTCCCTCCCCCAGGCCTGGGCATTGCTTTCCTCTCTCCTGCCTCAGCCCTTTCCAAGGCAAATTCTGATACACCTCCTGCTGTTCCCACCCCAGACTCTGCCTGCTCCCATGCCAGGCTCCCATCCCAGGCCCTGCTCAAGGGGTGGAAAACCTGGGGGATCCCTTCCACAGGCACAACAGGCACAACCCAGAGCTGGGAAGGAACAGCCGAGCTGTGAGCATGGCCACCATAGCAGCTGTGCTCCCCCAATTACTTTAATTCTCTCAGATACATGTGGCACCAGGAGGCTGGGGCAGAGCAACCACTGGCTTCACCAGATCTGCCATGCCAGGGAGTTGGGAGCACCCCACACGGGAACAGTCTGGTGACGGTGGAGAACGGGTCGGTTAAACGCAGAGGAAAATCAAGAGAGCCTGGAGCACCGCCGAGCATGCGGAGCCTGCTGCCACTGCCTTGGCGCTGTGGACAACTGTGCCAGCTCTGGGCTGGTAGCAGAGACAGAGGAGTCAGTATCCTTCATCTGCCCAGGTGATCTCATAGTCGGGATACTCAGCCTTCAGCTTCTCTGTGGTCACAGCATGGTCAGCTCGTCCAAAGCCCTGCATGCAAAAGAGGGTTCCCAAGGAGAGCTGGTGAGTGACCACTTGCAGGGCAGTCTGGCAAATCCCCAGAGCAGCTCTGGCAGACCATAGCAGCAGAGAGGCCGCAGAGCCTGTGCCAACCCCACCTGCCTCCAGCTGAGGCTGGTGTAGCACCCAGGCAAGAGGACAGTGCCACCCTGAAGCTGGGAAGTCTGTGTACACTTTGGCCCGGGGACCACCACCCTGCCCTGGTCCCAGCTGGGCTCTGCACTCAGCACCTAGCACAGCTCGTGCTGCAACACAGCCCTGGACTGGGGTCAGCATCCAGAGACCCACCATAGCAGTGATGTCCCCGAGGGTGTCTCCAGTCACCCTTACAAGGCCCCTACAGCACCTGACACTCCTGCAGGAACGCCCTCAGGACACACAAAGTGAGGACACGGTTCTTGTGCAGCCCAGTTCCCCCTGGCAGCACCTAGTGCTGGGTACAGCCGCTGCGGGAACCCCGGGGGCTCTGGGCGTGCAGCAGCCCCACAGGCGGGTGCTAGGGGGTTCATGGGGTGACCCCACTCTGGCCAAGCACCGCTCACCTGAAAGGGCTCTGCCAAGTCTCCCCTCCCTCGTACACTCGGGAGAAGGTCCAGGAGCCCCGGGAGTGCCGCCATGCTCACCCCTTCCACCCTCGAGGGGATGCGGTGCCAACTCGGCCGCCGTCAGTGGGACCCACACCGCGAAGGGAGATGCCGCGACCCTGCGTGGGTCCCTCCGGCTTCCGCTTACCACCGAGTACCCGTAGACGTGGATCTTCCTCTCCCGGGGGCGGTGGGCGAGCCGGGCCGGGCCAGCGCTTGCCCACGGCCGGCACCGCGTGGGCGCTGGCCCCGAACCCGTCCTGCCGCCAGCCTCGCCTCGGCTCTTTTTCCAAAAACGAGCGGCTGCTAGATGCGGGGATCGGGAGGTTTAGGTTGTGTATTAGGAACAAGTTTTCTCCCTCCCCAAAATTTTTTTTTGCCCCGCCACAGGCAGTGATGAAGTCACAGTTTCGGGAGATTTAATGCACGCGTGGATGTGGCTCCTGGGGACGTGGGTTAGTGGTGGCCTGAGCAGTGCTGGGCTCCGTGGTCTCAGAGAGCTTTTACAGCTTCAGTGGTTCTCTGATTATTGTAGGAAGGCAGTGAAAGTTACTAAGAGTTAGGCGTGGGGCGAAAAACAGCTGGAAATCCAAAGTTTAATGTAAATTGGTAGGAGATTTGGAGGTGTTACTTGAGATAGCTGGTAAGGCAGAGTGTGGGGTTCCAAGGTGGGCAGCTCTAACTTGGCACAAATCACTGGAAAGTGGGCATTGTGCCCTGGGGACTCCTGCTGTGTGCTGAAGAGGGGTGAGAGCAGCCCGGAGCACTTCCTCTCCCACCGGAGCACACGGTGCTTTCACTTAAAGCAAACACGAGTCCCCAGCCACTCCAGATAAAACAATTCGTGGGCGATTGTGTGCTTAGAACCTCCAGTCCGGGAAACCTGCTGATTTCCAAGCCACGTGGAAAGCCTCAGGTTCCACTTTTTTTCCTCTTTCTTTGCTTCTGTGAGAAGCCCTTTGCCCAGAGGAGTCCCACTTCTGCATGGATCTCCCAGCACGGTTTGTAGCACGAGGAGATGAGGAGACACTGCCTGGACCAGTGAGGGAATGGCTGAGCAGGAGACTGGAGCTGGCTGTGGCCAACCATGAGGCATGCACTCATATTTTCCAGATACCATTTTTTTCCCCTGCTTTTCACTTGTAGTTCTTATTTAGGATTTCAGCTCTCTGTTCTTAGGTTCCAGTGTATACAAGTGTCTCATCTTGAGGCGTTGTGCTGCCTGACTGTGCCAGTCAGTCCTGCAGCAGAGTAGAAATCTCCTGTAATGTGTGTGCTGGCTCACATGGTGACATGGAAGAGACACTGGTGGGGTGTGAGTGTCTGGGCACCTCCTGTCCCATGGCTGGAGGGGACAGGGTCTGTGGCTGGGATGGGAAGAGCCCACCCCATCTCCTCCTGTCCTGCCTGCATCCCTGCCAGCTCCCCCTGCCCCAGAACCTGCTGGGCAGATGGGGAGAGTCAGCAGCACTGAAGATTTCACTGATTACTTTAATTTTGTGCCCTTTCACTTATTATTTTCCTCACTCTTGTTTTCCTCCCAGAATCCTTTAGCTGCACACAAAAGAAATAGATTGGACTCCAATACACTCTAATTTTTATTCTTTTTTTTTAAAATTACACTTTCACAGAGAAAAGACAATGGCTGAGCTGCAATGTTGTCACAGGATGGATGAACTGCAGCTCATGCTGTGGCTCTGCTGGAACCATTTAATCTCATGCAGTGAAACTCATTCAGGAGCTTGTGGTTTTGGTATCTTAAGGGCTGATGCAGTGAGGAGCCCATTCTGCTCTCCTGCTCAGGCATGATGTCCCTTTAAGGCAATAAAAGAGTTCTTTAACAAATTAATGATGTTTTTGAGTTAGATATCATGCATCTGGGACTGTTCTTCTTACCCCCAACCTCTAACTACGTTGTTACTGTGTCCCATATGAAATCATTGTTACCGTTTCACCTTTATATTCCCCTGTGATAAAATCTGTGGCTCTGACAGTCTCGGGGAGACTCCACGTGGTTCCCAAAGAGGTGGGAGTTGTTGGTTTTGGCTTTTCCTTTAGCCTCAGTAAGACCAGTTGTTTCAGTCAAACTTTAGGTGATTCAAGGTTGCTGCCATTCCAGGACAACACCAGGTGGTTTAAATGGGTGCTTCATGTACAACTCTTTTGTTAATCCAGTTCCCTGGTTTGAAACAATTTCTACACTTTACTTTATGGGACCATAGGAAAAATGTCCTTCTGCCCTTTGCTGTGGTGCTTTAGTTCCCAGTTTTCTTTGTTTTTCACAAATCCTTTGCTTTAAGCTCAAGCTTCTCGTCCCATTGCTTAAAGTTGTGCCTGGATTTCTGTGACCATGGTTGCAGACAGGAGTGGTTTTACCCCTTTCCTCCAGCACCTTTCTTCTAATCCATATTGCAGTAGACAGTAAAAGTTAGGGCAGATGGCATTCCTTTATGCTTCTCACTCACATACTTTTAAAAATAATTTAACTTATACTGACATTTTAATCTAGCAACAAAATGATCTAACAAATACCTAACCTTTTCACTTGGAACTCTCTTCACCTGTCATACAAACTTCCTTTAAAAATTAAAGTGAAGGTCCTTGCATAATGACAGGTCACCAGAAGTTTGTGCTTTGGGAAATATTTCCAGACACAAAGTCACAGGACTGATAACACCACTATTGAGTATATTAATCTTTCTCTCCAGTGTAGTGATTGATTACCATTGATGGAGAAAGGATATTAGAATTCATTGCACAGATTTCTTTACTCTTCAGGATTGGCATAGAAAGATGAACATTTCATGTTCATAAACAAGTTTCAAAATAAGAGATTTAGTACAAGATATTAGGTAATATAAATGAGAAAACCAAATTAACTTATTTAATGTCAGTTCCACATCACATCTGAATTTACCATTATGATTTACAAAATACCCTTGAGTTTTATGTTTGAAATGTAGCACTTCAGAGTCCTGGCTCAAAATCTGATCCTATGGCAGAGCCCATTAGCAGCTATCTCTCCATAAGCAGTAAATGTAATAATTTTCGCTGAGGTGGAGTTCACTTTTTTCATAGTGGCTAGTTTTGGATTTGTGCTAAAAACAATGCTGATAACACAGAGGGTTTTCTTGTTTCTGCTAAGCAGTGCTTGCACAGCATCAAGGAACTGGAACTAGGAACTAGAACCAATACTGATACAGGTTTCCCAGAGAGATTACAGTCTTTATTTTACATAGTTTAGAAGACTAGGACAGATAAAGCCCTAACTAAACTGGCTTGACTTCATAATTCACATCTTTCTTCAAGCAGGAGGTTGGCCTAAAGACTTCCTAGTGTCCCTTCCTTACACTCTATGATACCTGAGATGAAATTATCTTGAACTAAGTGTGAATAACAATGTTATAAACCATGTTTAATTTCCAAATAGAAATAAACCCAAAAGTGAAACACATGGCAAATCTGTGTCATTAAGTACAGTTACAAAGCATGTGTTTTTTACAATGATGTTTTGCAATGTCTTCATCTTCCATGGAAACTGTCAGTACAGAGGAAAACAGATATGTTTGTCTCTGGAATCTGGACAAAATGACAAGATCCTAATCATTATCTGTTAAAGGAGCAAGAATCTTAACATTATGCATTTCAGAGCTGCTATATGTGTTCTCTAAACATTACACTGCAAAGCCATGTTCACTCATGTCTTATCCACAATCTGTCTTGCTCAGTAAAATATGTAAATCCACAACTTATACTTTTGGGAATACATTTCTAAAAGCAAGCATAGCAAACACTTGCAGCCTTAGTTAATAATAGCAGACACTGAATGTGTAGTGAGCCTTTTACGTTTATGAACAAATTTTGGCTTTTCACAGTGAGGACTTTATTAAGAAAAAACAACCTGTTCACTGAAGTGAACAGGGTCCTGAAACCTTAGGGTTGCTGTGCTGCAGGGCCTGTGATGCCACCACAGTGCACTCAAAGCAAGTCAAACTTTGTTATCATATCAAAGATCACTTTCCCGAGACCAGACCTCACTTGGCTTGTCTTCCCACTCTAAATAGTATCTCAACTGCAAACTTCTCTTCCATATATCAGAATGCCCATACCTACCCAGAGGCAACATCCAAGGAAGTTGGTGACTGCATGGCTAATGTTGGAGTTGAGGTGCAAGGGCGCACTCTGGTAATATGATGTACCCTTTCCTGACTGTTTTCGTAGTTCCAGTCTTCTGTTCTTTGGCATGAATGAGCACAAAGAAAGCAAGTAGCTCGAACATCCACATGCAAGAAGGTAAGCAAAGAGGTTTCTAAAAACACTTCATAAAAATTTTTGAAGGAAGAAAATCTCCGTGGCTGGCAATCAATTCAGAATTGTGTGAGTACAATGTTCATTATAATTTTTTTCATAATTAATTAAAATACAAAGGACCATAGGTCTTGCAGTCTATAATAACATCATATGACTTATTTCACTGTCTGGAAATTGATGGTTTGAAATCATATCTTTAAAGTAGTTGGATGTTTATTGACATCATACCATGTGTCAACAGAACACAGTACCTAATCTACTTAATTGAGGAGTGAAATTCAAACACCAGAAAACATCAAAAATTGCATGCAGTTCTTTTTTCACTTTGAAAAGATGATGGCTATACACATTTCAAATTTAGCAAGACTCATTTACTTATTTTATGGAATTAGCAACAAAGCAGAATTTTACAAACAATATCACTATCATCAGGAGGGATAAAGCCCAGTACATACAATCAATATTGCTCCAAACATTTAAGTAAAATAGTGTCTGTCTTCATTTAGAGGGAATTCCATACTCTGTATCCATGATTTACAGACTACTAAATAGAAAAAAGCCAAATTTATCTTACAATGAGATAATGACCACCAGTGAATTATGACAAAAAGTTACTACTTTGAAAGATTTTCAAACCTTAGCGAAATCTTTGAGAATTCCTTTGGGTTTTTTTGCTGATAGATTTAAATCTCTTTATTATAAATAAAAATAAAACTTGTTTGCTGAACTGTTCCAACTTAATATCAATAAAAGTGAACTTAGATAATTTAAATTTAGGGCATTTTTCAAAATGAATCAAAATTACAGATGCAGATAAAAGCACCATATATGAAAAGGGAAGGTTGCATAATCATTGCCCATTTTAATTTATTATTTAGTATATGTGTGAATGAAATCCCTAAAGAGATAGGTAGGAATACTTCATATTTGAAAGTTCTTTTCTTCCAAGGTATGGGACTTTTTTCCAAACAGTAGTCAATCACTTCAAAATATGTTTTACCGCTTTGGTAGTAAAAGCAACAGACTCAAAAACTTATTTTTATCAATCAGCCTTTGGAGATTGCTGGAATGGGAATGCTTTTTGAAAATCCTGTTATAAAACTCTTTTATCTGATTAGCTGAAATCCATTTGTTTAGCAAACTTTGAGGTATCCTTCATTTACTGACTGCATGTTATGAAACATCAGATGTCTAGAGTTTGGTATCTAACCTTCAATATTTGTTTAGTTTGCTATGTTTAGTTAGAAGAAAAGCAAGCATCCCATGAAAAATCAGTCCTAGGTAAGATTTTTGGATGGAATGAACCATCTTCTAAAGGTAACCAGTTTAAACTGTTGGTTCTAATAGAGGTTAGAGAGAACATCCAGTTTTTAAATTGCTGAGTTAGGTCATATGAGCTTGCTTTTTACATATTACTGAGCACAAATTTCCAAACTGGAAGAAGAAAAAACAGTTTTCTGTAGAATTTTCACTTAGTACTTGAGGGGTCTTCTCTTTAACCTAGAAAGTGTCTTCTATATTACATTCATATTTTTGATTCACTTTCCATGTATTTTATCAGATTTGGTTTTGTTATATTGCTGCCACTATCTTGCTACACATCATTGTGTATCATTATATATTGACATTTAAAGGCAGGATTCTGGAGAAAATGCTGTAAATATAAGGCCAAACAATCATGACATAATTGAAACATTAACATTCATCTGTGCAGAAAATGTTTCAATAATAAAACTTGTGAACTTCTTATATACACGTGTCTTAATTTCCTACCCTATTCTAGATGTTGTGCTCATCCTGACCCTGCTCCTTTTACTGCCATTGGCAGCAGGGGCATGTTACTGTGGGTGGTCCCGTGAGCGCCTGTAGTCCAGGAGGAATATGATATTTGTGCTGATGGTTTTACCTTTCTTGCTCTAGGATCTACTCAGGATCATATTTGTATGTTTACTAACATCCTTATACACCTTTCTTTTTCTTCTTGGGCTGTAGTTCCAAATTACACCTGAATTTACAGTCTGTGGTGGGGTTAATGGATGTTAGATACTGTTCTTTTTGTTGTCCCTAAGACCAGTTTTTTCCCCTTCCGGGTCTGCATTTCTTTGACTGTTCACTGGTGAGTTATTTACAGCTGTGGGGTCTCCAGGTCCTAGAGTGCACCTTGCCTCCAAGCACTCCATACTTGTATGCCATATGCTGCATGCTGTGTCTGCAATTTTCAGGGCCTCTTTTACCACACCAGGTTTCCAATCCTTTAAATCACATCACAGTATTAGAGCCATAAATCCATGTTGATATTACCAGCTTTTGAGAATGACTAACTTTTTTTATGAGAGACTCTCAGACTCTACTCTTCTTTCAACATTAGTGCCTTGGCATTTATTCTAGCTCTGAGTACATTGTACCTCTATAGTCCCTCCAAAACTGGCAGGTGCTTAGACTGCTGAGCCCAATATGCAGGGATTTGAACAAACCCAGTTTGTCCCATTAAATAATGCTGATGGAAGTCAAGAAATGGAAATATACCCAAATGGGTATACATCCAAGGTCATTGAAGACTATAAGTTACAGTTCTGAGAGATGTTGAATGTTCCAAGGTTGGTTCATTTGCAAACAGTATAACACTCTGTTGGTCCTCAGTATCTAATAATGTTGCAAGCTGAACAATAAGCAGATCTTTTCCTTTTCTTCACAATTCTAATAGAATGTACTGATGTACAAGTTTAGTTAAATCTAATTAATATTTATTTTGTTTTTCTGATTTTCTTCCATATGTACTCCTAGAGATTTTTTTTTTCTTCTCAAGAATACTTATTTGCCATAAATTAATGGATAACCTAGAATATAAATCTGGATTATGAAATGTGATGTGGTCACTTGACAACATACCATACATTTTATCCATTTGACTAGACTGCATTTCAGACATTAAGCCAACTGAACCCTCTTGTGATCTTTCGACAATTTGCTTAAAAATTTGTAGCTGGGATAAAAAATCAGCAATATCAAAATACTCAAGATAAAATACCAACAACCTATTTTCCTCACCAACAACATACAGGTTTAAACTGCTTTTGTTTAAACAGCTATCCTCAACGTTTGTTTTCACTCCCTCCTAGGATACAGAAGGTATCAAAACTGGTCTATTGGTAACTACTCAGTCCATCCTATTGCTTCTGTGTTACTGTGATATGCTTCTCTAACCCTGAGATTCAAGCTTTCTTTGGCTCTCACTTTCTATTTCTCCTGGTGTATCCTGCTTCTCTTCAGTGTTCTCAATCCTTGTGCTGTCTCAGATTTCTCCTTATTTAGCACACGTCCCTGGACTCTGCTGTTGCCCAAGTGTACACCTTCCCAGAATATATTCCTATAATTTACATTTCTTTTCAACCCTTACCTCAGTTATTGAATTTCAAGTGGCTGTATGTCCTGAAGATACATTTCCAAGGTTTTTAGTAGTCGTCTCAAGCCTAGAGCCATGTTTCTGAATATTGTTAAGCAATTTAGTAGGAATTCATCTCATCCAAAATCCTCTTTCACTGTAACAGAAGTATCTTCTCATTTAGACTTGCAATTTCTAAGGACGAAACAAAAGTAGATATATATATCTTGAACAAACTCCTTTGTCAAAGACTTGAAAATCAATTATCTTTTGATAAGACTATTTCCTGTGTCAATTTCTTTCTTCTTGAGTAATTGTATACCTGCTTCCACACTACTACAGATTAGGAAAAGAAGATAATATATACATATCTTTAACAATAATTAGCTGTGAAACTGTGGAGACAAATGAGTCACAGGCATCAATTATTCAAATCCATCAAACTGATTTTGAAAAGAATTTTGTTAAGGAATAAGAATTCATACAAATTAGTGAATTCCAAAGGTTCAAGCTGTTCGAGGAAATGAAAGGGTTTAAACAACTGTATGTTCCCATGTGAAAATTTGAAAGTAGTGAAAGTTTTTCAATATTTTTATGTTCAATATTTGCAGCTGTGTATAAAATGCTATTGCTGCAAGCTGCATTTGCCCATAGCTGTATATTGTTTATTTAGAGGTGATGTACAAAGTTGTAAGCAGCTTGGCACATGTTTATACAAACTTTTTTTTCCTCACATATTTTTGACTGCAAACAAGAAAAAAGACCAAGCCACACATTATATAATTTGTTACAGAGGAAACTGTTTGTGTATTCTCATGAAACTGCATGATTTTTCAGCCCATACATATCTTTCACCATCACTCAGCTGGCTGTGGTAACACTGAGGAGAGAGGAGAAAGTTAATCACCTGTCATCTGCTCTAAAGAGTATATTAGCAGAGAAACGAAAGAATGAAAACTTTCTGGTGGCTGGTTTATTTCAGAATCTTCTTCCTGGATTCACATAACTAACTGAACTGCCCACTGTCAATATATAAATTATTGCATCTCTAATTTATCCTGGTGTCAGAAGTATTCTTGAAAATATTACTGCCAAAAGGATGGGTAATAGCAAATAGCATCATCATCAACGACAACAAAATGTCTCTGATTAGAGTTAGAATTCTTGAAGGTTTACATTTATTATGACGTAGTCATGGTTGCTGAATACTGAGGTGTATTGTGCAGGCATCTTACAGCCTTTTTTAAAAGCTTTTTATGGAACTTTAAATTGTAGGTGAGTTTCTCTATTTGACTCTCAATAGGTATTAGCCTAAAGCTTTTGGTGTCCAAATATCTAAATTCTACTCTTCATCTGCTGACTTCCACTCTTAAAGAAAGAAAGACAGGGAATTTGATAAATCTACCTAATGTATGTACTGATGCCTTATATCTAGATACAGCCAACATGTTTTATAGGATTTTTCTGATTTTCACTAGATTATATGAGGTTCCACTGAGATAAATCATAAATAAACACAATTGTGGTTGCTCAAAAAAAATGGGAGGTGTATCATTTTGCATAACTGAATTAAGAATAAAGCAACAAATATAACCTATATCACTTTGCCAAAGAAAGGTGTATCAAGAAGGCACTCAAAATAAACTACTATGTAAAGTAAACCTGTTAGCACAGATTTAACAATTTTTAAAAAATAGATGGTTGGCATATGTATTCTACTTTCTAAAATTTTTATTTATTGACCTATTTTAGTTTGGAATCACATATACGTTTGCATTTTAATGAAGAAAATGTCTGTCCTGCTTAGTATATTGGCTTGATCTGTTTTCATTTAGGATTTTAATCAGAAGTATGTTTCCCATTCATACCTTTAGAAACCATGTTGAGAAACCTCATGCACATGCAAGTACATGAATCCGAGGTGAGACATCATCTCTAGTAGGTGTAATTCCTCAGAATTCGAAAGTATTGAGCTTCTCACAGAAGTATGTAGGTCACCAGGAACATGCTTTAATTTGGAATATAGGCAAGATCTTACCACTTGATGAGCAGTTGAGGAACTGAATTAACACTTTCTGAAGAAACTCGCCTCAGAGAAAACACTGTTTAATCATTTCCTGTTTGAAAGTGCCCTTCCAAAATGTGTTTGGATAGAAATCATGTCATTTTTACTGTAGTAAAACCCATGAAGTATAAGTGAATTCATTGCCAAATGGACACAGTCCGATATTCTTCTGTGTGGTGAACACCCTCAGCTGGCTGAAAAGAGAAAGACCATTTTAAAGCTAGATATTTAGTGATTGGACAGCATTGGTATTCTTGACAAAAGTAATAACTGTCAATCTGAGCACTGTATCTGTTATCCTGATGCCCCAGCAGCATTTTGAACATATAAAAAATAAGTTAGAAATAATTCCTGATTTGCACAACTTTTAAAAGGGTTTGTATGCATCTTGAGTAAAAGTAGATAAATAGGTTTGTAAGTTAGGAGGACCAGTCATTCACCTTTTGTGACCAAAGCTTGTTATATTGCATACATCCTCTTCTATATAGTTAAGTCTTTTTGTATATAGATAAAGAAGTATTTTACAAAACCCATTGTTGTGAACGTGTCAGCAACTTTAGAATTCAATTCTTTCATGGTAGTCAGGTAAGGAGACCTCAGGTAAAAATGTGTGAGGTTTTTCTCACATTATATCATTCTGCTTCTCTCTTCAGTCATTTGCTTTTCTTACACTCTTCTCTTTGAATTAATGATCCCTTTAGTGCTTAATATTTTCCCCATCAAGAGTTTTAATCAAGTCACCTTTTAATCTTATTTAACAAATAGATTGAGTGTGACATCTGGTTTGGGAACAATAGGATAAAAATCTCAGACTACTAATTCTCCAGAATTCCATTTTTTTACTTGATTTGTCAAACTCATCAGGCATGGATGCTCAGGTGAAAGAATGTTGCTTTTGCTTTTCACATAAGGTGCTGGATACAGGGAATTATAAAGTACAGGAATATCAAAGACATATCAATGATTAGAGAAAAATTCCAACTCAAGACTGAATTCTTCCTAAAAGATATTGGTAGATTTCACTTGTGTTTTAGACCGTGAGTTAATATCTTATTTTAATTTAATACCCCTTCACAAGGAAATGCCAAGGAAAAAATGAGTAATAAGTTTGGTTTGATTTTTTTATTTTTGCTATCCTTGAAACTTGAATTTTCCTTGATATATTTCTCATGGTGTGATTGACAATATTTTCTTATCCTTTCTCAGGCTATTTTTTATTCCTCTTCTAGCTATTTTAGTCTTCTCTTAAATGAACGTTGCACTATCTCTCAATTTTTTTTATTTATTTTTTACCAAAGGCACCTCTTTCATCTGATTTTCCCCACTTGCCTTCATTGTTCTGTCCTATTTTGTCCATTTAGTCTTTCCTTTCCTTGTTCTGATAATCCCATTGAGAGCCCTTTTTTAATAAAAGGCTAAGAAGTGCTTGGTAATGGTGACACAAAAAACCACGGAGAAGTGAATAGATTCAGGGATAGAAACAATGGCAGGAAAAACTCATTATTCCATTCAGCTAGTGAGACTTCACTTTATGGCTTTCCTTCGGGTAGAGCAAATGATGTGACTGTTTTTCTTATTTTCCTTCTTCTGATTATTAATGTGGATGGGACAGGAGCACCCATTCTTGTCAAATGTGACTAATAATGGAGGAAAAAATATTGATATTTAACCTCATCTATGAGTAGTGCTGGGATACAATGTTACACTAAAGTAGAACAGGACAGCTAGATAGTAAATTGAATAATAAGAAGTAATTGACCAATCCCTCTCACTTCATGTTGCAAATGTTCTCTTAAATATGCACTAATACCAATTAATGTCTTTTTTTTCTGAGGAATGGCCTTCTTATCTTTTCCTATTAGCAAGCCCTAACATCTGGAATTTGCAATTTACTGTAATTTGGTTACTGTGGTGATGAGGGACAGCAAAACATTTTTGAAAGATTCTTTAAATGTCCTCTGATGTTAAAAACAAGTGAATAATCTGTCATAGAAGATTGATTCAATTCATTTTGCCTTATTGGAATAACTATTTCTACTGAACTGAACAAAAAGAGGAAAATGTTTTGACCCTGTCCCATTAAAAATTCTGGTATATAATAGAGACAGAGTGTGATATTTCAATCTTCTGGTAAATGTTGTTCCACATACTTTCAGTTGCTTTAGATAGCTAGTCTATTCATAATTAAATTATTGGAGGCTCACATACTTATCTATTAAGTGGTTTATAATTAATTATTTATGTTTATCCTACAGTTTTCAATTTGAGTTAAAAGCATTTTGTTTATCATTTCAAAATTATACATATTTTTGTAAAGTATAATTTATTCTTTTATTAATGTGTATTTTTAAGTCGGTGGATTCAAATGACTAACAAAATGTTGAATCAATACATATTACTACTTCAGAAGGGATTTATTACAAAGCTTTATTATTGCTATAGCAAATTGTTAAGAAATTCTTCTGATGTAATTTGTAAGTATGTATTAGGGAAGTGGTTTGAATCAGAGGACCAAAGCAAAAAGTATGCAAAAAGCATATTTGATGCATAATTTTCCAGAGGTAAATGGAAATAAATTCTTAGGTGCTGTAATTCTTCTTTATCTTTGATGTCACAGGATTAAAAAGAGTTAATTGTCAAAAATACTTAGGCAGTTCATAAATATTAAGGTATGCAGATAGATCATTTAAGTCCTTCCTAGGGTCACAAGAATTTAGGAGAATATGGGAAGCTACTGGACATAGGGTGAGAAACTGATGAGTTCCAGAAGTAACAGGGTAATTGGCTGACAAATGTTCCACAGACCACCATGAGCAAGGACTGAATTTCACAGACAGTGGAGAATTTTGTGAGAGACATGGAAATTTCAAATAATTGAAGAGGGTGACTTGATGAAATTTTACAGATTATTTTCTTTCAAGGCCAACAGAGTCTGCATAAAAGTCTCTTTTCTTTACTACTTCTTTGTTAACAGCTCTCCTAGTGGGGATTGATAGATCTTTAAACTAGAGTAGCCAGAAACTAGAATGACATCCAGACCTGGAATGACTCAAGCTCTGAGACAGCAAGTCAGTAAGAGGTTGAGGATTTGGATATGGAAATCACGTAGACTTAAAATCCATGTTCATTCTTGAGGCGTCCACTAATGAGGGTTCTTTATATTTAGAAAATGAAAGAGTGTGTCTATTCATACTAACTAGCCAGAGATGAGGAAAAAATTTGAGCTGTCATTGCTGCTTATGCTCATGTGACTGCTGTTCATATTTATCTAAGGGATATAACACAGTTCTTCATGTTGATCCACATGGCCATCAGGTTTATAGTGTGTGTAGGTGTGTGATTGTGTGTTTGCTTACTGAAAGCACATTCAGGCTTTGGCTGGATCTATAAACAGGAATGAGAAGAACCCTCCTGGTCTGGGAATCCAGTGAATTCAGCTTCCATTAATAATAAATGCTGTGAGATGTTCGGTTACTTTTCAGCATCTCATGGGACCATGGCTCCAGTCACATCCTTCCTTTGCTACAGATCAGGTTAGTCTCTCACAGAGATTCCTAATGCTAATTCACCAAAACAAAGCATATGGGAATATATTAAGTTCTTTGCTTGTTAAACGGTGATAGCTTACAGATGTCCCAGGCAGTAACTGGAGCTTCACAGTGTAAAAACAAATTAGTGAAACACAATTAATAAAAGACTCACAAACTCTGAACAAAATAAAATATAAAAGGAAAATAATAAAAAACAACAACAAAAAAAGAGAAATAATAGGGAAACACAACATAGTAAAAAAAGTAATGTCAACGAGCATATCAAGCATCACTCCAACACTCTGTAATTTTTATGTTTATTTGTTTTAGGACCATTTTGTGAAGAACTTGGTGATCCTTGTGCCTCTCAGCCATGCCTGAATGGAGGTGTATGCCAGTATAACCAGCCTGGATATGTTTGCAGTTGCCCTTCTGGTTTTCTTGGTCACAACTGTGAAATTGACATCAATGAATGTTCTTCTAGGCCATGCCAGAACAGAGGTACATGTATCGATTTGCCAAATGTAAGTATAAATGTTAGAGATCCCTATTTGATCAGAGAATAATAGAATCACAGCATCTCATCATAGAATGATTTGGGCTGGAAGGAACATTTGAATATTATCTATTTCCAACTTCTCTGAAGTGGGCAGAGACCTCTTATGCTAGATCAGGTTGCTGAAAGTTCCATCCAATCTGACCATGAACACTTCAAGGCATGGGGCATTTACAACTTTCCCCTGTCTCACTAATTTAGCAAAAATGATGATGTGTGGGGTGATGTCAGAGGTCTCACAGAAGTCAAGGTAAATGTTATCAGTTGCTCTTCCCTTATCCATCAATGCAGTTACTACATCATTGATGCCATTGGTCATACATGATTTATCCTTTGTGAAGCCGTGTTGTCTGTTTCTAATCACCTTCCTATCATCCATATGCTTTGATATACCTTACAGGAGGATCTGTTCTGCGAAAGTGTTAAAATATTTAATTCTAATGTAATTTTTTTTATTAGCTTTTCATGCTTCATGAAGAAAAATAGCATTTTCTCAACGTGTCCTGTTTATAATATTTTTATGATGTAAACCCCCAAACTCCCCATTTCACATCAGTTGCTTGGTGATCACTTAAGGAACTACCCATGTTATTTTATTTCTTTTTTCCTCTTCCTAATAAAATCATCCGACACAAATACAGGCCATCATGTGATCTTTATTAATTAGTGATTGTCTTGTTCTTGCTTTTCATGTGATTCAAGTTTTTTAATTCCCTTTTTTATTTCTTTTCTCTTTTTGTCAAATAGAATAAATTGATGCAGAACTCACGTAGTTTTGATAATTAAGTCATACTTGGTAGTACATCAAAATAAATTGTTGATGTTCTTTCATTAGCATGACTATTGCAAGTAGCAGTGATTATACAGAATCAAAACAGTGCAAGAAGAGTTTAAAAGCTTGGTCATCATATAGCAGTGATACATATTCACACACAGAGAAAAAAAGAGACATCTAAATTGCTGAATAAATTGATGGATTTCTAAGTTATGTTACCTGTCTAAATATTTTGTCTAGTAGATATACCAGTATAAACTACTTTGTGCAATAGACAAGCAGTTGCAGTAGTTTTTCACACTCATAGAAATGTCTCAGTGGGAGTTGGAGTTTTCTGATTATACCTTTAAGACT
Source organism: Alethe castanea (assembly GCA_024734035.1). Taxonomy (NCBI): domain Eukaryota; kingdom Metazoa; phylum Chordata; class Aves; order Passeriformes; family Muscicapidae; genus Alethe; species Alethe castanea. The sequence goes on from JANRGV010000062.1 coordinate 85,131,882, forward strand.
AATTCTAAAAAAACACCTAAGCACTTCCAATTTCATTAGGAGAACAAACCCTTTTACTTTTTCCTTTACTTTCTGACTTGAAAAGGCCTATGAAGAGCATAGAAAAATAAGAGTGGGACTGTGCCTTAAGGAATATTTTGTTTTGTAAAATAATTTACTTTTCTTACTGTTCAAATTAGAGATTGCAGTAACTGGCAGATATCTTCCAGTGTTAAAGAGAAGCATAGACTCTGCTTTATACTGAAGGAGAAAATGGATGTGCATGATTTTCTTTCCTCTAGTTTGTGACACTGTTTGGTTACTGATGTAAATTGTGTACTTTACTGTTTAATAGACGCAAACATTACATTGGAACAAATTCAGAAATGAGGAAAAACCCTAAATTAGTTAATAAACTAATTCTTGATTCAGTTATGAGATGAAAAACCACAATTTTAAAGCTGGTATATTTCCATCTAGCAAACTCAAGTATGGTATAATCTGTCCTGGAAGGCCTGTTCTACTTGTCCTAAATTAAGTTTGTAACCTATCTGAGACTAGAACTGTTCTGTCCTTTTAGACTCCTTTATATGATGAAAAGTTGTCCCAGTTACGACCTCACTAGTAAAGGATGTAAACACCATTAACACTAAATTTTATGATGTCATGGGTAAAACAAATCATTATTTCTAATTTTCCTCTCTTCTGTAGGATGTGGCATGTACCTGTATGCCAATATTTACTGGCAAGTTCTGTGAGAAAATACTGAATCCATGTGAATTATTGCCTTGCTTAAATAATGCAACTTGCGTAGCTCAACAGCAAAACTATAACTGCAGGTAAGATTGGAAATTAATTAATTTCAGTATTTTGTTAGTTCGCTTGATGGTATCACACAGATTGCAGAAAGAAAAGACAACATCATTCACAAAGAACACAGAAAATGATAAAATTTTGTTTTAAAAATATATTTATGTTTTGTGCTTTACTCTTTTAGGTTTCTTATAAACTCTGGAAGCAATACAAAAAAGTTTAAAGCATTTAAGGGCTATAAAGTGTTTCATTATTAATACTATAAAAATATAAAATTTAAAACACTGATGACAATCAAGACAGTTATACTACATGTGCCTCTCACTTATAGGGTGTATGAAGTTTGTGTTGTTTCTGAAAACATAAATCATCCCATTTAATTTTTAGTTCACAGTCACACATTAGTAGACTTCAAACTGATCCTTCAAGCAGAATATGAAAAATTGTTTTATTCAGAAAGACTAAAAATGATGCATTTTAACATACCAGAAGTGATCCAATGTATAATTTAATTTTATTTTTAAATAGATTTTTAGATTTTTTTTTTCTATGCCAGTAAGGAGTACAATTTATCTTGTTCCCCTTTGCTTGGCTTTTATCTTTCTGCCTGAGTAAACTCTAATAAGCATTACTGAAGTAAACATTGTTTAAATTTTAGGATATTCATAAAAGCAGAGAATTGCAAACTGTGATACAAAAAAGCCTGACAACATATTATGAATGAACTTAGAAACGGCAAAAAACAAAACTGAAGTATAGAACACAGGGTTATAGTGCATCAGCAGAGATTCAGTTGAGAAGACTTGAAATGAAAATATAAGTAGAACTATATAAGAAGAAAATTAAGATTTAATTCATATTCACTCCTAAATACAGATATACATACAAACACACATATGCAAGCTCATATACAGTTAGATCTTCTCATACAAATATGTAAACACAGAACAGCAGTATTATCATTCATTTTCCAATTCTTTAAACGGAGATATAAGCTAATAATTTATTATTATATAGCTAGCCTTGTCCACAATATGTGTATATCAGTATGAAATGTGTTGAAATTTACATTAAAAATATGCAGGACATGAAAAATTAATATCCAGATGTATATTATCTTTATTAACAGAAACCAACCAAAAAACAAGTCACATAAAATTATCCTGGTTTTGTTATTCATATTGAATAATCCATAATTCCACAAAGTGTTTGTAGAAATATTCTGTATCAGGAACTTCATTGTACCATAGAAATTGTTTAATAAAAATATCTATGGGAAAACACTATGGTTGAACTATTTTTCCTTTGATAATATTATGTGAGAATAAGTATGGAAGTAATTATTTCGATCAATATAACAGAACCTGAAAATGGGCAATTAAGAACCCATTTTACACTGGAATGGGTTATAAGCTCATTAACACTAAGAATGGTCTAAAGGGGAGCTAACAACCTAGAGAGAACACTGTGAATAGTGTTCAATCCACATTGTTTGCCTTAGCAACCAATTTGCTCACCAGACATTCCAGTTGAAGGATTCCAGAAAGTGACTCATATCTTCCAGAAAGAAATATCCAGAGCAGGGGACATGACATATCTTACACAAGCTTACAGCTTTCTTTGTTCAGTACAACCACAGAATATTAGAGCACAATAAATATACAATACTATCAGAGACTCATAGAACAGCCCAAGTTGAAAGAAACCTTGAAGTATCTTCTGGTCCAGCCTTTCATGGGAGAGGGAGTTTAGATGAGATTATCTAGTACTCTGTCTAATTGCTCATTGAAAATCTCCAGTATTCAGCATTAGTTTTGCCATTCTGTCTCCAAAGGCTTAGAATATTGATTGCAATATTTTTTATGATTATTTTTAATAAATAAAAAATAGTGTCCTCATTTTCTTTGGTGAAATTAAAGTCAGTTTTTCACCACTTAAACTGAAATAGTTAATAAATATAAATATTTATGCCTCCATATTTGAAAGGAGGCATTTAGGTGAGAGAAAGCATTTTGAGGTAGTATGAATTACATATTTTTCACAAGGAGATCACATTCAGTAGTTTTGTTTGCGAGAGCTGCAATCTTGCCAGAGTGCTGAAATGCAAAGGAAGTGTTGACAGATAGAGAGGTCTAAGAGGCTTTACTGCTTTTAGAATTCAAAATTTTCATTTTAAATTCATGCTCTACAGTAGCTCCTTGACTAACAGAGGATTTCAGAAGACCCATAGGAACAGTGGTTAGACAGTTTCAGTTTTCTAAAATCACAGACTTTTGTGCTTTCTGCCTGTGATTCATGTTTTAATTCATTTTACCCAAAGGAAATCTACCATTAATTATATTGCCATAATTTATGAGATTTGTAGTTGCTCATCAACACTTTAAGTGAAGATTTGATTCATTTTTGGTAATCATTGTCAAATACTGTATGTTATCCCTCTGTCTAGTCACTCCACAATAAACTTCATGTTTCATACTACATTTGGTGCAATACTAAATGTAATGCTACTACATGATCCACTTTTAAAACATTTTGTCATAAATAAATGTAATGGTGTTCAGGTCAGATGCATATACAAATTCACACAATAGCTGAATTTCACTTTTTACTTCATTAATTTTTATTTTGCTTCCCCCTGTGCTGTGTTGTTCTCCTTATGCCCGAACTACATTATTATATTCTACACAATCCCAGCTTCCTCTCAACACATTCTTCCTTCTTTGGGAAAGCAGATGTTTTCCATTCTAAGCATAAAACCAAACAGAATCAATTTAATTTTCCCCACTTCAGTTATGATGTATGACTATCTTGTATCCTAATTCCATCCTTTCACTCTTGATATCACACACAACTTTGTGCTAAGAATCTAATACGTGCACTTTTTCTTAAATGTCAAAATTTAAGGTGAATTCAAATAGGCAGTGAACAAGCATATCCATCACTATAAACTATGGTTGTTTGCTTTTTATATTCTTCTATTATCCATGTACTTTAGGATAATAAAAAAATCACAAAAAATGTGAAAGGGTGTTCTGAGAAAATATGTTCTGTTGGTGCCATCTTTGAAACTTTATTGTCAACTTTTTTTTCTGTTAGCTTACATTTCCTTTTCCTGACATTGGTATGTTTATTGCAAAACAACACAAAGCACAACCAGAAAAAAATGAGCAAATATAAAAATTAGAAGAAGCCACTTCTAAAATTGGCTTGCTACATTATATAATTAATGAAATAATCAAAGATTGAAGCAAAAAATCTGGGAACTCTTTCCCTTCAGATCATTGGTAAAAACAAATCAATAAAAGAAACATTGTAATTGAGTTGCTCTGACTTGGTTTTAAATGTTATTTAAAAATTATAAGAAACCATGCAAAACCCTGTTATTATTATTTTACATTCCTTTCATATGTAAATTTTACTATGAAAAACTCCTTTTAGCTATAATACATGAACTAGAACTTTGTTAAAAATAGAATTAGCATGAATTTTGAAGCCAAGTACTTGACATGGTAGAAACATGAGTGCATGCAGCACCTTTTCCAAGAGGAAGGTGCATTGCTACTTCCATAGAGTGTCCTCATGTGGTTGTGTCCATACCAGCCTCAAAGCTTGTAACCGTCTACAGAAGGTTTTTCCATATCCATTTACCTCTGTCCAAATGGCCCTATGCATGAATTGTGGTTGGTTTCCAGGGATTTCTGATTAAATCCAACAAGCTTAACACTTAACTAAGGTTAATAAAGTGACCTAAGCTTCTGGGCATGCTGCATATGTCTGTGCATTCCTCAGACTCAGAGCCATACCCACCGATAGACATCTTTGAATGATTCAGAAAGTGTGGTTAACTCAGATGCTTTCTATTGAATGTTGCCAATAAGGTAGTTGCTATGGAAAATGTATCACTTACTTTAGTATGCTGCATAACTGTGAAAAGCTTCATGCATTTTGAAACAAGCAATTTGATAGTTTTTTTCTAAATGAGAAAACATAAGCAACACATCTGGATCTCATCTATTAGAAGCAAGAACATAGAAAAACCAGAAGCAATTCTGTATGAACTTCATAATTTCCAGCTTCTGGACTGAATAATTTGAGAAAACCTATCTCTTAGAAACAGCTAAAAAAAATTCCTATCTATTAGTTGTGGATTATTTCTCAAGCACAAATTTTCAGCTAGCTGGCCATTTCCTTTCTCTTCTTAAATCTTTTCTTTCCATGATACCAGAAATAGCCTTTAGACAGGGGAACATGCTGTTCCTGTAAGAACACAATGAGACTGCTTGACAAGGATTATCTATCTATCAAGATATAAGTATTCAAATATTTTTCTACATTGTTCCATTATTGCTTTTGAATAAGACTTCTTTACTATCCATTTGAATTTTATCCTTTTTATTTGTGTATTTGAGATTTTTTTAACATAGGAGAGCTACCTCAGGAAAGGATTTTGTCCTACTAATAATAAGTGTTGACATAAAGCAGATTTTCTGCATTGCTTTTACATACATAAATTATCCATCACTCCATTGGCACCACATGAAACCGACAGTCACAAAAATTGAATGCTAGTTTTTATTTTAAAGAAAATATTGAATTACAATTAAGCAAACATAACTATGCATTGCTGCATCTAGATTGTTCCTTGCATAATTAAGCATGTTTTTATTTTATATTTATACCACTCTTTATTCATTAGCAATGATTGATGTTTATTTCTTGCTAATCACATTTTTATTTTTGTATTAAAGGATCTCTCTGATCCTTAAATTGATCTATCCTTTCTAATAGTTTCCCAAAACCTTCTTACTTTGTCCACAACTGTTTATTAAATATTACCTCATTCTAGATTTTTTTTCCTGGAAGACTATATGACATATTGGTGTGAAAATACTTTATTCAGTGAAAGAAATTATTTGTGAAAAGCAACATTAT
>JANRGV010000062.1:85137613-85156594 GCA_024734035.1 Alethe castanea
TGCAAGGGACTTTTTAATTTCTTGAAAACATATTCTGTTTACTTTAAATAACGAAAGAGATCTATTTTGTTACTGCAAGAACATTATTTAATAGAATTATGGAGCATAATTAAATACAATTAACTTTCAAAATGCAAGTTCTCTAAAATACCCTGTTGTATTTGCAGCTGCATGCCAGGATTCACTGGAAAGAACTGTGAGGAAGTAATTGACTACTGCAGGCTGCTCAGCATCAACTGTCTGAATGAAGGATTGTGTCTTAACATAATTGGAGGATTCACTGTAAGTAATTTAATACATGTTAAACTAATTCAGTGTTCCAAAGTATAAAAGCTTCAGACAAGCAAACTTGAAATGCATTCATTACTCTAAGAGACGAGAGGGGCACAATTTTATAGGTTTTATTTATTTTAATCGATAGCACAAGGGCAATTTACTTGGGTAATATGGATTTTTTTAATACTTCTCTACTGAGATTTTGTTTAGTACTATATCAAGTAAGATAACGGAAGGGTATTTTTATAGCAAAAATAATATGTAAGTAATTGTGCTTCAGTGTCATTATCTACAAAGATGATAATCACAACTTTGTTGCAGCCTTTAAAAATACATTGCTTGAATTATGATCGTCTGTTGCCATTATTTTAACCAGAACCAAATTACTTATCTACACATAAACATATTTAAAATAAATACAAATTTAAAACTTTGATGATGAAACTGTAGCATAGTGACATTCACTCCAACTGACAATTTGGGAAAAAAATATTAGATCTGCTTGTTTCAACTCTCTAAATTGCTCCTGAAAATGTTAAGCAAGGTGCATAATCTAGCCCTTGTCCTTGTTAAACTCCATATGGTTAAACTACAGAGGGCTGAGAATGGAGCCCTGTGGAACCCCACAAGGTCACTGGTCACCAGACTGGTGTCATGCCATTCATTATAACCCTTGGTGCCTGACCTGTGAGCACATTGCTCACTCATCATGTAACTTGGTTATTAATATTTTGTCTGGAAGGATCCTGTGAGAGACAGTATTGAAAGCATTATTGGAAAGATTGCATCCACTCGTTTTCCTAGATTAACTAAGTGGGTTTCCCTTTCGTAGAAGGAAATAAAGTTTGACAAGCACTTTGCTCGTGAAGCTGTGCTGGCTGTGACTGATGACTGCAACACTCCGGGTGTCTTTCAATACTTCTCAGAATAATAATTTCCATAGTTTTACCAGACACTGAAGTGAGACTGACAGGCCGGTAGTTTCTGGGGTCCTTCTTCTTCTGTGTGTGCAGATGACCACAGAAAATGGTAGTGTAGCTAATAATACACAAATATAATAAGTATTTCTTGGAGGAGAGCACTACTGCAGAAAACCATGTCTTCTAGGAGAGGCAAATTCAATGCTGTATGCATAGTAAAAAAAAAAAAAAAAATTACACAATAGTTCCTGATAGTCAGTGACCAAGAAGGCAACTTTTAGCTCAAACTGAATTTTAAAATGTGGCACTATACCATTGGTGACAATCCCTGTAGTCAAAATTAAGCACTTGTACATATTGAAAGATTTTGCAGTAGTTATACATCTTTGTCTGTCAGTGAAGGGTCATCATAGGCACCTATATAATCTAAATTGTTTTAAGAAGGTTGCAAATGAGGAAACTCTATTAAAAATTAAGCTTATGAAATAAAATAAAGAAATAATTCAAAATTATATTCTCAAAATTGTGTACAGATTTGCTGTCTTAAAACAGTCCATGGTCTATCAGGTTTTCTCAGAAGAAAAAAACAGAACAATTGCATTTAAAATATTCAACTGTTGGTACCAAAATGTTTGAAGCCACATTAGCAACAAAGTGATGAAAGTATTGTGCATGGTTCTGAGCAGCTGCATCTTCTATGTGCTATTGATTATAGCAGGAGCATTTTCAAAAGCTTTTTAGATAATACAGTCCAATGCTGTGTTTCAGCAGTTTCCCATCAGATCAGTGCCAGGTCACATCTGTCCTGTCCTTGTGAATAACTTCACCAAACATTAAATTTCATGAGGATCTACTACTGTGGGATCCAAACGCCATAATTCCCACAGAAGGCTGAAGGCCTTATTGTGGATTGCTTCCAGTAGTCAATGCAGCAGACTCATTTCCCTGATATTAAAAGGTTAGGAGAAGGATTGTATTTTCCAAAGTCACCATGAATAGTAAAAACATAAATCCCTCCATTTTATTTTGGCTCTGAAGAAGATCAAAGATATGATGTTTACCGTGTTGGTTTCTAAAGCACAAAAAGACAACACTGCAGCCTTGACTCAGTTTTAGAAATATGAATATCATTTGGGCATATTGACAAGCACAACTCTTGAATGAACAGGTCTTTCTCAAAAAATACTGATATGAAAAATTATATTATTTACTACTGATTTATCAATTATTGCAAGAAGTCTGCTATTGAATTTCTCCTGATTTTCAGCTGCAATGTTGAAACTGCTAAGAATAAATATAATAACTGTAAAAATTCTGAAGAAAACATAATATAGCACTTCCTTTTATTAATATCCATACCATAGGAAAGTTTTTAATTAATGTACTGTTTTTTCAATTTTGTAATTATTAACTATGCCTACTTAGAAGATAGGGGACACTATTTTAAGAAAATAAATAAATTAAAACAGTTTGAGCATAAACCATACTTATACAATTACTGATGTGTGAACTAATTTCAGATTTCAGATTTCAGATTTCAGCAGTCTCATTCAATAAAAATATTTAACTACATTATTATGAGAATATGATAATCTGTTTCTTTAAAAGGTTGTTTTAAAATCTGCTTGCAGATACATTTTTCAATAGATTTTTCTGTTCTCATGGCAACTTTTCTTTTTCTTAAATGGATTTTATAAGTGAAAAGCCAGTGTTCTTTTGCAACTGATAGTATTTTCTCATTGCTTTTAATCTGATTGTATTAAACCATTTATGGCTGTAGGTATCTGTTTCCTTATCTTTATCTGAAGATGGAGAAAATACAAGCAATGCCCAAAAGGCAAGTGATAGGGAAGAAAGAGCTGTTGTTTGTTCCATGCTAATCATACTGCTGCCACATGCTAACCACCTCAGGGTATGGAGTGGTTTGAGAAGTGTTCTCCCAGTGATTTAGAATTGCTCCAGTAAAGCCTCTGGCAAATGACTGGGCAGTGAAAGCCAATAAAGGGAGTATACAAACAAGAAATCACTTGTGGATGTAAAGCTTTCCTCTAGGTCCCCAGAGGGGATCAAGTACCTTGCTATCTATTTATCCACAGCAAGTAGTTTAGATCATGGCAAAAGGTATTATCTCTCCTTAAGATCCCCGGTTTCTTCCTGAGACATTAGTATTAAACTGAAAAAAACCTCAAAACCAAAAAAAACCAACCAAAACCAAAAAAAAAAAAACCAAAACCAAACCTGAAAAAATATATTAAAGTAATCCAGTGCAGATTCTGAGGATAACAGAACTCTACTGGAATTTAGAAGCCTGGAAAGGAGCATAGGTTTGAAAACATGATAGCGGGAAAGTTAAGGTACAAAGACTGTCAAGTCTTTGACATACTATGCCATACTTCGGCATACTGTCTTTATTTTTTAGGGAGAAACCACTGAATTGCATAAAAATGACAGAATTTACAGGTCAGTTATGATTAACTACAGAAGTGCATTTGAGGGACAAGAAAGTGCAGCTCTACAGTAGCTGCTACACGCCCTCCCATTTGTGGTCTGCCATGCACTTCCTATGGAAAAGGGGAATGCTCATTCATGATTTTTTCTCTTCTTTTTTTTTTTCCCTTCAATTGACGTGGTCTGCATAGTGTCTCCAAGTCTATTTTGTCAATATGCCTTTCTCCCATCATCCTGACAAACCACTCATTCATGTGAGGCTGAGTGCTTACAGCTAGCAAAGAAATTGAGTTATGTAGACCCAAAACTGAAGATGAAAGATGAAGAGGAAGCAATATCATTGAAAGGTCCATTTCCATTTGCCAGCACTACACTTGAGACAAGGTCTAAACAAATTATATATATTGCCTGAACAGCAGATCTGTGTTGGCAAAGAAACACACACTAGAGCAGCATTAAAGAAAGAGATAACAATCTCTGCTATCATTCTGAGTTTTACCACTACACCTACTGCTGGTCATTCAAAGAAAATGCTTGAAATTTCTCAGAATCTGTACTGAAACTTGCATGTGGAATTTTGTGTTGGAATAATTGCCAATGGTACCTTCAAAAAGAGCGACAGGAAATGCTGCCAATTTCTAACTAGTGTTCCTACAGTGCAGTGGAAGTAGATTGTGGTTTTAAGGGAGAGTGAAGCTAAGTATAAAGAAGTAATGGTTTTAACTTCTACCAGGAATTTTCCTGCAGAACACTGATTAGTGAGAACAGGTACACAGATGCGTTCCTGTCAATTCTCTTCAGAAAACTGTTCCCCAGCCACCAGAATTTTGCTTTCTTATATGGATGTACATTTAATAATGTTTATCTAATAGTATGATTCACAGTAAGAGGATAGAAAAATTAATATAATAGAAAAGAGTGATATCTAAAATCCTGCCCTGCAGATGTAGGTAGTTCTATGGTAGTTCATGTTATACTCTTTCGATCTTTTTCTCACATCCATATAGTGAAGCCACAGCTTTTATATTTGGAGATTTTTGGTGAATCTGAGATATTTCGAGAGCAAAATATGCACCAAGAAGATATATGATTGATAAAGAAAAATTATGAATATACATTAATAATCAGTAACACCATGGGTCACACTGTTGAAATTAAAAAACCCAGAAAATATGTTCTGCATAAAGGCTACTGTGCTGTCTAGCAAAGCAGGAGACTGTATACCAACACAGAAAATGGTCTTCACTGAAGCTAATATGTTCCTTCTAGGGTGATGTGGGAAGGAGGATAGAGGAGGGAACCTCTCTTTTTCCTGTGATTTTTCCCCATGTCAAGCTGATATGTGGCCCTCATTCAGCAGAACTTATACAGAAATAGCAATTAGGCAGACAGAGGTCCAGGTTTCTTCTCTTTCAGACGAGGTTTGCCTTTGTGAGTGCAGAACCAGGTCCATCAGCCAGCTGTCAGGCTGGGAATCAAATTGCTTCTTCGCAGAAGAGCAGTGAGCAGTGCCAAGCCCCACAAGCTAGCCTGAAAAGCCATTTTGGAAAGTCTGCTGCTCTGGTCCCCTTGGTAAGTTCTTCCCTGAGGAGCCACTCTCAGTCCTAAAGCTTTTTGATAATGCCTTATCCCTAGAAGTCTGGCTGAATTTATACACCAGAAGCAAAGTATCTCTGTGCAGAATTGGCAATAATCTCCAAAATGGAGCTGTGTCATACTGCTTAGATCTCACAGCCCTAAGAGGGCCTTCACCTTATTCTTAGATAAACCATTTGTATTTATTGCATGAGAGGAGAAATAACTTCTAGATCACATATCCAGAACTGAAAGGCAGTATAGCTCAGAGAAAACAACTTGTTTAACAAATTCAGTTTAAAAAAAAAAATGTACTGGAGCTCTTTAAAGCCCTTTGCACTATATCTATCACCGTTTGTTTTCTGAGTATAAAAAGCCATAAGGAAATAAACATTTAATATATTTGGCATATTATATATTAAAGCAGTTGTTTAGAGCGATAAAATTATTGTGAATATTTATAACAGATCTACTACCCATGCTAGAAGCAATGAAAATTGGCATTGTAAAGTCTGTTGCTCTCAGATGTAATTTTTATCCTTATGCACAACATATAAAATAGATTATTGTCATTTTCCTTTTAAAAAAAATCTGCAGTCTCTCCTACTGTTTCTCCCCATGGACCATATGAGAACATTATAGTCTCATCTCTGTGAAGCCACTTTGCCACTATCATTAAGTCTATTGATGTGTCTCCTGTGTTTGTCCTTCCAGCTGAGTGTTCAAAACAGCAGTAGTTCAAAGTCAGATTCTTCCATTAGGGGCTAGTTTTAACAAGTTAATTAGTCAATTTTCTTTCATACAGTAGCAGTAATTCCACAGAAGACTTCACATAAATTTTAAAATGTCCTAAACAGGTTTTTTCCTACTTCAGTGTTTAATTTGGACTTTATCAAAATTAATTTTCCTGCTTTTCTTTTTCTATTGAAATAAACACCATCAAAGCACCCTAGGTACATTTCGTATGTGCTGCTAATTATCTCTGAGCTGTATAGTAGTTAATCAACAGTAGAAATCTTCATGTAATAAGCTAATTGTCCTTCTTCTGAAGGGCAAATTTAAGTGAAAAATATTTAATTAAAACGGTGATCATGTAAACATTTTAGATATCTTTGTATCTTAGTGAATTTATATAGTAGAAGAGCATATAATTAAATATAAATGGACAGCAAAACACACCAGATATAACCAATATAAATTTTCTGGTTTATTTTTAAGTGCGACTTCTGAGAAGTTAAAATCAAGCCTGTGTTCAAGCTTAAACCATTTTTCAAAGACAGAGAAATTCCCCAAATTTCTTCTTTACTGACTTGCCTACCTAATAAGGAGCTGGCCCCTTGAGATAAGGAAAATATCTGTAGAAAGAGTCCACAAAATTTCACTCAGCCAACTCAGCACTATGTATTTCTGAAGCACCTAACTAAAATAATATTTTACCTGTTTATTAATGCCAGTAAGGTAGGACACACATTCTCCATGTGCTGTATAAATTTTATGCTGCTTTTGGCAGCCATTTTCAATACTGTACAGTAAGTTTCTAGCTTGAGCTTCTTGATGATTATTTTTCATTCTTCATTCAAAAAACTCAAAAATGCATATTCTTAATTTGCCTTTTAAAGTTATAAAAAAAAAATAATAAAATTTCATTATTTTGTGACGTCATATAAAGAGAGATGGCACCTCCTCAAACTACACAAAAAATAACTTCATCCTCCCACCTTCTTTATGAGAGGAGCAGGGATTGAATTCTCACTTCTGTTTTATCCATATATACCCTGAGAAATGAAATAATATAATCTTTATTAAAAATAATTAATAAATTCAAGCTATGACATTTCTGTTGAAACCCCTAATTTTCTTACCTAAAATCAGGGTTTCATATGAAGAAGTATGTCCTATCAAAGATCATAGTATCATAGAATGGTTTGGGTTTGACGTGACCTTTAAAGGTCATTTAGTCCAAATCCCCATCAATGAGCAGGGACATCTTCCACTACATCAGATTATTCAGAGTCCCATTCAACCAGGCCTTCAATGTTTCTAGAGATGAGGCATCCACCACCTCTCTAGGCAACCTACTCCAGTGTTTCACAATGCTTATTGTGAAAAATTTATTCCTCCTATCTAAACTGAATCTACCTTCTTTTACTTTGCAAACATTATCCCTTCTCTTGCTATATAACCTGCTAAAAAGATTTTCTGGATCCTTTTTATAAGCTCTTGTAATGCGAAAAGGGGAGATTTCCTCAACCCTTGGTGTGGGAGATTTACTCAGCCCTTAGTTTAATCTGTCTGTCAGGAAAGCTGATCACATTGTGTCCAGCCTGTCTGTCAGTGTCCCATTGTGGGGACCCTTCACTGGGCAGTCCTGCTAGACTGGAGAATGATTTGATTGACTCATTCAGGGACACACACTAACAGCATAAGGGAGACCCTTCAATGGGTCTTCCCACCTTGTGATCCCTCACTGGGTCTTCCACTGTGTCGAGTATGTTGACCTTTGCTGGTGCCTGTGAAGGACTCACACCAACAGTTCACAGAACAGCATTCCCTATTAATATAAAATTGTGAAAGGTAAAGTTTCAAGGATTGTCAGTGGTAGTATCTGACTGCAAAAACAGGTTCAAAGCAATACACAGACAAGCTAAGATCACCAATAAAAATATTCAGCACAGGCAGAGTACAGCTCTTACACAATAGAGGTCCCTGAGGGTGAGAAGACAGGTTCAACCCGTTGACTGATCCCAGCAGTTATGATAGAGTCTTTCCTAACATTTCCCCCATTCTCTACTTACTTTTCTACTATTTCTCTGTGTTTAGATGGAGCTTGAGTAACTCTAACCATATATGCCTTTGTTACTGATTGGTGTAAAATTCCCTCACTTCACTTTTAAAAATACAGTCAAAAAATTAGAGAGCACGCACCTTGTAGGGAGGTCATATGCTGGAAGGGGAGAACTTTGGGGGATAATTTTGGGATGGAGGTGTGCACAGTTAGGCTGTAATGAACCAAGTTCATCTGAGGAACGTGATTTTGCCAGAGTTGCTGGCTCAGCATCAGGGCATCTTTCCCTATGCCCTCTGGCTCTCTTTTGCAGTTTCTCAGCTGCAAAGAAAGCACCACAGATTTCCCCTCCCTGCAAGGGTTTCAACAGCACCTGACTGCAGTGTCTCCACTCTGCTCCACCCTCCATTCCACACCCCTTAGTAGATGCCTATAGTTCCCAGATCATGTGTGTTGGGAATTATCATGGGATAGGTTTTGGGCATGCCAACTGCATTCTGCCCAGGGAGCAATGACTATATTTTACTCCATAATTTCCATACCTAACTTCTGTTAGGATATGAGTATAATTTCTCCATTTCCTCTAATTTTACAGCCAGTCACCTTTTCACAGTACTCCTCAATGAAAGGTCACCAGAAGATCTTCCCAGAATCTTTTTTGCTTCACACTGTATAACGCTAACAGCCTGCCTTCTTAGAAAAGCTGCTCCAGCCCTCTATGGCCTCCTTGGCAACCCACTCCTATAGGTCAATGGCTTTGTTGTAATGAGAATCCCAGGGCTGGATGCAGCACTCCAGGTGGGATCTCACCAGAGCAGAGTAGAGGGACAGAATCTCCTCCCTTGACATGCTGGTCACACTGTTTTTTATGCAGCACAGGATACAACTGGCTTTGCTGGCTCATGCCCAACTTTTCACCCACCACCACCTCCAACCCTCTCTACTAGGCTGTTCTCAGTGTCCTTCCCCTCAGTCTGTGTTGGTACCAGGGGTTTCCCCAACCAATGTGTAGGACTTTGCATTTGGCCTTGTTGAGCCTTATGGTGAGTTCCCATGGACCCACTTCTCAAGCTTGTTCAGGTCCCCCTGTGTGTGTCCCATACTTCAGGTGTGTCACCTGCACTCTCAGCTGCTGTCTGCAAATTTTACAGATATAGTAAGTTAGGACCAATTAATTTTCTCTTTTAAGGTTTAAAGTCACTTGAGTGCCCTGGTGTATTGTAGCTTAATTGTCAATATTGTAAACTTTTAAGCTTTATCAGTTCAAATAGCATTATTCCCATATAAGTCTCTCAATCCACTATGAGGCTGCACTTCTGCTTGATACGAGCTAAATTTCTACATATTTATTGCATTGTTTTCCCAATGTGAGTGACTTCTAGAATTTCAGTTAGGAATTACCTTTACATACAAAAAGTATGTGAGCAGATTTTTTTTTTTTATTAAGCTAAGGATTTTGTTTTCTTCATTTAAATAATTTTCAGAGCTCCATCAGTGCAGAAAAATAGAAGTACTATTTATTTTTAATCATATGGCCAAAGGGCATACCTTGAGTTCTTGAACCCTTTTAGTCATAAACCAGTCACTTCAGTTCCTAATGTCAAAAATATCTATAGAAAAATTTGGAAATATAAACACTTTTAAGGATGTACACATAACTCAGTATTTGTGGAGTGGAGGAGAGCAGGGAGGGATGGGCAAAGAAAAAAATCTGAGCACAGGAATAAATAACAGAATAATGTAAGATAAATCAAAAATTGAAATCATTCATACCCAGTTTAATGCCTAAATTTTGGGTTGAGTTGTAATTTTCTGAATGTACTTTAAAAGGGGCAAAGCAGTCTAACACATGAACATCTTCATTTTGCAAGCCATCTTACCAGGCAGTTGAAAACTCTGAAGGAAAAAAGAAAGGTTATTGTGCCAGTATGCCATGGAGATGATTACAATTAAGCTGAAAAAAAATTGCTTAATGTTTGTGGAAAGTGCTGGCTTAAGCATCCCTAAGACTTGTCCTTCAATTATCCTCAAAATGATTCACGCATTGTCTGGAAATAGTGATTCAGCTCCTGAATGCTGTCTTGCCAGCAATACGTTTCACCCCAGGTGCAGAGAAGTCACTTGAGGAAAAGTAAATGTAGTTTTCACAACTACAGTCACAATTCCTTCTCAGAGAACATGTTTTTTTTAAGTTAACATGTATCTACTAGATATAGGGCTAGACTTCAGTGAACTTATTTGAAGTTCTTTCTTGCAGAATGGATTTAAGACATGTAAAGGAAGAAAATACTGGCTAAACAGTTTTTACCAATAAATAGTAATGTTTAGTGACTGGGTAGATAAAAGATTGAGTCTAGTTAAAGGGAATTTCCAGGTGTGTCCTCATAAAAATTACTCGTAAAGGAGAAACTATCCTATAAATCCCATTTGTATAGGTACAGTGGCAGAAAAAATTAGACCAAGGAAAACGTATGCCCACTGCTGAATGAGGTGGATGACATTCAGTGTCTTTGCTCTGGTTTTATGATATGTGCTTCCCAAGTCCTGTGCCAGGTGGTAAAATTTAGAGGAATGAAATACCATCAGTTAAAGAGTAATGCCAAACCAAGACCATAGACAATGAGGGTATTTATGAATATCCAAAGGGCTCCACAGGATAACATCTATGGAAGATGAGGGAGTGGGCCAATGTAATCAAATCATGATAAAGGGTAGGTAGCTTCATCTAATACTGGCTTGCATTAGTAAAAGCATAGAGAGAAGGTAAAGTTAAGTCATCAGTCATTTCTGCTCAGCACTTGATAAGCTACCTGTGAAGTACTCTTGTGTAGAATTTTAATGTATGAAAAATAGCAGAGAACCATCAACATTGTGAAAACTTTGCAACATATGAGGAAAGGCTGAAAGATTTGTCCTTGTTAAGCCTTGAATGGGGACATAATTCTTTTCTTCAGCTCCTCATTAGGTGATCATAAAGAAGATAGAGCAAATTTTTTCTCAGAAGTACACAGCACTAGAGTGAGAGGCAATTGGCAGAAGTTGAAACAAAGGGAATTATGGCTAGGTATTAAGAACAAATTGTTCATAATGTAGTGTGAGTGTACTAAAGTGATGCAACAAGTTGTCCTGAAAGGCTGTGGAATTGTCATCCTTGGAGATATTCAGACCTCAAGCAGACAAGATCCTGAGCAACCAGCTTGCATTTAAGGTTAGACCTGCTCTGAGCAAGGAGTACGACTCTATGACCTTCAAAGGTCTCTCTCAACCTAAATAATTCTGGGGTGCTATGAATATAAATATTTTGACATAGAGGATAAATCATGTTTCTATAGGTTTGTCTGGGATGAGCTTTGTGAACAGACTAACAAAGACAGACAAACTCATAGATACAGTCACCAAAAACATGTCATCTTATTTCCTATTACCTTTCACTTAGTAGTGTCATGTTTAATCAAGCATAACATCAAGGACAAGGACAGTACATAGCAGTGAAAGGTGTTCCTGGAGATCGAGGGGAAAGAAGTCAGGAAATGTCGGGGGCGTGTATGGGTATTGTCACAGCAGAGTGATGAAGGAATAAAAATGCAGAAAATACAAAGGAATACACAGCTGCTGGAGAACACTGTGTTCTTCCAGGCCTTGGAAGGTAAGTCACACTGATTCTAAAGGCTATCACGCTCCTCTTATACCTAGGTCACTTTGGAGATGGCAGTCTACTCTAGTTATCTGCTGTTTCAATCATTGCATGCAGAGATTCACTGTAAGGGATTTGCATCAGTGCAGTTCCCTTAAAACCTTCCCTTGACCACCTAAGTACTGTTCATTTACAAAATATAAATGTCAGATAGGGAATCAGAGATCACTGTAAAGGCAATGCTTATAAGACTGAGAGGTAGGGCCAGTTTTAAACTTTGAAACAAACATGAATGAATTAATTCACAAACAGAATACTTAATGCTAGTAATTTCAGGATTGTTAGGCATTGTCAGTACACCTACATATCCTTACTCTGTAACATTTACATTCTAAATTCTCTGTGATCACACAGTGCTGTGGAGCTGATGCTGAAGAGTTAGTGCTGACAGCTGTGGTCCCTGGTGGTACTTAAAAGCAAAGGTCAAGGAAATCTGTGTCATGAGCTTTTTGATGAGAGAAGTCATTACTGAATTGAGCTTGTCTTTTGTCTCCATCCTTCCT
Source organism: Alethe castanea (assembly GCA_024734035.1). Classification (NCBI taxonomy): domain Eukaryota; kingdom Metazoa; phylum Chordata; class Aves; order Passeriformes; family Muscicapidae; genus Alethe; species Alethe castanea. The sequence goes on from JANRGV010000062.1 coordinate 85,149,815, forward strand.
CTACATATTTGATGGTTTGCAATACTTTATTTCTCCACCCAAGAACTCTCCCTACCCTTCAAAAAATTATATTCTCCTCCTGGTACTACTTGCCTTGGGGCTTTTTACAGTAATTTCTTCTGTAGTCAGCAATATATTCTGCCTATTTTCTGTGCCTTATGTTTATCTTGTTCTTTGGCAACTTTCTTTTTACTTGTATTAGTCAATACAATGCATATCTTTGTCTTTGGTGGTCACAGGTACACGTACTAATGTAAAATGTTTATACGCTGTGAACCATTCCAGTGTTCTAAAATACTGGCATGATACTGTTGGCTATACTGTTTTATTGTCCTTGTAATGGGATTCAAGGCAAACTACAATTAATAATATTTGATCAGGGTACTTGTATGAGTTTCACAGGACTCTTTTGAGAAGCTAATATAAGCTTCAGATCTTCCCCTTTCCTCTGAATAAATTATTTTATTTTATTTTATTTAATAGGCAGAGTCTGCATGTATAACAGAAGCCCTGTACTATGTTTTCTGATTACTGGTTAATGACAGTGTTTGTCTTGCAGGATTTGCTATCATCACAGCCCAATTTCTCCCTCATGCCTATCTCTTTAAAATCCTTTTTGCACACTCAGTTCTTCTTTTCCCGCTGGCATTTTTCTCCCTTACAGCCAGTAATTATCTCACCATTTCCTCTAAATCATATCTCCTTTTCCCCCCCAATTATTCAACAGGCATGGTAGATGAGTTTTGCCTCTGTCAACTGTTTTATCATCTGCAAATACAGGCATGAAGAATAGTCTCAGCTGGGTAAAGCACTCTTCATTCTACTATACTTTTACTCAGTAGTAAAATACAAGACCCAAAGAAAATTCTATAAACTTTCACATTACATTTTAATTTTGGGCTTTCTGTGTTTCTTTGTGTTTGTTATGTCTAGTGCCTCTGTGCACCTGGATGGACAGGAGAATTTTGCCAATTCGTTGAAAATGCATGTTTAATTTACCAAAATAATTGTTCTGATGGAGCAACTTGCATTGATACGAGTCAACTGAGAGAACAACCTTTGTTTCAGTGTTTGTGTCCTCGTGGTTTTACAGGTAAGGCGTATACAAATCATGTCGAAGTTTGTAGTTTCATTTCCTTTTAAATATTCAAATATAAGAATGCTGGATTAAAAAAAATGAAAGGGATAAAGAAATATTTGGAGAGTAATCACACCTCTCTGCATTTCTGTCCTCTGCTGTGATGCCTATAAAGTCTGAATGGAATTTACAGGTTACTTTTGAATCTTCCAATTAAGTTTACAGTAAGAATAATCCTAGAATAGGCTTTAGCTTCAGTTTAAGAGACTAAGTATATAAAATTTTTGCATGTGAGCTACATGTCTGACATTTAATTATAGTTCCTGGATATCTAAATAATGAGAGAAATGGAGTTCAGGAAGTTTGTTAGCTTGTATCAGCCTGTTTACTCAGATAACTTTACTTAGGTTTTGAGAGCTGAATTCTACCTTCTATTAGAATACCTTAGTGGACCACCAGTGATACATGAAATTTAATTTGGTGTGGGATTAACTGATTTATTATACTTAAGTAAAGCCTAGTGTTCGAGGTTCTCTGTATTGTCAGTAATTCAGTTTTTCAGAGGGGGATTATAACCACTGTGTCAGATATTTGTTAGTCATTGACACAATTTCTTCAGCAGTGTTTCTCTTTCAATTAGATACAAAAGAAGCCTTAAAAAGTAGCTTATATTAAACACAATGGTTTTTTAAGTGGCAAAGAAAATAATTTCTGATTTTTTCCTCCAGCCTTATCCTTTAAATAGAAGCTCATTGATGTTAGATTCTAAAATCCTTCACTAATCTTTGTCTAGAGAGGGAACTGAAAGAGAAGATTCAAATGTGATTCACTGTAAGTTTAGGTAATATTATGGAAAGACACATTAACCATATGTACATCAATTTAAAGATAAGTATCGGAAATACTAAGAGAACTTAAAAAATAACAATTTTAAATACAAGAATAATGTTTCTTGCTCAGAGAAGGAGAATTAATTTAATCTAAAGAACTGATGGTAATATTTAGAGAAAAATAACTTTAAATCTACTACCATTGAAAAAGAAATAATAGTTTAGTAACCCAGAGTTTTAACTATCAACTTTCTTTTCACTTCTCTATTCTTCCCTTCAGGGTTTTATTATTTTTCAATTTATGCTTGATTTTTTTAAAAATTGATGTGACACATAAAATTATGGATTTGTAAATAAAAGTACTGTTTCACAACTATACTTTAAAGCTTTTGAGATAATTTCAGGTCTCTAGTGTACAATATGATCATGAAACAAAAAATTAAGAGGTTAAAATAAAAGACAATAAATATATGCAATTAATAGAATTGAATCTTGCTAAACACTGAGTCATGACTGAATTCAAGTAGAAATAACTTTTTTGCTCAGTGGCATCTTGCTATGAGGCTAAGATTCATTTTTTTCCCTAGATTCTCATTATGGGTTCTATGAATTGCAATAGAATTTTTTTATTTTTTACATTTCTGCTTTGAAATAGCCAGTTACTTCTTCAGTCTTGATCCATTAAAGAGTTCCATTGATACCTTTTTACTGTCTCATTTGTGTATTTAAAAAGGAAAGAGGGAAGGGAAATGTAACAGCAATTTTGGTACATCTACTTGACTCTGAATTAAATAGTTTCTGCAACCAGAAAAGCTATTGTAGTTTCACATCTATTGGCTCTTAATTGTGTTTTTAAATTACAAACACTAAAGCTGCAACTTTTGCAATAACATTCAGAAAGCGTTTGGAACAGACATCTTAGGGAACACAAAATATGACATGATGTAACATTCTCAGCTGTGAAAAGTAAAATTTTGATTTAGAAAGTAATAAATCCACTTCCGTTTGATTCCATACTCTTTAATAAAACCTCATAGAAACTCAACATAAACACATGAAATTTTAAACTATTTTATTTCTTTTTATATGTAAAACATTTTAGGTCGTTTACTCAGAAAAAAAATAAAAAGTCCCCATGTTAAGTTTTGATGCCCACAAAATAAAGGATTATAATATATAGTTGTTTTTGCTGAATAGGTGTCATTATTTTTGTGTTTTCAATTTCCTTCTATGGTTAGTTTATTTTCATTTTCATTTATCTCTTCTCTGAAAGTGCATAAAATCCTTTCAATCTATGACAGTGCTTGTAAGTAATACGTCTTATGACATTGAAACAATTCATATCAGCAATTTCTCAGGTCCTGCACAGTAGACCAATTGTCCTTGAATAAGCTTCCTCTAATTTATTGCTATCTTTCCTTGTGTGTAGAGCAATCATATTGGCAGGAATTGATTTGGCATGTTAGACACTTCATTCTCACTTCACAGAAAAGTCCTTTAATTAAAATAATCTAACTACTGCTAAAATGAACTGAATCCCAAGAAAACTCACCAAGCAGAGTTTAAAGTACTACTGTAATTGCATACTTTTTTCCTATCTTAAAACTTTTTATAACACTCATTAAGATTGTTCATATATCTATCCACAATTTATTTTTTCCCTTTCATTGTTTAATTTTGACAGATTTTCTAATTTCTGCAGGTACATGGGAAATGTATTTAAACATACCTGGACGGAGATTACCCTATTGAACTATGTAGCATACTTGAAATAGTATTCTGTAGAAGATATCTCTGGTGCCAGAATAACTAATGTCCCAGAGAACAAGATATGGGATATAAAAGTTCCTATATATCTGTCACAGTCTAGATAAGGAAACATTTATACTAATGAACAAAGAATTTACAAGGCCTAATTTTAATCCTTCTCTCTGGTCAAATTCACATTTTTAAATTCTTTTGTTCTCAAGGACACAGTGGTCATGTATTTTAATTCTGGTGGGCAGCTAAGTACCAAACATCTGGTTGTTCACTCTTCCGCAGTGAGGTGTTGGAAAGAATCAGAAGCACAAAAGTAAGAAAATTTGAGATAAACATAAATCATTAGGTCAAGCTAAAGCTATTCACATAGGTGAAGCAAAATAAGAAATTCATTCAGTGCTTGCTGTTAGCAGGCAAGAGTTCAGCCACTTCTAGAATATCTAGGGAATGTGTCTGTTTCATGTCAAAGTGCAGTGGTAATTTCATAAGTCTCAAAACTCAAACAGATAAAGAATAGAGGGTTTTTTGTTTTGTTTTGTTTTGTTTTATTTTTCCCCACAGCTCTAATCCCTATAGTAAAGATGAGCAAGTAAAGGAATTTTTGAAGCATCATTGGAGGTCCCAATGTCACAGGAATGTACTGGAATTACATAACAGTATCTGTCTTGGCAACAGATGCTGTCATTTTAAGCTTTGTTCATTGCACTTTATACGTTATTGCCATTGTCACCTCTGAAAGAGAAATGTTTAGGGCACATAGATCCCAAACATCAACAACCTTGTAGTGAAATAATGGAATAAAAGAAGTCACTTGTTAAGTAGTGCTACAGGATTTCACTCAGAATACTTACATTAATAGGTGAATAAAAAAGGGAACAGCTTGTTGCTTTCCAGAAGACTCAATTTTTTAATAAAGAAAAACTTTCAGAGGTAACTAACAGAATGAAATAACAACCAAAGTACTGAAGCCCTCTTCAATAGATGCTCAGAAAATTTACCTAATTTTAAAATGCCTTTTACGAGGTATGTCCATATAGCATTAGCTAGTGTGAAAGGAAAATGGTTTTAGCTAGTCTGTTGCTTTAACTTTGCTCCCAATGCAGGTCTCTCCCAGTGCCAGTAAAAGTCTAAGAAAAAACATGAGTTACACTGACTCTATAAGTCAGAATGATAGCATGTACTGAACTGAAAAGGACTCACAAAGATCAGCATGCCCAAGTCCTGGCTCTGCACAGGACCATGACAAAAACCACACCACGTGCCTGGGAACATTTTACAAAGACTTCTTGAGTGCTGTCAGTCTTGGTGCTGTGACCACTGCCCTGGGGAGCTGTTCCAGTGCCCAGCCACCCTTTGGGGGAAGAGTCTTCTCCTGATATTCAACCTAAACCTTCCTGAACTCAGCTTCACGTCATTCTCTTGAGTCTTGTCACTGGTCACCACAGAGAAGAGATTGGTAGCTGCCTCTTCTCTTCCCCTCGTGGGGATGTTGAAAATCACATTGAGGTCTCCCCTAGGTCTCTTCTGAACAGACTAAGTGTTCTCAGCTGCTCTTCACACGGTTTCTCTTCTAGGCCCTTTTACCTCTTCGTGGGCCTTCTTTGGATGTTCTCCAATAGCTTTACATCCATCTCATATTGTGGTGCCCAAAACTGCACCCGGGACTCAAGGTGATGCCTCAGCAGAAGGTGCATTCTAAAGACACTGGTCCTTACTAAGACCTCACACCTAAGATGGTAGCAAGATGAATTACATGAAAACACAACAGTCCCAGTCCATCTAGGGCTTTCAACTGCACTAATTGTAATGAAAGATAGAGAAGTAAGCAATGAAAAAAATAAAAAGGACACATTATCCCTACTGACATAATATTTAATTTTGAGCAGATAAACTCCTGTACAGTAAGTGGGGGCTGGCTAGGGCTAATGTCTGATGTTGTAGCATACTAGTAGTTACTCCAAGCAGGCTGTGATCTACAGTAGTTCAAGTAGATAAATTTTTTCTCAGGTCTTGATTTCCACACAAAATACTAAGGTATTGAAATTTTTGTGCTGGAAATACTTCTATTATTTTGGCATGCAATAACTTCAAGAAAAGCCAAAAGACTATAAAAATATTCTACATGAAAATCCAAGGAGAAATGAAATATCAGTATTTAAATTCTGCCTGCTTTTAAAATGGAAAAAAATGCTCCCAGTGTATAGTTATTAGTATGTTCGTATTTCCTGATAGTTCAGTTTCTTGTTTAACTTGCTGCACACAATATATTTTGCTCATTTGAATCAGTAGGAATTTTGATGCAGTTGTTGTTCATGAATAGTTATGGTATTCAAGAATAGTTATGGTTAACTCAAAGATGCTGCTGTATTTTAAGAAGCATAGATGTATCAAGGTCTGGATTTCTAAGCATATAATTAGTAAAATTCCAGTAAACTGGAAGACATGCTTTAAAATACACCCTTAAACTTGGCATATGGAATCCTCCAGAGAGCTACATCTGCTCATGAACTCCAAAAATGACTTTCACCCACCTCTATCAACCTTGTATTTTTTAAGAGAAGTACAAACTACTTGACTTTCTGGGACTATTAGCCCAGAACTCAAACTAAAGAGGCATTTTGCATCGTTAACTGAATATTTTAAAAGTAGCAAAGTTTCAGGGACATAGCAGGAGTGTTTCCTATTCTCAGTGTGTTCCTGTGAAAGTCTGACCTCAAGTTCAGGTGCATATTAAACAACCTACCATTTTATTCTCCTGCTTCCCACTTCCTACCATGCCTCATTTTATTAAGGCATACAACTCAAAGATTTACCTGTCAAGGAGTTAGAACTGTGCTGATTTGCTTTAGTTTGTCTGACTCTTCTAGGTTTACAGCTATTGATGTGAATCCTTTCCTTTTTTATTCATTCAGAGTAAAACTTAAAAGTTGTTTATTTTTCTCCATGGATAGTTTGTCTGTCTCTTATTGAGAACACCACTGCATTATTCATTCTCATTTCCAAATATATAAATCTGCTGTTAGTGACAAGGGAAACTGTGGCTTTCTCTAAACATTCAGAGAGGTAGCTGGATAGTGAACATTCAAATAGCTGTATATCACCCCCGCACCC
>JANRGV010000062.1:85156694-85194680 GCA_024734035.1 Alethe castanea
CCATCCCGGGCACGAACCGGCTCCATACTGGGCATGAACCCGGCTCCATCCCGGGCACGAACCGGCTCCATACTGGGGTGAAGCCCTTTTATGCAAAAGTCAGTCAAAAAGTCTTCTGAACAAGCTGAAATTCTTAAAAAAAAATTATCTGTAATAGCCATAGAGACATTATTTTCTGATTCTCAGCTGAACCTATGTTTAGTGAGCCAAGTACACCATTTCAGATCTTACCAAAGTACAAAAATTGTCAACAGTGTTACAAATCACCTATCATGTTAATGGGTTTAAACCATGATAAGGTGTGCAGTGTAGATATAATTATAACATGTTTAAAAATATATAATGCATTAGAAAGATGAATAACACTGCAGTGCAGATCTAGTGACTGTTTTCATTACAAAGCTGATCTCTGTAGCTCTGTTTTGGTTCTTTAAAAGACCTCAGACTTGCTTCTTACAGTTCTGAATATCAAATTTCCACGTTAAAGTGTGCATTATCGGGGTAGCCGCATACTGCTTACTTTTTCTCAGGCACAATGTACAGCATCATTAGCTGGCATAGCCTACTGTATCTCCACTGAAGCTGGAATAGTGATATGAACTAAATATTCTAGACTTTCTTATGCTATATTTCAACCTTTGTGCTTAATAATTTTCCTTCTATTAAAAAAAAAAAAAAAACCAAAAAAAAAGAAAAAAAAAGTATTTTGTTGAAATATATTGTTGATATACAATACCACTTTGTCACACACTTAAACTGTGGCTTCATCTGTGTTAATGATGTTTTATTGATGTATATTTTTCTTGTCACATATGCAAACTTCTTAGGCACTTTAAGACCTATTGTTTTTGTATTGTTCTGTTTATTCGGGTTTTTTAACCCAAATCACATCAGAAACTTACATTCAGTAACAACTTATATACTTTGCTCTTCATTCTGAGACTCTAAATAACTGAGGTTTACATTTTCTGCAATATGCTTGCCTCCATTTCTATTTACTGAGATATATCTCACTTTAGACACATGTTCCTTCAAAATATTTGACTTTATTTTTATTATACCTTTCTCCTCAGAATTTGACACCAATTTAGTATAAATTCTGTATATGAGTTTTAATTTACATTTCAGATCAGAACATTTCAGATAAGAACACCAAATAATATTGAATTTACATCAGAGTACAGCATCTGCTCTTATAGCCCTCAGTACAGGAAAGACAAGGAGCCAGTACAGAGGACTGGAACAATTCTCACGTGAGGAAAGGCTAAGAGGGTTGGGATTGTTCAGCTTCAAGAGGAGAGGTTTCTTTCATTACTCTGGATTATTTCAATGCTCCAGTTTACAAAAAAAACCTGAAGAGGAACTTTTTACAAGGGTCTGTAGCAATGAGAAGGGATAATGGCTTTAAATTGAAAAAGAGTAAATTTACACTACATATGAGGAAGAAATTTTTCAGAATAAGAGTTGTGAAACACTGGTCCAGGTTGCCCCAGGATGTGATAGACGCCTCGTCTTTGGAAGAATTCAAGGACAAGTTGGACTGGACTCTGAGCAACCTGAGTTAAAGATGTCCCTGCTCATTGCTAATTTCGTATTTCACTTATGATGAGTGAAAAAGGATCAAGCTAGATTAAATGTCTCTGTTCCAGGCATGAAAATTGTTTTCCATGCTCTCCTAGTATCCTGTTGCAGTTTTGATATAAACCAGATTTTTAATGAGACATATAAAGGGCACTGTGACCAACAGCAAAACAAAGAAACAAACAACACCTTCACAAGAGGATAAGAGACACTGTGAAAGAGAGATCTGCAAAAGCCTTTGACAAGAGATGAATCTTTATGAACAGATTCCCAGCTAAATCCTGAATGCAGCTACCAGAAAGGACAGATAATCTATTAAATGGTCAAAAGTCTAATTGTGTGTTCCAGAATAATGAGTTCATTTAAGAGCCAAGGTTATTAAAATACACCTCAAACAAATTTAAAGACATTCTGTAAAAAGTTACTCAGCTAAAGACTGTGCTCAAACAGTTGCAGAGGAACTTTCAGAAAGGACTTCTCCTATGTGCCTTTAAATGATTAGCTGCATTCTAAACCAGGAGAAGGTAAAATTTTAATTACTTATTTAACATTTGCGAATATCTGACTGTGTATAATTCATGAAGTAGTAGACAACTGCACTAAGTCATAAGCTGACTGTGGTCAGTGGAAGTCTTTTTGATCTTGTCAAAAAGCTTTAAATTCAGCTCCATGTAAATAAATTATGATAGCTGATTTTTCTATAACATTGGTCCATGATATGATGTAAATCTGCCTAATCACTTACACCTAATCAAAATCTAGTCAGACTTACTTTCAAGTCTTGGAATTATCTCCAAACCCAGTAAATTATTGTTTTCCATGAGCTAATGGAAAATATCCCCTTTATATGTTAGTTAGAAAATCTGTGTCATTAGAAAATTATTATTTTATTGTTCTTCAGTTTACCTTATTTAATTTCTTTCTCTCAGAAGAATAAGTCTTTTTCACAGAGATTTGAGAATAACCATCCTAAAATGGAGATAAAAAGGAATTTTGGAAGTAAAATAACTGAAAAAATATAATTAAATCTGCAAATTTCAACAAAATAAATATTTTAGACTATTTTTCAAATACCACTGTACTTAAATATGTTCATTCTGATGTCAGCTGCCATTTCAGATGGCTGTATCATTTTATTTTTTTTTTCACTAAATACAGGGATATGATAGTGATAATCAATGAATGAGCTATTTCAGTATGATGTACTTTAGAAATCTAAAAGTTAATAACTAGTCTAAACAAGTTGTCTAGATTCATTTATAGTTGGTGAAGATTTTCCAGTTTCAAGTTTCCTCAACCCACCTAGAGCAAAAATGCTTCCACCAATAAGAACATGATCATTTCTTTAATGTTTAGCTGTAGATAAAATATTTTTTTTCAATATGCAATTATATTCTGTTCTAAGAAGACCTAAAACTACATATATTAATCTTAATAATCATTTGAATATTTATGCTAACTAGTTTATAAAAGAGTTTTTTCTAAGGTCAAAACCAAGTAATTTAAGCTTGATTGCTCAACTGCCAGGCAGAACTTTGAGCACCTACATGTGTGAATGTCAGATCCATTCTTTATTTCAGCTATTTTTAAATTCTTTTCTTATTCACAAAAATTACTTTACTTAGAAAACCACAAGGATTTGTCACTGTACCTAGATTTATCTAGGAACACATTTACTGTACAGTTCTACACAACTCCACGGGAAAAAAAAAAAATTAGAATCCATGGAAACTTGTTTTTGAACTTTTAGTGGTTTCAATAAATATTACTAGAAGAGGATTTAGTGAATTTGAAAATAAATAAATGAATGTAAAATTCCAGGAATAAAAAGTGTAATTTTTAAGTGCTTGCAATGTCTGTACCAGGCTTGTCCCTCTGTGATCTTTTTAGGATACATGGAAAGAACTGAGAGTTTTAGAGAGCTCCACTCATATGACCTTTTTTGGACTGAGTTCAGGATGAGATAGCTCATACAACAAAAGTGGAATTTGTCATGATGTAAAATGCAATAGCATGGATGTAAAAGTCAACATTTCAGAGAGTGAACCTTAACTTTCCATGCCCTGCCAACGAGCACATTTTTTAAGGCTCCTACTAGCTTCTTGGTTGGAATGGTTGAAAAGTGATGGTTCTGTGATTATTTCAGCATATGCACGTGTGTGCATATGCAATAAATCTATTTGGTGTTACAACTGCCTTCAAAATCAACAAAAAAACCCCATACAAAGTCTTGATTTGTAGCTTAATAAAATTACTTCGGAGAAAAAACATTTTAAAAAAATTATGATACAGACCAGTACTTATGTACTCTTTTTGTTTGATATACTGGTTACCACATGAAATAGCAAATTAAAAATACATACTTTTGGATCATTTTGGATCATACACTCTTTATTAGCAGACTGATTGTAACATAGTTTCTGAAAAAAAATAGATTGAGAGTAGAAGTACAAAAATAGACTAGAGCAGAATGCAAAAATAGACTAAAGCAGATCACATAAAACTAAAAATATCTCCAGCAACTGTAATTGCAGCCAAAGTCCAAAGGAATGCAAATTCTATTTTATAGGTTAAAATGCTTGGGTCAATTAAAAATGAAACACACTGGAAATTCTGGCTATACTACACTGTGCAATATAGAATGCAACTGTGAGTTATATTCTTTTTAAGAACCCTCAGGAAGTTATTTGATAAAGTCAGTCTTAATGGCCCATAAGCCTCTAGATGATTCTGTTATGTTGAAAATCTTTTTTATGTGCAGGGTAGAAGCACACCATATACGCACATAAAGCCAAAAATGTATTGATTATGTAACTGAAATATTAAAACTTAAATCATTATCAGGGAAAATATAATTGCTGCAGAAGATGAGGGAAAATGCGGTTTTAACAAAATCTTTGGTTTCTGTCCCTTTTTATGGTATTATACTCACCCTTTCCCCTCCTCCTCCAGATCTTAAGGTCAATAGTTTCATAGTGCTTTTGTTGGGAGCAGTGTTGCAGAATCTATCGTCCTTCACTGGAAGGGATGTGACAATCATACTGATAATTTCTTCTTCATCTCCAGGATCCACTTGGGGTCATTTCCATTTGTCCACTTACACATTTTTTTCATTGGACTGCAGTTCTATTTTGGATCTTAATTCACATTTTATTGTGGGTCTAAAGTATATTAAATAAAATTTCTTTGTGCTTTTTGTTATCCTTAAGACCAGTTTTGTCCAGCTACAGGTCTTCATTCTTTAACTTGGCACTCGTGAGTTGCCTGTTGTTTGTGGGTCTCCCATCTCTGATCACCACAGTGTTCCTCACATCACATCCTATATCTCTACTTCTCTTGTCTCTTGTTATGGTACCAGCCCTGTATTTGTATGCAGCACTGCATTGATACAGTAGATACAATCGTACTTATAGTGCCTGCTTGTTCCTATTTATTTAAACCTATGGTTATTCCATGTAAAGATAAAAAAAAAGCAAAGCAAATCAGAAGGAAAAAAAAAACTTGTCACAATCAGGCCAAGTAAGACATCACTACAGGAAAGTCTGATGACCCTCAGTTATTGCAAATTCAGTGCAGAGCTTATGATCTATTGCTAGAAAAAATAGTGTTGTTCTGCAGGGCTATGGGGAAAAAAACCCCTCAGTTTACTTTTAGAATTTGCTTTGAATTTGCCAATTTTCCTTCTTCTGGTCCCAAAGTCCAACATCTACCAATGTTGTTTCAGTAATGTCACATTTTAGAATTCTCAGGTGTGCTTTACCTGGATTGGGTTATTTGTTGTTATTTATTTAAATAAACTAGTAAGTTTATTTTTAGGTATATACATAAGTACACTAATTTATCTGTTTCTTAGCTGGCTAGTATCAACCCCAGAGCTATATAGCTGTTTTAGCTCATCATAGATGCTAAACTAACAAACACACAGGTGGGAAGCAATGTATATTCTTTCAGGCTTAGTGTGTTAATGCAATCAAATGTCTCATCCCACGATGCACAGAAAGTGGAGGTTGGAAGCTGCATAAAAGGGACATAGAGAAATTACTTGTGTGTGCTTGGATGGAGTAAGAAAAGCTAAAGCTAAGCTGGAAATTAAAAGAGTGAGAATCAGGGAGGACAAGAAATCTTCCTCTAAATATATTGGTAGTAAAAGAAAATTAAGGAAATTAATTACACAATTTAACTTTAAAGAACACATCCTTAAATAAAAAATGTATAAGGTCATTTACAAAAATAAACAGTGCAACAATAGTATTTAATCAATTTTTTTCCCTTCTCATATTGTAAAATTTCTTTATTTTTCCTTTTGTTGTTTGAACCTGCTGAATTTATTTCTTATAGAAGAATAACATGGTTAATTGTGCACAAAAAAAACTTGGTTGAGTTCTCTAAGTACTGCCTTTCTCAGTTACTCAGCCCTTACTCATTATGAAGTGATAATTAGGCATTAAAAGCTAAGTGGATTACTGTGGAGATCTCTCCTGATATCCATTTATCACTTAATCAGACTTTAATACCATAAAGTATGCATTTCTCAGCAGTATTCAGATTCCAGTAAATTTTATAACAGTTTGGAGTCACTAGGTTTTCTTGACGTCATTATGGCAGGGAAAAGTCATAAAGTTTGCTTAAAGGATACAGCCATTACAAGAATTTCAGATTTATAGCAAAATAGTTCTTAAAGCCTGTTGGGTTGCACTAATATTTATTCATAAGGGTTTCCTGGACAAGACAATTCCATCCTCATGAATAAACATGAAAAAAATTGATCCAAAATAAATACTGAGTTGAAGTTTTTTTCCCAGCTTTTTTTTTTTCTCCTGATTTTGCCTTCCAAACCTCATTAAGAAAAGCAAAACAAACCAAAACCTCCCATTTCCTAGGAGATTGCAACTTCCTCAGAACATTCAGTTGCATTTGGAATTAAAATATCTATTTATGTGTTAGCATGCCTTTTTGCCAGCCGCTATTACAGCAAAAGTGATTTTCTAAAAGTATTAATCATGATGAAATCTCCCCGGAAATGCAGATACTTTGGGTTACCATTAGAATCAATATGAACAAAGCAAATGAGAGGCTTGTAAATGTAAGGTCAGGTTTCCCATAGTTTTCCATGTAATATTACATAATATAATAATAATAAATAGCAAGAAGTATCTAATTTCTTATTTCCTTGTGTTCCCTATTATTACATATAATTTTAGAACATTTTTAACTCAGTAAGCTTTATAATACAGAGTAAAAAAAATCTTGGCTGTTAAAAATTTGATGGATGTTATCAGTGTGTGATTTTTAACTGAGGACTGAAAGGACAGAATAAGTATTAAAAATCCTTAAAAGCATGGTGGTCAACCTCTCTGAAAAACATCAGTTTGCACTTGTGGTTTAGCTCCTGTTGGCACAAAATAGAGATTTTTGACCACCAAATCACAACATATTCCTGTTTGCACTTACAGAAGTCCATAAGAAGCAGTGTTTAGTTCTTAATTTGGCACTCTGTTCTAGCATACTAAAAGTGAATTAAATTGGAAGAAAATACTGAAGGAGAGATATACTGTTATCAAATTTTAGCATATTAATTTGCATTTTCCTGATGTCTCTAAATTTAGATCAAAAAGACAGATGATTAAAAATTTTAAAACAATTTCATTATTTGAAGTAAATTTATTTCCTTTTTTTTGACATATTAATAATTTCAAATAAAATACTAACATCTGGCTCAGACTTTTACATATTTTCTGCAAAGAAATTATCCACATTTCTTGTGTATTCCTCCCAAACATTTTTGTCCTGCATAGCTCTTCTATGCTTTCTACTTAAGCCATAAAGTAACACTGATAACAAAGAAGTTGGTGGTAAAAACATTAGTAATTTACACTCATTGTATTTTCTGAAGTTTTCCTCTTCAATAAATCTGAACTCCTGCACCTTCTTCTAATTTTCTCAGCAGTAAAGATTTTTTTTCCCTATTGTTTATCCTTTCCAAATTTGGAAACTTGTTTTCCAAGACTAATAGTAATCCTGATGATCTCCCTTATCGATTCATATCACATTGCCAGAGATATATTTGTCTTCAGTAAATTTTTTTAGAACTGTCCAATTATAAGTTTAGTTATTTCTTCCTGCTGGACTAAAACCAGTTTTCAGCTAAATTAACAAGCTGTTCAGTGAATCACACCAAAGGTTACCTCAGATGAATGTGGAATAGTCAAAACAGAGCTCAGAAAATACGTAATTAAATATGTATATAATAGATTCAAAAGTCTTGAGTAGATATCAGGGTTGACTCATGAAATAGGAAGAAGAAGAAAATACAAAGGCATTACCTGTGTTTCAGTTAATTATTTCCAGGGAAAATCCACCCTCCTCAGCTTTGTATATCCTTCTGGATGCATCCTAAATTATTTCAAATGGATGTGAAAAAAATACTGAAAGAGTATTTTTGGTTTGACATTTTTTTAAAAACGCTGAGATCAACTTTTTATATGTATAAGTGGAGCGAAAAAGAGTCTGAAAACATAAACAAGATCTTTAACCAATATTCCAGAGATCTTATTTAAAGAAAGTTTTCTATCAATATTACTAATATGACTTACGATGTTTCCTTAAGAGTGTGATATTAATTCCTAATCTTTTTATGAATTTTTTTCTTACCTCAGGAGAATTCTGTGAGGTGCAAATTGACAACTGTGGTTCCAATTCATGTGAAAATGGAGGAACATGTATTGGCTATGAAGGTCA
Source organism: Alethe castanea (assembly GCA_024734035.1). Classification (NCBI taxonomy): domain Eukaryota; kingdom Metazoa; phylum Chordata; class Aves; order Passeriformes; family Muscicapidae; genus Alethe; species Alethe castanea. The sequence continues at coordinate 85,165,014 of JANRGV010000062.1, forward strand.
TTTTAAGTGTACTTGCCCTATAGGTAAGCCATTGGTAATTTATTTTCTTTCCTAACAAAACAAATAAAATGTCATCCAAATATTTATGTTAAGAAATACTGACATAAAAATAGCAATGTATCTCAACAAATGCAATGAACATTTTTATGAAGAAAAGCACTTTTTCTCTTTGTTCAGGAAATAAAACTGCCAAATAACTCTAGTAGAGTGCTGTTAACTGCTAACACCCTGAACAGACATAATGTCAATATTCTGAATGAACTGTGATTAAACATTCTCTTTGTGGTGCAGGTTTTGAAGGTGAAAGATGTGAACTCGATATTGATGCCTGCTTATTCAACAATATAAGCTGTGCCCCAGGAGCACTGTGTATGGATAAATCTCATGGATTTAATTACACATGTTTATCACCATGTATTGGAAAAACAGAGGTAGGATAAAGCAATATATTCCCCCCAGCGGTTTTTTTTGGGAAATCAAAAAACTTATTCTAATAGCAGTGAGCTGATGAAATCTCATTTTGCACGGGTTTCTTAAACATAGGACTCATTCTTTATATATTCTCATGCTAAAATTCCTTTTGTCCCATGTAATATGTGCATGTAAAAGTGCATGATCTGTCTAGCCTGGTCATTGTCCAGCAAACTCTGTAATGTCTGAGCTCTGCCTTTCTTGCTCATTATAGATTTAGCCACTGATGTCTCCTTCTGTCCCCTACTTGCTGTTGCTGTGTTATGAAACTTGAAAAACTGTAAGCAAAATCAATTAGCAATCTTTGATATGTTTAAAAGTTACTAGATAGAAGGCTGATGGTACGGCAATGTACAGAAAGAATGACAAAAGTTTCTTTTCCATTATGAACAAAACTAAAAACTATATTCAACAACAAAAAGCCAAGACTAATTGCACTTCAATGGGAGATGAAAACACAGGTATAAAAAAGACCTAAATTTGCCTTGTAAGTTTCTCTTCAATGCTCACAGCACATGGAAATGAATACTGCTTTTGCACTTTCAAAGTTTTCTAAAAGAAATGCATTTATTTTATCCTTCTCACAATCCTTTATGACTTTTTAAATTAAATTTTGGCAGGATTCATTCATATCAGGGTATACTATGAGATTTTGGTATGGGTTAAACTAAAACACTGGTGCATTTTTTTATTATGATAGTTGTTATAAAAGCTCTGTACATAATGCTGTATAGCCTTCCAAACAACTACACAAACATGATAATGAGTGTTTTACAGGCTTTATCAATTCTTTTATTGAAATATATGCACCATAAAAATTTACTATGCATAGTAGGCAACATATTTACAAAGAACAATCAATATTTATGTCACCTTGAAGTCCATGAGTAGACACTTAACAGTGAATATGAAATATAGCACTGACAAACTCACTGGCTCAAAGGTTTATACTTATATTGTTCAGCATCTGGTAAATTTTAACATTTTTATGATTTAAAGTGTCATACTGAGTGCAAGTGTATTGTACATGGCCTATCAATATAATGGTGCAATCATCATTATGGCTAGTTAATATGGGAAGAGATGATGTGCCAAGGATGCTGATGGGAGCTAGTAAAACATTTTACTGTAATATTCACTTAAATATCCCCAGACATGTTTAATTTATTATTACAAACATTTTATAGACTATCATAAATGTCACATGGGAAAAAATATATAAAATCCATATATATATGTATCAATATACACTCATGGTATGAGATGCTTGATTTAGGCATAATGTGAATACTTAGTAGATTTTCTAATGGGAAAAAAATAGAAAATAAAATTATACATTTATATACTTGAGTTTTACAGATCATTTAAATGATATCTTTTCCTTATTGGAAAAAACAAAGGCTGTATTCAAACAAATATTTTAATACATTTCTGAAATTGTGTAAGCAATCATTTGAAATTAAAGATTAGTATTAGTCAATAAATTTCATTATTCAGCATTTAATTCTTAATTTATTTGCTGTGGATAGAAAATAAGTATATATTTTTGCATACTTTCAATTCTTTTCCATTTCCAATGGTACCTCAGTTATGCTGAACTGCTTATCCTCTGTGTATTCAGCAAAATAGATAGAAAAGAATGCAACTATGTGCAATAGTTTCTCAATGAACAAAAAATAGATGCAATTAATTTGGGCTCTTTTCTCTCTTTATAAATATATAGTGATATTAATGCATTAAGTTTTGTTTTTTTCTTTCCCAGCTCAACAATTAATACACTGCAGTTGTTTTTAATTTCCTTTTTATTTCCCAAACAAATATTTTAAAAAATTGTGATTAACAAATTAGGTCAACGGATATTTTCCTTTAAACTTCAAAATCTAATCTTAACTTTGTAATTAGGATAATGCTTGCTTACTCTGGACCAAGAATTATGAAAGAACTCCGAATGAACCAAAATTTTTGTTGTCTTTAAATTAGTGACTTCCAACAAGACCAAATTTAGCGACTTTGTGTTATAGTACCTTTTCTTCTGTAGTGTACTCGGGTAGGCATGAAATGGAATAAAGAAAATATCTCTTTTTTCCATTTGAATACTCAAAGTATGCTACAAATTTTAATATTTTTATTAACAGAGCTCATAGAGAATTGATAGGATCACTCATAATAACAAATAATTGTAGTGCAACATGATAGGCTGAGATAACAGATTCACAAAACCATAAAATAGCCCAGGTTGGAAGGGCTCTCATAAGAATGTCTAGTCCAACCTTTCATGGAAAAGAAAGCCTTGGTTAGATTATAAATCACATTTTGAAAACCTCCAGTGATGGGTGTACTGCATCCCTGAGTAGTTTACATACTCCATTGAATAGTTTACATTTTACATTGAAAGTCCACCTGTGACCCAAACAATCGCAAATGAGGAGGCATCCTAAGATGTTCTGGGCCCCTCACTTCCAGAAAGATATTGAGGTGTTGGAGTGTGCCCAGAAAAACACAACGAGGCTGGTGAAGGGTCTGAAAAGTAAGTTTTAAGTCTTAAGCAGCTGAGGGAGGTGGGGTTGCTTGGGTTGGAGAGAGTCTGGGGGAGACCTTCTCACTCTCTACAGCTACATGAAAGGAGGCCAGAGCCAGCTAGGGGTCAGTCTCCTGTCCCAGGCAAGAGGACATAGCCTCCAGCTGTGCCAAGGGAGGTTGAGGATGGACATCAGGAAGAATTTCACCACAGAAAGGGCTGGTAAATTTTGGAATAGATTGCCCAGGGAGGTGGTAGAGCCACCATCCCTGGAGGTGTTCAGAAAACAACTGGATGTGAGACCTAATGTTACGGTTTTGCTGACGTGCTGGTGTTTGGACTCAATGATCTTGAAGGTCTTTTCCAGCCTTAATTCTATGATTCTATGTGTGATTATTTTTAGTGGCTGCAGCTACATCTTACTTAAGAATTTTATTGGTTCCCTTAAACCACTTATTTTTCAGAATTCTGTCAGCAAGCTTAAAAAAATCATTATTTCCTTTACTTCTTAGTATGAAAAATTTGAAAGCCTAACTGTTAACTGCGGGAACTGCAAGATGTTGACATATAGTAATTGTTTTTTAAAAAGAAGCATAGGAATTAAAAAGTACTTTTCAATTATTTTTCATTATGTTTTCAGTTTTAAGATGTAAACAGATGTGTTTAGCAGATATCAAATAGATTTATCAAAAATAATTCCCATATGAATTACGAACTAAACCACGTCTCAAAGTCTCACTCAGTGTCTTTCTAGAGTTTTATAATATTGAAGTTTATTGAACTCCTCTCTATATTTTACTTGAAAGTTTTATCTTTTTATGAGCCAAGATCCCATATTGCACTTGCATTCAAGACCATAGTTCCAACTTTTTCAAGGGAGGTATCTGTATACTCAATATATATTTAGTGTTTTAAGGAGCTGACACTTCCATATTTTTTCTGGTCCTTAACATTCTGTGCAACTCTACAAAATTTCCTCATCTGTAAAAGTAAAGCAATTTCAGTTTTCAATATTTTTGAGACAGACATTTTATCTACTTGCTTAGTGTACCACCAGTCTAGGAAAGAATATAGGGCAGATTAAACAAAAATTGCACTTCTGGAAAAATTTAAATACTCAAGTACAACTGACTTTGCTTAAACCTGAAGATTATAGTAAAATTATATGCTTGGGGAAAAATATACATATGTTTGTATTTTTTTATTTATGTAAAATGCATTTACAATCCAACTGCAGAGAATTGCATGAAATGTAAGATGAAAGAGGGGTGGGAAATAATGACTGTCGTCTTATCTCAAGCATTTGACACCACATGATACCTAGAGAAGAGACATATGGTAGGGCAATATCCCTCAATTCCTGCAAAGGAAAGATAGGAGAAGAATAAAATCCTCTAAGGCTTAATTATATTTCCTAGTTGAAATAAAATCTCCTGGTTGATTTTGGAGAAAAGGGATTCCTATATTTTATCACCACTACATAAAAAGGCAGATTTGTGTTAAAGTACTTGCTCTAGACAGAAGTATGATGGTGAGATTGATGAGAATAAACCTGTTTATGGTATGTTGAAACATAGGATTTGTGTTTAAATACATTCCATAGCTTTCATTTCAATTTAAATCTTTAGGTTAAATTAACATCTTAAAGGGTAGCACATTTCTTCATAGTATAAAGTATCAAAATGACATAAGAATAAATTAAACATAATGTTGTGCAATATTGAAATATTTGTCTTAATTGCCTAAGGTTTTCTGGATGGTTTTCCTGAGTATAAACTTATTTGGCCTATTTGAGCTTTAAGCAAATAGTAAGATTTAGGACAAAATTCAGCAAAAACATATAAATACAAAAGTAAGAAAACACATAAAAATAATTTTAAAAGGAGATAACAATTCTCATGCCACACACATAGAAGGGTTTTTTTGCATTTATGTTGAACTGCGTTGTTCTTCGAGATGTTGTTATATTGAATAAATATCCCAAGGTAAGTCTAAAATTCAGTACAAGGAGCATAACAAAAATCTCTTCATTTTAAGGTCAATTTAAAACTTAATCAAAGACAAATGAATATTAGAATATTTCTGCCAGGGACTGTTATTATTACAAATCTTAATGACATTATAAAGAGATTCAGACTCAATCAAACTGAAGTACCAGTGCATTAACTCATCTTCTAGACACCATTTTCTTTAAAAATCAATTGATTAGAAGGAGGGGTCTTAATTGCTTTGAAATGAATATGTAGTTATCTGTCTTCATACTAGCAAAATCTTCATGGAAATGAAAGCGGAATCTAAAAGTAAAATGAGGAAAGGAGCGTCAATTCAGACTTATGACTTTTTTTTATTTTTTTTTAAGAATACAGGAAATACTGGTTTAGTAAGTAATATTAACAATTAAAAACTAAAAGGGAAAAAGCTGTTCCAGTCTAAATTTAGCAATCTTTCAACATCTGCAAATTGAAAATAAAGCAGCTTCTGATTTTCCCACAGCATAGATGTAATTTAGAAACATATAAAAGATTCAAGGATAGATTGAATCAGCATTATAATTAAAAAGGAAAAAAAAATCAAATTTTTCCTGATAACTGCATATTAAGCTAAATTATACAGCATAGGAACAGTTGCTCTACTCTTTCAATGGAAAAATAACACTCTAGTTCACTACTGTCCCTCCTAAAACAGGCACATTTTAAGGGCAGTTGTAAAAATGACACTGTTAAATTAAAACATAAATGCCTTTTACCAACTAAACAATAAATTGACATATTGATTTAATAATATTCAGTGTTTTATGTTCTTGGAGATGATTGTTTAATATTACAATATAAAAAGATTAAATAACCATATATATTACCAATGGTTTATTCCAGTAAACTCCTGGGGAAAAAAAATCTAACATGTAAAGAAAAATCTCCTTGTGTATGTGGTGGGTTGACCCAGGCTAGATGTCAGGTGCCCTCCATCCATTGGAGCCACTCCATCAGTGCCCTCTGCAACTGGACAGGGGAGAGAAAATTGATTATGAGTTGAGATAAGGGGAGGGAGAGATCACTTAATGATTGCTATCACAGGAAAAAGAGATTTCACTTAGGGAAATTAGTTGAATTTATAACTAACAAAACCAGAGCAGGATCATTAGAAGTAAAATAAATGTTAGAAGCACCTTTCCCCCTTCCGTCCCTCCTCCCCAGGTTTAATTTTATTCCTAATTTTCTACCTCCTTTTCCCTACAGTGGTGCAGGGATGCTGAATCATCCATGCATGAGTCATGGGAGCTGTGGTCAGTTCATCATGTTGGTTTTGCCACTGCTTCCTCCTCAGGGAGAGGAGTCCTTCCCCTGCCCCATAGTAGGTTCCTTTCCCATGGGAGACAGTCCTCCACAACCTTTCCCAGTGTGAGCCCTTCACAAGGACTACAGTTCTTCCTGATGTGTTACAGTGTGGGTCTCTTCCACAGGATGCAGTCCTTCAAGAACAGGCTGCTCCACCATGGGTCTCCCACAGGGTCAAAACCTTCATTTGAGCATCCACCTGCTCCAGTGTGGGTCTCCCCCAAGGTTGCAGGTGGATCTCTGCACCCCCATGTCCCTCCCTGGTCTGCAGGGGCACAGCTGTCTCTCCATGGGCTGCACCAGGGGCTGCAGGGGAATCTCAGCTCTGGCACCTGGAGCATCTCCTGCCCCTCCTTCTGCACTGACCTGGGTGTCTGCAGAGCTGTTCCTCTCACACGTTCTCTCTCTGCTCTTCTCTGGCTGCAGTTATTTGTGTGAAATAAGCTTTTTCTCTCTTCTTAACTCTGTTACTCCAAGGCTCTACCACCATCACTGATGGGCTTGACCTTGGCCAGTAGTGTGGCCATCCTGGATCTGACTGGCATCTGTCAGGCATGGGAGCAGTTTCTGGCAGAAAAAGAGAAAAAGAGAAATCACCTCTATAGCAACTCTTCCCCCTCCTCCTGCCCCACATTACCAGAACCTGACCACGCAAACCCAATACAGAGTATTTGTAATTCTCATCTTCAGGTATGTGCAAATGGAGGTAGTTGCTTCTATGATGAGGAAGATCAGAGATCTCACTGTGTCTGTGCTCTTGGATGGACTGGAAACACATGTCTTGAGAATATTAATGAGTGTGAGATAAACCAGTGCCAACATGGAGCCACATGTGAAGATGGAATTAATAAATACAGGTACTAACATGTTGCTTTCTGTATAAGCTTTCATAAAGGGTTGTATGCTATATGAAGTTATTTTGACTTTCAGAAAGAATTACAAAGGGTGCTGTGAATGGAGTAGTATAATTTTCATATGAAAAAATGCCATGGAATACTGATTTTCAATAAGGATGTGCATTCAGTAAAACTGTCTTCTGAAGTGTTTCAGGAAGGAATCACAAATATTTCTCTTTGCTGGTCAAATAATTTAAACCAGCTATGCAGAATCTCACATAAAGAAGCAGTCTGTTTTATTAAATGGCAAACACTTTCTGAGCCTGGACTCTGTCATAGAGTGTCTTATTAAAATTTATTATTATTTCAGTTATTAAAAAAAAAACAAAGCATGTGTCCTCCTTAGTGAGCTGTAACATGCTGTAGATGTTTAAAAATGAGATTTTTTAAAATATGATGAGAAAATAAAATGGGAAATGTTTTCTTCAACAGAGAGAGTTCACAGAGTTCAGCCGTTCTTATTATACTTCAATTATTTATTATTCCTCTAAAAAACCCAGAATAAATAAAGCTTCTCCATAATATCTGTAAATGTATTTTGAAAGATATTATTCTATGCTGCGCCATGCCTTACTTAGAAGCACTGTAATTAGCATGCTTTAGTGTTTCTATTTAGAAAAGATTGCAAAAGTGGAAAAAATAAAAATAGAAGCAATTAAAGATTTCTTCAACTTCACTTCTGTTTTTAAAGTGTCTTCCGTAAAAAAAACTGAAATCACCAAATAGAAAAAAAGTGATGGATTCTTTTTATACCAGAGTTAAAGGAGTTTTTGTCTAAGAATCCTAACAAAGTAAATATCCTTCCTTTTTTCCACCTTGCAATCAACACTTGTATCAAATTACTGGACCATATTTTGGCACTTTATTTATCTGTTAAATCTGTGGCTTTCCTTTCTTTATCAGGAAAATAATTCTGATAGAAGTACAAAGCCATGCTTATGTTACAAAATCCACTAGCATTTACTCAGAAATTAATAGTTCAGAAGATATCTGGTAATAAAGAACTTTTGATTTCTACTTGCTAATCCAGACTCAGTTTACTGCCAGAAAATACTTAATTCTTACTTTTTCAGTCTTGGACAGACGAATTAAATTGACAAATCAGTCTGTTTAGCTAAGGAACAGGAAAAAAATACCATTAAGGTCTGAATCTCAGATGGTCAGTTTTGTTAGCAGAGAATTTGATCCCAAAAGAGCACAACTAGTTATTTTGTCAAGGCAAAACATAGCATGTTTACTGTATAATACCTACACTGTTGGAAGAGCATGGTTGTTTCTCAATGACAGTGAAGCATTTTTAAAAACAACTAAACTATGTCTGCCTTAAAAATAATGATGTTTCCCAAGTTATTGTTAGCAAGTGAAACAATCAAACAAAAAATTTCCCCTTTCCAATACACGATTAAAAAAAAAAGAATACAAGAGGTAATGTTGAATTAAAGTGCACCTACCATTTCTAAATACTTGTAATCACATTTCTCTCCTAAAATTGGTATAATTGGTATAATTTTTTATTAAGGTACTTATCAAGAGCTATATTTGATGCAGTTGTTTCAGGAAGACATGAGAAAACTGCCAGCGGAATATATTGAGAATCAAATGTATAAGTGCCATTAAGAACCCTACAGAGATCAATTTTTTCAGCCATTTAAACTATTACAGCCGTTCAAAACCTCTCCTAATGGGTGCAGAAGATAAAGATATACCGAAATTTTATATATATTAGATTTTATTTACAAAAAATTATTATAAAACTCTAGACCTTTCTCCTAGTTAAGAGATCTTAAATTTTAAATTATTAAATTTTGATCATAATGTACTTTTCTAGTGATAGCTTGATATAGTAATGTTAACACAAGGAAATCATAGAAAATACCCAACTTTGATTCAAGAATATCCCCCTTTTTAAAGATCTCATATTCTGCAAGGCATAATTTCTTTTCCAGATGGGAAATAAGCTGCCAACTGAATTAAATGTTTCTTACTTTTTGTCTCCTTACCATGGCATGTTCTTTTTCTCCTCCCCTTCTGAAATTACTGTTCCATATGGTAGTGGCACATAGAGGTGAATTTTTATATATGCAGAGAATTTCCTTTGGGTTCAGATTGGGGAATTGCTCTAAGTGAATGAGGAGGAGTTTTAAACGTTTATATAAGGTAATTCTCAGCAAGGCTGCATACTAAGATCCTCATAATTACACAAAGAAGTTTTAAGAGTTTTACTCCTTTGGTTTAGGGAGCCTTCTCTTACAACTAAAGTGGCCTCAATCACAGTGACACAAAACATGTAATTAATTTAAATTAATTGTTGCACTGCCAGCTGAGCATGGTGTTTGTGATATCATGAGGTAATTCAATCAGCATGTATTTAAAATTATAACTTCAAAGAATTACTGCTTTTGCCACTGGGTTGATAGTGTAGCTGTAAGTATGAGTCTGAAAGATACCAGACTAATTGCGTCCACATGCCAAAAGAATCTCTTGACCCTCAGTTACATATACTTGAGAGAAAAAATGACAGAGAAAATTCATTACCTCAGTAAATAGATGATGTTTGTACATAAAAAGAAAATAATAATAATTTTTCCCTTCTAAAGAATCTGTATTGTTTGATTATATTCTATGTAGGAGAAGAGAGAGAACTGATTTAATATGTCTCAATGAGAAGATTTAATGAATAATTAAAGTGAAAGAGATCCTCAAGGAGTATAACCTCCTGTTTTGAAATCCAAGGGGGAAATTTATTACTCTGTTTTCTTCACACTTATAAATTTTTTTCCAGTCAATATTACATTTTGGACAATCAAGATCCTAACCAAAATAAGACAGTAACAGTAGATACTTTACTATTGTCTATTCAGTGGAAAGGAACAACAGATTGAAAAGACACAACTTAAAACTTGGTGTAGTTTCCGTTATCTGTCCTGTTTCCATTTATTCAGTCCAGCGTGCTCAGATGAAGTCCTACATTTATCACAACCCCAGGAAAGCCCAGAAAGAAGGACTGAGAACTGTTAGATTAAGACACTTGAAGAAGCTGTATTATAGGATTAACCACTGTTTAAAAGGTCATAATGAACTAATATAGTTTTAAAAAGTATTTGATAGTTATTGCTCTGATATCAGCATTGCATTAGTTTTTAATGCAGGAAAATATCCCATTAAGAAATTCAGTTTGGCGTATGGTAAAACTTGAATTCCCAACATATTCTTCAGTATTCAGTATACAAATTTCAGTGCATATAATTAAATAATTAATTAATCTCAGTACAAAAGATTAAAGTGACATATTGTAGAGTAAAATGCTTTAGAATATGAAACTCTTCTTTGCATGATGCCAGCAAGGTTGTGAAAAGTGAACATAATTTAGATTATTTCTGTGTATCACAAAATTTAAAGCTTCTATTATTTTATTCATCCTTGACTTTTTCCATTTTCTTCCAGCTGGGCAAATTAAGTTGTTCGATTAGGTTCTTTCTTTATATCTGATTGTTTTTTACAGGTTTATTCATCCTATACTATATACGCAATTTGATGGCAGGACCCAGTTGACAGTGCCACATAAAGTGATTCCTGTGATATACACAGTGTTCTGCAGCACTACTAGGCTTCTTCCACTAGAGAAAGAGGAAAAATACTTTTCCTCACTTTTCTACGACTCTAGTAGATCAGTGAATTTATGTCACAATTTCTTAGGGAATACCTGTGCAATAAGTCATACAACAGCTTTTCTACAGAGAATAGAAATGGGTAAAAAAAGTCAAAGTGAAACTAAATAACCTCTTCAACCACTTCTGTGTGTATAGTTCACATTTAATGGCAAAAAGAGATAATTAATACTGAATAATTCCAGCTAATATGGTTGGAATAATACTAATAAACATACATATATATATAAGAATTATATATTAGAGAAAAAAAAGGTAGTGGTATTCTGGGAAGTCTTTGCTAATTCCAGCTGTGAATGCTCCTATATGTCTCTTGTACCAATATAGAAAATAGCTAGGTCATCTCCTAGCACAGGTTAGCATAGACACATCTTCAGTCTGGTCTTTGGCTTTTTGCAGTCATTTTCAAGATTCGTCTGATGTACATGGTTATTTGCTCAGTGAAACAAGTCCCCTACATCTTTAGTTCAGGCAGTCTGGGGTGACAGCTTGACAGCTAAACTGCCTGAACTAACCAGCACCAACGGAGTTACCCTCACATCTGCTGTGCAAGGCCCCTAGTGATAAAAAGTTGGTAGCAGCACATTGCATCAATGCCATAACCATTCTCATTTTAGCGACACATTCCTTCGTAGACTAAATTCCATGCCTGTCTTTGTATCTCCACTTAACATTCATTTTGCAAGCCTATCAAATTATCGTGCAACATTAACAATGTTTAGGCTCCGGAGTAGTAGCATACAATCATCTGCATATGTGTGTGAGCACAGTAATCCTCAAATGACTTGTGTTTGTTACTCGTTACAAAAATCCATGTTTGTAGCAAAATCATTGAGGTATTTGTTTCTCTCTTAGCGCCTCTTACCCTTAAAATCTTGCTGTGGCTGAAAGAGGACATATATGAAGCTAAGAAAGTATTGTTATTCCTATTAATGCTAACACAAAGCCTTTTCATATGCTGTTCTCTGGTGCCATGCTTCTGCTTTCACTGTTCTCCCATTTTGTAAGGCTGACATTTCAGTCCTCCTTAAGAAAGAGGCTGGGGAGGTGTCATTAGCATCTCCTGGTTCCTACTGGGAGATCTCACACACCCTTCCACACCAGATGGGCCATCCCAGAGCTGAAGCTGGAGCAGGAGAAGCAGCAGTTACTGACTCCAGCACAGGGAGTGATATCCAGGCAGACCAGGGAGAGGCTGAGCCCCTGTGCTGAGATCCAGTGCCCAGCCAGGTCATCCCTCTGGTAAGGGCAAAATACAAGTTCCCTGAGCTAGAAATATACTTGCAAATGGAAATTCTGGTATTGTATATGTCTGTATACAATTTTTATTTTAATTTATTGTAGAGAAACATTTATGCTTTGGAGCAAATAAGACTGAAAATCAATCTATGCCTCAAAGCTTTTGACATCATACTCAGTAATTTAGTACTGCTGAAAATAATAAGAAGAAATTGATTTACAATAAATATATACTGATAATACTGCTAATAATAATACAACACTTAATTACACTGTTGTAGGAGATGATCCATACTAAATTAAAATACATCAAGGTATAATTTCACCAGGAAAAACAAAGTGCATTTCACTGTTAACTGTTTTCAATTTCTTCAGACACCAAAGCATTGAAAAATAAGATATTCATGACATCATTGCTTGTAGTATGGAATCTGAATTATAAAAGCAAAGCTAGAAGATTCTACATCACATCTGTTTCTGTGTAGCTCTTCTGTGGCCTCTGAAGATAAGCTACACAGCTAGTAATAGCCAGGAAACGACAGAAGATTCTTCATCCTCCCATTCTTGTTAAGGAGAGCTCTAAGTTAAATTTTCCATTCAATGCTAATGATAATAACCACATTCAAAGAATGATTGAATAGTTACATTTTCACAGTGCACACACTAATTGTTACTGTAAAAAAATTAAGGAAATAAAGTGATTGACTGCACCAGAAAGATTCTGGTTGAAAGATGACTGGTTGTTTACCATATTAGTGAAGGTAGATTCAGAAAATATGCACTAAAGGTAACTAAAAGCACACCTGCTCTTAATGTTTACACATAATGAAATTTTATGCAAGTCAAAATTTATGTTTAGCCATAAATGTAATTATCCAATGCCACCTGCAGCCAAGCCCAGTGCAGTCACTCCCTAACTCCCACACCAGCAGGATGGGGAAGAGAATTGGAAGGGTAAAAATTAGAAAACTCATAGGTTGAGATAAAGACAGTTTAATAAGAAATGCAAAAGCCATGCACACAAGCAAAGCCAAACAAGGAATGAGTTCACTGCTTCCCATGGGCAGGCAGGTGTTCAGCCATATCTAGAGGAGCAGTGCCCCATCACACATAACAGGTACTCGAGCAAAAAAATGCCATGAGTCAAAACGTCCCTCACTTTTTCCTCCTTCTCTGCACTTTATATAGTGAGCATGATGCCACATGTTCTGGAGTATCACTTTGGTCAGTTTGGGTTGCCTGTCCTGGCTGTGTCCCCTCCCAGCCTCCCATGCAGCCCCAACTTCCTCACAATGTAAAAAGCAGAAAAGGCCTTGGCTCAGTGTATGCTCTGCTCAGCAATAACAAAAACATCTCTGTATTATTAACCCTGTTTCCAGCATAAATCCAGAACGATGTATTAAAACCAAAAGGATATGAGTACTACCCACTGTGAAGAAGATTAACTTTACCTCATCCAAAACAAGCACGGTAAAGTAACAGAATCAGCTGAAGCTCTCTAGAGAAGGCAAAGATTTCTTGTTTGCTAAGAAGTGACTGAGGCTGGAAGAGAGAATACAACAGCTATATATACTTGAGTCATTACTGCAGTAGCAATGGATCTGTAGAGCAAAAATGATGGTGATGGTGATGAACAGCTCACAACCACATTAAATGAGATATGGAGGGCTTTCTTCAAGCGAGCTCTCTTTTAGTCCATCGACTAAAAGCCCATTTGCAGTTGGTGTCCATTAGCTGTGCTCCAAGACACACAGCTCCTGATTTAGTTTCCATATGTCTTCTATAAAAAAATGCAGGCACAGTAAGCAAGGACAGAAGCAAAGAGCCATGTGAGCATTTACTTCTGTTAAAAATAAAGGGAAAAATACTCTTTCTGCCAGATGGTTCAGTAGAGAAAATTACTATCATCAAGGCTTCCTTAACTTGTTAGTCCTTTCTATCTTCTGGATAGTATCTCTATGGGTCAAGAATATGTATTATTGTAAAATTATTTCCTGTGTGAGGAGACCACTGGACATGATAAGGAGGGAATCAATCAAAGAATATATTGCCAAGTACAAAGGGATTTCTAATTTTATGAGATATGGGTCAGCTATGAGATAATCCAGATTTGTTTTCATTCACACAGCGAAAGAAAACAAACATGTAGAAAGGATAACATGAAAAAGTAATCTCCAACCTTATAAAACTTAGATGTCTGTCAAAATTTTGGGGAAAAAACTCTAAACAATTTTTTTATAAAATATACTGAACAATATCTATAGAATTCTATAAATTCTTTTTTTGGTTAGAAAGAAATTGTAACTTTTGTTGCTAATGATAAAGGATTTTATATCCAAACAAGTTGTAATATTGTTTCTTCCTAGAGATATTGCAGCAAATAACAATTTTTTTTTCAGAAAAGTCCATTAAAATGCATAATACACATATTTATAGGAGTTTTCTCTTTCAATATTTTCCTTTGAAGCTTAATATTAATATAGCTCCTAGTTGGTCTTTGTAAATAGCTAAGATTTTTATTTCATTATTGCTAGCCGTGCATGTGAAATGAAGTTACTTAGTGACTAATTAAAGGTAAAGATAGAAGATTGAAAAAAAAATCTGGTTCACTTGTGAGTAATTCAAAGGGAGAGTATTGTTAACCTTATTAAGTGATTATTGACCTATATACTCCAGCCTAGTGATTTAGTTGGATTTTTTTATTGGCTCCTCTCCCCTTATTTCAATAACAGGTGCATATGTCCCCCTGGTTACACTGGCACATTTTGTGAACTTGATATAGACGACTGCATTGGAAACCAGTGCTCTCAATATGGATTCTGCCAGGACCACTTGCATAATTACAGCTGTAGCTGTGTGCCTGGATATGAAGGACCCTTCTGTGAAGTTGAAATTAATGAATGCTCAAGTTCACCTTGCAAAAATGGAGCTACTTGTATGGATTTAAGTGGCCACTTTTCTTGTCATTGTGCTGCTGGGTTCAAAGGTAAGTTTTGTTCTTTTGAAGTGCCTTGTATGACAGATGTGATTGTCCCACTTTATGTAAGCAATGTTTATGTGACTGTTTAATTACAATTATATAAATATAAATGTGCATACATTTGCAATTGTATGATTCACATGAGTTTTAACACAATTAGCATTGGAATTCTTAGGTTGTTCCTTCTAACAGTTCCCCAATGATCTTGCCTCCACTAAATGGAAAATTCTAAGTATTAGCTTTGATTCCGTTGGGAAAAAAATCGATGAAGTTCCAAAACACAATTTAAATTGCATTATTTTAATTTCACACTTATGCAGTCTTATGTGTTATGGTTTCAGTCATACCCAGGCTGATAAATGTTTTGGTAAAGAACAGGAAAATGTAAGCTTGAAGAAGAATGAGATCAGCAGTATCATCTCTCTGCATGCATAGAATATAATCAGCTATATTTGAGTGAGTTGTTCAGACTCCCTTTCTATACACTGGAGGGAGATAGGGCATCTGTCTGTCCTAGAAATCCTAGGGCATCTCTTTTCTAGAAAGAGATGGGCTGTAGATTTCTGCATTGCATTAGATTAATCCTACACAACCTGACACTATGATTTTCTTTTGCACCAATTTCTGTTTTGTGTGAATGATAGTACTATTCAGACTACATGTGGGAGACATAAAATAATTTTGAATACAGTAATACCAAATTGTTGCATTTTCAGCCTTTAGTCTATGTCATCAAGAACAAGCAATTAATGCTCCAAATACTTCTCTATTGACAATTGTGGTATCAATAACAAAGGCAAAAATAAATAGCATAATATGCACGGTGTCACTTGTACTAACTAAATTTTGATACAGCTGCTTCTTCCTCTTCTAAGCTGCTGAGGGCATTTGCTCCAATCTAGAGAGTGTGTGTAGTACTAGATTTTAAAATCCCAGTTACACCACTGAAATACTAAGTAATTATAACTTCACTGCTATTTGTTCATTATTCTGGCTAGCTACACATACTTTTAACATTTAGGCACTAACATTTTTAATTTCAAATATGTTTATGTTCATTTACATATTTCATTTACATATATTCATTTGCGCATTTATGTATGTGATATACACTCGCAGATTTGTTGTCCTCAGGTTTGGTTGATTATATAATCTCTTGGTCATTTGCTTACACATTTATTAAGAGATGCTACTTCGTGTTCATGCTCATTTATTAATAAATGTGTAATAAAACAGAGAATTGTCCCTGAATTGACTTAAATTCCATTATGATAGCAGAACTGTAAGTCTGAATAGAAGTGAAGAAAACAGTACTTGGCTCACGTCTGCAAAATCTAACACAGTGTATTTCCGTCTTGCTGCTTAAACTTCTAGCCTTATTTTATACTTTACTGGACTTCATAGGGAACTTCAACCATCCCAATATCTTCCACGAGGAGAATACTATGGAGTAAAAGATCTGCTTGGAAGAGTCCCATGGGATAAAACCCTGTGAGACGGGCCCAAGAAAACCTATCGCAGCTTCTAAGCTCAAGAGCTATTTGTCTCAAAGAATGAACAAAAAGTACTGGGAGGCCAGTATGGCTTGTACTCCAGACCCCTTCACCAGTTTTGTTGCATTTCTTTGGATATGCAATTCTGTGAGAGTTGGTAGACATCACTGCAAATTCACTGTCATTTAACTTTATTAGATCATATTGATTAGCAGAACCACACAAAGAATGGAGGAAAGCAAATGTCACTTTTCAAGAAGGGCAAAAATTAAGTCCTGGAAAACTTCAAGCAGCTCACTGTTACCTTGATCCTTATCAAGGTAATGATGCACTTAATCCTGGAAATTATGAATAACAAGAAAATTATCTGGAGTAATCAGCATGGTTTCAGCAAGAGTTAGTCATACTTGTCCAACTTGTTAAACTTCCAAAGTGAAATGACTGTCTTGTAGATGAGGGCTGAACAGTGTGTATTCTCGACCTTGACATTCGCAAAGCTTTCTGTGTGATCTTCCACAAGATCATAATGAAAAAGCTGATGAAGTATAGGCTGGACAAAGAGACAGTGAGGTGTACTGAAAACTGGATGAGTGGCCAAGACTGGAGGAAGATGTTTGTTCTGGAGTCAACCTTTCCAGTAGTAACCAGTGATGTGTGCCAGGAGTTGGTAAAGGCTCAAGTCCTTTTTAACTTCTTCATTAGTGATCTGACCAATGGGGCAAAGTTTGCAGAAGACACAAAGATGGGAGGAGTGGCTGACATACCACAGGATTGTGATGCCACCCAGAGGAACCAATACAGGCTTGAGAACTGGAGTGACATGGGCCCCATGAAGTCCAACAGGAGGAAGTGCCAAACGCTGCACCTGGGGAGGAATAACTCCATCCGCCAGTGGATACCATGGGCTGATCAACAGGTATGCAGCTTTGCAGGAAGAACGTGGGGTCTTGGCGGACATCAAGACATGTTGACAGGCTGGAGAGAGGACAGTAAAGACACAAAGATTAAGGGACTAGAGCATTTCTTCCATATGGAAAGGTTGAGGAAGCTGAAACTCTTCAGCATGAAGAAGAAAGGTGCAGAGACGGATCTTATCAATGTGCATAAATACCTGAAGAGAGGGTGTACAGAAGATGGAGCCAGGCTCTTTTCACTAGGGTCTGTGACAGAACCAGAGGCAATGGGCATAAAGGAACATAAAGGAAGCATAGATGCTGCTGTCTGAACATCTGGAAATATTTTATGACTGGGAGGGTGACTACAGATTGATCACGGGGGTTATGAAGTCTCCATCCTTGGAGATATTACAAAGCCATCTGGAAATCATTCCGTGAAACTGGCTCGTAGTGTTCCTGCTTGAACAGGAACAGGGGGATTGGACAAAATGACCTTCAGAAGTCACTTCCAATCTCAACCATTCTGCGACTATTACTGTGAGGACTTGCTTATATAAATGATATAATTATCTATCACTGGAAAACGCTTTAAAAAAATCTTTATTTTATCACACAATGAGATGTTATATAATAGCATTCAATAGAAGCAAATTTAAAGAAAAAAGAAATGTCATAATATTACTCACTAGGTGTAAGTCATTACCACAATTACTGAATATATTTCCAGATTTTTCAGAGTATAAACCACAAACAATTAATAAAAGGCTGTTTAAACTTATAAAAATGTTATCACTGCCCTAGCAATTATATTTTCATAGTCTCTGAGGGTTTATGTTGCTGGGATGTTATCTAGTACAACACAGATTTTAAGTTCAGTCATAACTGCATGTTATGAATCAGTGATTTGTATCTCTGTGCACAACTAAAAACCCCACATTTATTCTTATCTCATTTTTGTGTGTTTGCTATGTTGTTTGTCTTTAATTTAGCTTTTTAACAAATCCAGACGTACTTAATTTTTTTTCATAGATAGTAAATTCACTTTCAGATGAAAAATCAAAGTACTCTCCACTGCCTATTAGAGAACTTCACACACATCAAACTTGGAAGTTTGCAACATGATTTTAAAAATCGTATTAATAAATTTTTAAATTTTTTAAACTTTTGATCGTGATGACCCTCTATTTGCCATCTTCTCTTTCAGTCCTTCTAATGTAGCATAATGCTTCAGAGTAATTCCCAGCTCATATTCAGATGAATTCCCATTCTATCCTTTCTCCCATATATTTTTGTTAACTTTATCTCAATACATCAATGTTCAGCATCAAATAATTCCAGCTTTCATGATGACTGATATGTCTAAATAAATAGAATTCTATTTATTTCTGCTTTAGAGGAAGCCCTTCTTGGAATTATTCAGAAAAAAAATCACATATTTATCTAAAAAAACCTCTTTTCTGTTTAGATGCACACAAAAATGTGAAGGCAGTTACTGAGAAATCTAAGCAGACAGGCAGTGTTGCCTCATTGGTTCTCTTGGGGCTTTGTATCTATTCAATATTGATTACAGAGTTAAGATTTGGGAAATCTCTTCATTCTGGATATATACTGTACCCCACATAGCAAAATATGGTCCATCATTTCTTCACCTGTTTGTAATTAATAAATAACAGTATTAAGTTCATCACTAATGCAGGCCTCACAGTGACTTTTTGAGTTTGACATTCATATATTCTATATGTCATGCTCTTCAGCATTCTTTTTTTTTTGCCCAAAAAGAGAAAAATGTTATATGGGCTTTTTGAAATTATTCCATTACTTTAAATTCCTGGGCATTGGTTTTACTTTTTCATTCCACAAATACACAGGAGAAGCCCATGTGATATCTGGAGTCTGAGGAAATATTTAGTGTTTATATTTTCAGTACATTATTAATTGGTTTTAAATTCGTTGGATATTTTTAAATAGTTGCCCCTTCTGTAATGTGTGATAGTATACCTTCCATGCCATGACGTAAAACAAATTTTGAAGGAAAATACTTGAAGTTACGTGAAAGCCAATCCTTTTTGACACAAGTAAGTTAAGAAAACTTAATCCCTTACACAAATCAAGTCTAGAACAGTTGATGGACACCCTAACAGAAAGATCAAGGCTTCTCCATGAGAGGAAACACAAACTAGAATCCAAGTTCAACCTCAGTGCAACGTTGCCATCACTAAACAAGGCACAGTTCTGCAGCATCTAAGCAGGGAAGTCAGAACCAGGGTCTGGTAGCAGGTTCCCTGACAAGCCCCAGACAGCATAAGCAACAGACCAGATCCAAGCTTTAGCAAGGGAAGCAAGTCAGAAGCAGCAGGAGACAGAACTAGAGACAAATCTGCAATGTACGTACAAGTGATCCATCCAAAAAGGAAAAAAAAAACAAAAAAAAACCCTTACAAGATAGCTCTTGAGACAGGGAGGGAGGCAGGATTGGAAACCATAACATCTACACAATAGTTCAGGCCAGATCAGGGTGCCCACAGCTGAACTCATTTACAATGGGCAGGGTGTGTGGGAAGGACTTCGCTGGGTCTGCTTCAGTCAACTTTGGTGTATTAGTGCTCTCAGGCCTCTGATAGCTGCTTTCTAGGAATTGGCTGAAGCAGGGTCATCTGGAAAAATGAAATAATTAGTTTTATTGACAAAGGAAGTAAATCAGGTTCATTTTTTTCCCATACCTGTTCAGCATTTGAAACATATGCTTCCATTTCCATTCATACAGTTCCTGTCTTGATGGGGTTCGGCCATCCTGGAAGCAGACCTTATGTCTGCTCCCACATTTCCACCACACACCAAGGCTGGGCTGGTTTTGTAGCTCAGGCCA
Organism: Alethe castanea; assembly: GCA_024734035.1. Classification (NCBI taxonomy): domain Eukaryota; kingdom Metazoa; phylum Chordata; class Aves; order Passeriformes; family Muscicapidae; genus Alethe; species Alethe castanea. The sequence continues at coordinate 85,185,376 of JANRGV010000062.1, forward strand.
TTGGGTAGTGCAACCTTTTCAGGGGCTCTGGCTGGATTTTTCTGCTAGGTAAGATTTATTATTGCTGGCACACTGTGCCAGTGCAGACTGTCAGATGTACAATGTAATCCCATGGACATAGATGAGCTGGGCTCTGGGCAGTTTACATGTAAAGAGTCACTCAGAGACTTTCTCTGAGTTAAAATTCTTCCATGGAAGCTAAGAGGATGGAGTGGTTTGACACATCATATAAGTTGTTTTCAATCTGTAAAAGGCTTTCACAGAAATAGTCTATATGACGTAAATAAAAATTAGATTTGTTTTGGATTTTTAACTACTACAATATCTTACAGAGAAAAGGCCTTAAAGAATGTTTAAAAATGACCAAGTGTATAGAACAACAAAGTTGAGAAAAAAAATTGTCTTTCAAGTTCACTGAAGCCTCACTTGGGTTGTCTGTCTTTCTTTTTCATAACTGCGTCTTCTGCAAAGCAGAAACTTTCAGCAGAAACATTACTCAGCTTGAATCATCTCTTATCTAACAGAATAACATATGTTGCTTAGCAAGCAACAAAATTACACAATTCATTATCAGGTACATGACTGAATGTTTTGCAATTATACGTGTTTTATAATTTGTGGACAGTAAGGGTTGTTGTGAAGGCAATTCTCAAACACACTGTTAATATTTTGGCTACTTCTTGAATTTTATAAAACCCCTGTGGTTTGCTTTTTCCTTTTTTTTTAGTAGTACTTCATTAAGTTTACATTAAACAGAATTATAAATAATTTGCTTTTCATTTGATATCAGAATAGAAAAATTGATTTTATGTCATGAATATCTCCTCAAGTGAGGAGTTTTACTTCAAAAAATATTCTTACACATCCTCTTCATAATTGCAGTCATTCTGTGTGCCTTTACATTGTCAAATGTAATATTTTGTTTTGCCTATAAAACAAAAATTGGCATAAACAGTATTTAAAAGAAACTTTGTATTTTGATCTTTCTGCATGTGTTTTTGTGATTCGAACAGAAGTGTTATAGTGGTGGTGGCACTTCATAAAAGATACTTTAAGTATAATGTGTGTTACATTAGGAAAATAAGCTCTCAAATTATTTCAGTTTTATTCTAATTTCTGAATTAATTTCAGACATTTATTTTCAGACATCTATTCTAATTCTAATATTTGAGAACAGTTTGAAATTAAACTTATTCAATATCAAAAAAACCCCTCAGTTTTGTGGATATGCCCCAAGATCTAACAATAGCTTGATAAGTTCAGATCAAGTGCAAAGTTGATGCATTTAAGTTAAGCAGAAAAAAGACATCCAAATTTTGAAAGGTACAGACTTTCAATCTAGTGATCCTACAGAGCTGCACTTCTGAAAGTAAGAAATATTCAATGAGATTTCATCCATTACACTTACGAAACTTAATTTTTTTTTTGTCTTTCATCTGCAGTTATATTTACCTGAGAAGAGTCCCTCCATTTGCTAAAATAGCATGACTTTTAAAGAGAGTAAATTATATCAGTAACGCTGGAGGAAGATGAAATATCTTTGCTAATGTTTTTTAGCATTCACCTTCTCAGTCCTTACGTTTGTCTCAACACCTCTGTGTTCCTGCAGAATAATCATCAATGTACCAGTAGAAAATGTTGCTTTTAGTGATCAGGCAATGCAATTTGCAAAAGCGACAGACTTTCCTGTAATTGTCTGTTATATATTTGAGAACACTGCAATTTTATACAGCATAAAATATTCTATAGTGTTAATAGAAGTAGAGTTGGCTCATGGTAATTTTTAACATTCTCTTTGTGCTTCACAATTGGGATATAATGCCTTTAAAGTGTACAGAACTCAGACCTTAAGTTATGATTTATTAAATAGCTAATTAAATATTATGTTTTACTAGTAATTATGTTTGGATGTGTTGTATTAATTTTAACCTTAAAAGCATAAACCAAAAAAAATTTATATTAACATACTTTGATGTCAAAAGTAATTTGTAGCCAATTAACAATTTTTATCTGACTTTCAAAGAAGGTTCTCATCATACAATTCAAATGTGTAGTTGAGAGGAGCTGCATACTGAAAACAAAAAAGCTTCTCTGTATCTGTCCAACATTTTTCATGTCTCAGAAAATATGGTCTCACAGTAGCTTCATAGATTCTTTGATTCCCTCCAAAATATTTTTAAAATACTGCCCACATATTACCTTTGTACTCTGAGAACATGAATTCCTAAATTCCCCCTTGCATGTTATCTTGGATATCATCAGTATATGAGGACAACCTCACTATTATTTCCCTTGAAACTGCATTTGCTTTAACCTTTAACAGTTGGAGGGAGGTGAAAGAGGAGTTTAAAGGAGTTTTTCTAGTACAGGCTTCAGCTTGCCTATGGCTTATGGCCAAATAATTTACTTCTGCAGGAAACCGCTTGTGCTATTTGTGCTACTCTCCCCCTGCCTATTCAGAGGAAGAGAACAGATGCCAATGCATTTTTATTTATCTCCCTCAAAAGAGACCCACCATAATCAGGGATCTGAACTCAAAAGCATAAGTAATGCAAAATACCAGAATTGGATCATCAAGGTTGTATATAGTGCTGTTACCTTATCACCACTTCAAAGAAAATCCTTTAAAAAATTAAAGGACTCAGAAATTAATCTATAAGTTGGCCAGTCCTTTCTGTAATGCTCACTGGTGCCATGGCATATGTTAGACAGCACTCAGCAGCTGCTCTTAGCAGAAAGTTTTTGATTTACTGAGCTACCTGTACTCTCTCTGGAATATGCTTTTTCTCCTCCTTTTCATACATGTATCTTCAAATTTTATGGAAAATGCAGAGCATGTTTAGCTGCAGAAAAAAAACCAATAGGAGCTCTTCTATCACAAGTTTATATGTGGAATAGGATCTTGGTGCTTAGTTTTTTCAATGAAGACCTTTTGTATCTAGTAGATACAGTTTTTGAGAGCCAAGAGTCTTGGTTCATATGATTCTAGGAGAGGGCATGTAGGTGTGCTGCAGAAAAGAGATCAAATTATTTTCACCATGCAAAGACTTTAGAGGTATATAAGCATTTGGTTTCTTTTTGTCTTCTGCTGTAAGATACACAGAAAGTCCAGCATGCTTTCCATGCTGACTTGTTATAACTACTGGAAGGGATTTACCTCCATATTCCTACGGCTGGATGGAGTGAGTTGACCCTGGTTAGACACCAGACTCCCACCAAATCCTCTCTATCAGCCTTCTTCAGTAACTGGACAGATCAAAGGGGTCATGGCTTGAGACAAGGAGAGATCACTCACCAAATACCATCACAGGCAAAACAGACTAGAATTAGAGATATTGAGGTTATTACTAATAAAGTCAGTGCAGGATAATGAGAAGCAAAATCAGACCTTTAAAAACACCTTCACCCACACATCCCTTCTTCTCAGCTCTACCTGCTCCCTGTCAACAGCACACAGGGAGACAAGGAATGGGGCTTATGATCAGTTCACCATCTGTGGCTTCTTCTGCTGCCCAGGAAGAAGAGTCCTTTCCCTGCTCCATCATGGAGTCTTTCCAACAGGAAAGAGTTCCCAATTAACTTCTCCAACGTGAGTCCATCCCACGGGAAATAGTTTCCCACAAACTACTTCACCATAGGTCATTCTTCCACAGTGTGCAGCCCTTCAAGAAGGCTTCTTCAGCTTGGTCCCCCACATGGTGACAAGTCCTACCAGGAACCCTGCCCAGTGTGGGCTCCTTTGTCCATGGGTCTGAAGGTCCCTTCCAAGAGCCTGTTCCAGCATGGACATCCAACAGGTTCACAGTTTCCTTTCAGGCATCCACCTGCTCCAGTGTGGGTCTCCCCCAAGGCTGCAGGTGGATCTCTACACCCCCATGTCCCTCCCTGGGCTGCAGGGGCACAGCTGCCTCTCCATGGGCTGCACCAGGGGCTGCAGGGGAATCTCAGCTCTGGCACCTGGAGCAGCTCCTGCCCCTCCTGCGCTGACCTGGGTGTCTGCAGAGCTGTTCCTCTCACATATTCCCACTCAGCTGCTCTCTGGCTGCAGATTCACCTGCACAAGAACTTTTTTTTCTTCTTCTTAAATGTGTTATCATAGAAGTGTTACCACCATCTCTGATTGGTCCAGCCAGCTTTAGCCAGCAGTGGGTCCTTGGACTTGGCTGGTACTGGCTTTCTTGGACATGGAGGAAGCTTCTGGCACCTTCTCACAGAAGTCATCCCTGTGCTTTTCCCTCTACCAAAACCTGGCCTTGCAAATTTAATACACTGGAAATAGCTTTTCCTGTTACATATCAAAGCAATCCCTTTTGTAGATTACAAATCTACATTTCACTATACTTTCTAGCTTTGATCTTAATTATTTCATTCCCTTTTATCTTCATTTTGCCTCATTAAATGTTCTTTAGTGTTGATCTTCTCCTCTGCGTTACATGGATGAAATGTCCAGTATTACAGTACTGACAACCTGTTGTAGAACATGAGCTGAATTGTTCTATTACACGTGAATGTCTGTAAATCAGTGTTGGCCTGATTTTCATATGCAATGATACTTTCCAATTCTGTTTCAAAGGTGTCAGACAGGAAAATGAAAGAAAATTATTGACAAAACTGGACAAAATTGTTTGTATGCTGTAGATTTGTATACTGGAAAAAAAAAAAAGCTTCAGGGAACGTGTAACCTCAGTAGGAAAGCTTTCTATTTGCCTTATTGTAATGCTTCCAACTTTGTCTGTCAAAATGGACTGCCCTGTAACCAATGAAGCAGGAAAATTCATGGCACACAGGGAGTCTATCAGTGGTCCTGTGTATGCAGTGTACCGTGGTCAGTGAAGTCACCATGTAAACTGTGACAATCCCATTGACTTTTTTTACTGCCATTATATCTCTAGGTTTTGAACATGTCAACATATCTGTCTTTTTTTTAATTTAAATTTTCAGGAGAAATATGTTCTGTTCATATCAACGAGTGTCAAGACAGACCCTGTTGGAATGGAGGAACCTGTGAAGAGGACATTAGTGGCTTCAAATGCAATTGCCCTTTTGGTAAGCATTTATAATTTTTATGTAATTGCTACATTGGGACAATATTGCCATTGTATTGCTATATCAGAGTCCTACATTTGCTATTCAAGTGCTATAAAGTCTTGTACAATGCAAGAATTCTGCTTGCATTGTGAAATTTACAGAGCTAGCTATTTAGCCTAATAAAAAGAAACTTTTTCTCTAATTTGTCATAAGAAATTCCTATAAATTATAGATTATTTAGATTAAAAAATACATGTACTGGAATATATTGGGAAAGAAATATTATAGAACTGAAGATTTTTAATTGTTTGGTGTATACTTGTATAGATACCTTACAGCAATACATTCTTTCAAAACATGTAGAGTTTAGGCAGCAAAATGTTGAAATTTAGCAAACGTAAAAACCCCAGTCTTTCGAATCGTATTCCACTGACCTAATTACTAATTCCCAAAAGGACTGAACTTTGCTCTAAAGTTTGTGTGACCTTAATCTGGTTGCCTGATCTTCGTGGCACCAGAATTGTCCTGAAGCATCCAAGGTATTGTATAAGGCTGGAAGATGTGCTCAAGGATATAAGGAACATCTAAGACGCATCAGGCCAGGTGGCAAGTGAACTAAGAGCAACACAAGAAGATCAATCAAAATTAGAGAGAAAGATATATGACACTGAAGATTTTGCTTTGCTAATTATATATACATTGTTTAATTTGAGATTTTGCCCATAATTTTGTGTTGACTAAGAAAACGTAGAAAAGGGTGGGCTAGAAGTTCCTAACCTTAGAAATTGCTTTGATCAAAGGAGCCGGGGGTACTGATTTTGCAATTTCTTTGTTCATTCATAAATATGGATGATGAATTAGTGATAAATTCTAAATTTTTTATTGTTTTGATGTGTAAGTTCATGTTCCTATGGAAGATAAGGTCAAGAAGACCAATTTTACACAGTTATGGGCTAAGAAGTACTTATAACACTGTGGTGTTTTGAAGATAAACTGATGGTGATGGTAAAGCCTCGAAATGTCAGAGTACTGAAATACAGGTCTCCAGTGAATCCTCTCAACCTGAACAACTTATTTTAAGAGAACTTTAATGTATCTAATAACATAATATCCTTAAATGCCTTAAGATTGGTATCTGCTGAGTTGGGAGCTGAAGACAATACTGAGTTATATCTTCAAAGATAAGGTGATGCTTTTGCTTCACTGAGACAAATGTAAGCCTGTCAGGTGTTTCACTGAATAAAGGCTGTAGCAAAACATTAACACAAACATTATTTCCTTTGTTGTTCTGAGATGGAGATCATCACATTCAATGCTCCACTTAGCTATCATGTGTTTTGACTCTTGTTGGTGTTCACCAAAACTTTTATCTACAGTGGATTTTACACAGTAGCATCCTGAACCTCTTTCTTTCCACAGATCTAAAAGGAGATCTCTTTCATACAGCAGAATTCATGTCAGTGACAGGAAACAAAATTGTTGTGGCATTGTATTAGTAATTATTTGTGATTCTGTCTTAAAAGAAAAGCCAGTCACTTCGCAAAGGTTTCCTTATTCAATTAATTTTCATTATAATTCCCAGTGTGTGTGTGTGTGTCATCTGGAACACTGAAGTTTATGTAATGGACATATATACTAAAAATCATGAGTTTCCTTCTTGTGACTTTAAAAAATGCAGTGTATAGCAGTGATTCCTCATCATCATCAGTCAAATGATCAAAAGAACCTCATAGTGAACCAGGGGTCATCTGCAGAAATGATTATTTTTCTGAAAAGAGTTAAGACTTCCTGTATCAAAATTTGCAGCTAGATTAATAATATAATAGCAAACTGAATTAGAGAAGGGGAAAATTTTGTACTGATGTGAATACCTAACAATGAGCTAAAAAGAGAAGTTTAATCTAAATGTTGCACATATTCTATTTTTGCCCTTGGCTAAATTAATTAATATATCAGTTCATATTCTCTAGGTGAAGGTGCAGATAAACAACTGTAACCACCTTGCAAATTCATTGTTATGAAAAAATAATATCTGTAAATTGCCTGAAATCACAAGTAGCTACATTGCTGGATATTTTTACTGCTAACTCAGTTCTAACAAGAGTATCACTTCAAAAGATAACACAACTGACTTGAACTAATCTTTAAGTGAAAAATGACAATTTATCCCTCCAAATTTTCATTGACAGCCAGTGTCTTACTGGATTTCTGGAAAAAAATAATTTTTGCTTATCAGAGGAACAGTAGTTGGTGGCTTTTTAGCAAGCAAGTAATAGTAAGTAAATAAAAATATAAAAACATTGAATAAATCATATGCATTCAATAGCAATAGACAAGGGAACACAAAGAGTTTGGATATACCCTAATGATCAAGTTTTCGTAAATTAAAAAAACTTGTATCTGTCTTTCTGACTAGACCAATAACATTTTTATTCATTAGGTGAGTAGCTGTTGTTTTCCTTGCATTTTTCTGCTTTGCCTCTGTTGTCTAAAATAGTGTCTACACCTTATTTAAGTGTATAATGATGTCTTCTCAAATTTGACCTTTCAATATCAAATATGTTACAATGAACATAAAGATCTTTCCCCTGTCTTCATTGGAGGTTCTATTTCTAATTTTATTTAGATTATTATTTTATGAGTAATAGTAACTCTATTTTACTAGATACATCTTAAGGCAACTTTGTTGGGCAAGTAATATGTGGACATCTCTGCCACATCAAAAGTGAGCAGCACTGATTTTTACCTTTGACTAAATCGTCAACCTTTGCATTCGGGGGTAACCACAGTTAGGAGTTACATACATTAAAATTAATTGAATATTTTTTTTCTTCAAATTATGGTGTAACGGTATATTAATTTATTTGAATGTAAGTGAGCATAAGTCCTCTTAAAGTACAATTTAGAAGGAAATTATTAACTTATTTTTAGTTTTTCTTTCAGAAACATTAATGTTAAGCTAATACAGATGTAGAAAAACTCCCAAAGAACTTTGCATTAGCAGTGGGCGAAGATAGTTTAACTAATGGTCTTGACATGGCTTAATAATAAAGAGATGCTGTATAATAGTAAACATAGAATAAACCTATATGTTTTGAAAGAAAAGAGTATTTTTATCTTTTATCTTATAGAATTTCCATTCAAAGTGGATGTTAAGACTAGCAAATTTTTATTATAAAGACATATATTTTTCCAAAAGCTCATCTGGTTACACATGGTATGCAGTGTTGCATCTGGAAAGTGCATAATTGGCCCAATGAGAACACGAACATGAAAAATGTAAGACTGGATTCTTCACAGTATTGTGTGCTGTAGATATTTGGTTGTATCTGAAGGAAGCAAGCTGATTAGCCTGATTAATAAACAAGGTTCATTAACTCAACAAGAATGTAATACTTAGGTTGCTTCTGATAAGTAGCATCTTTCAGATACTGTGTCTTTATAAAATACAGAGCAACTAGGATATTGCCATTGGGGGGAGTTAAGAGAATTAAATCGTCAAAGAAGATTAATAATCTGATAAAACTGCTTTTGATTGAGACTTGTGGTCCTCCAGTTTTATTTAAAGAGCTTAAAGTGGGAAAAGCACAAAGAATGTGCAAATTGACCTGTACTATATTAAGGCAATCATCAATCCGACACATTTATGTCTGTATGAATTTTCCAAGACAGTTTTTTCTTCTAAAGAATTCTTCCAGATCTACCCCAAATGCTTCTTCACCCTACGCAGTCCATTAAAATGACCCAAAAACCCTGCATTTTTTTAGTTTAAGTTTTCAAACTTACATATAGGTTTTGTTCATCCTTGAGAAGCACAATTATTTTTCCTTGTTAATAAACCAGAACTATATATATTTAACAAATCTAAAATATGTACATTTAATTCTATGACCTCATTTTATGAAAATATATATTATGCTTTATTAATTACTTTCAGGTTATTCAATTTCTTAATATGTGGTCAATTTTAATACTCAAACTTTTGTTTTTGTATGACAAATCCCTTTCAGCTGCTTTAAAAATAATCCATTAAAATTCTCTGTAATACAGCTGAGACCTTTCTTAGAAATTATTCCAGTAGTCCATCCTGCTGTTGATAAGATATTGTCATTAAAGAGGATGAAATGAGGTCATTTAATCATATAGATCATTAGTCATATACAAGTATCTCAGCATTGCTGGAAACCTGAAATACCTAGAGTTAAATTTTAAAAGCAGATAACTAGACAAAAATCCTTTCCTTGTAAGCAATTTGGGTGGGTGTTGGGGTGGGTTTG
>JANRGV010000062.1:85194780-85252327 GCA_024734035.1 Alethe castanea
AAATACCAGCACAATGCAGCAAGTTAAAAAAGAAAATTCTATGTAATCAAAATATAAACAAGTACATAGGAAATGGATATCTGCCAGTACATCTATATCTCTTTTAAAGTAGGAAATGTATGCACTTAAGAAAAAAATGTAGCTATCTGACAGGCTTCATAAAAAAAGGACTTTCCAAATGCATAACAAATGCCAAGATATCCCGTAACTGGCCAGGTATAGCCACATGAGAGCTGCATAGCTTAGAGCAACCCAGGGAGGGGTGGGGTGGAAATAAAATCACAAAAACAAAAGATCAGCAAGTCTAGGGAAAACAACACAAAACAAAAAAATCACATCATCATCATCTAAATTACTGTATGCTTATATCACAACTGCTAAAGGAGCCAGGGGAAAAAACAGAAAGTAGAGATTGCAGTTTAATGATTAAGAATTACCTCTAAAAAATTCAGAAGAAAAAATTATCAACTTACTAATTCTAAGCACCAATTTAATAATTTAAGTTAATTGTATTTATATTTTTCATAATAGGGATGGAGCAAGTTCTGCTTGAAGGCTTAAACTTTAACTCTGGAGCCCATCTGACTTCTGTGTTCTTGTCATGCTTCCTCTGCTGTTCACATCAGCCACTGTAAAAGATTCTCTCAAGTTTCCAACTCTCCTGGCAAGCAATTCTTTGAAGAGACAATTATGTCCTATAGTTTAAGTCAACTTTCAGATCATGAAAAGTGAAACACGCTAGTATTTGGTTAGTCTACTAGCTAAGAGTCTGTGAAAATGGAACAGCTGATACCGTTCCTCAACAGGATTTGCCTTAGAACTAGCAGCACCCAGGGCAGACCAACTTTGAACACATCCAGACTCCACAAAGAATTAGTAGTGTTAGAAAATTGCATATGTGTTAGATCAAGAAGGCATTGCCATACATGTGGCATTGTTACATTATTTTTCCTCTATTTTTCTCAAGAAAAAACAAAGGAAAACAGCTCCACAAAGAGCTTTTTGGTTGCTTTTTTTCATTCTGTTTGTCTTTGCATCTGGAAAAAGCAGCACAGTGCTTCCCAGCTGGAACAGCTCAGTGCTTCCCATCAGCTCAGTTCTTCTAGAAAGCACTTTCACATAGTTAAGGTGGTCTGCTTCAGCTAATTCTCAGAGCTAACCTTTTTTCCAGTATGTATTTCATGTCACTTCCTGACAGCAATTTCAGAACTGAAATGGATCTATGGTAATGTCCACTACTAACTGCGACCAGATCTTGCTACAGACCATCAAGCCAGGCCCTTGGGATGGCTCCACACGTTGAACTGAAGCTCAGACTAAAAATCTCACCGAAACTCAAAATCTGGAGTGGTCATGAATCTCAGCTACTCTTCCCTATTTGAACCCTCACCCTTGTAATGAAAGCACGCACACCACGGGAAAACAACAGCCAGCTGAGCTGGGAGCTTTAGGACACCGGTGAGTTCTCCTGCTGCTCTTCCGTGACCGTGGACTCGCTGTGCTCCTCGCTCAGCTCGTTGGAGGGCTCCTCGTAGCTCGGCTCGGCGGGATCCAGGCTGCTCCCCTCGCTCTGCTCCTCGCTCTGCTCCTCGCTGGCCTCTGCAGACTGCTCCAAGTTGCTCTCCAAGGAGGCAGGAGAGCTGCCAGTTACGCTTTCGTTTTGGTTCATTTCGTTAAAGGGCTGGGGGAGATGCGCAGGAGGCTGCACAGCGTTCTCACTGGCAGGGACGGGCACTTTGGTGGCACCGATATCCAGGACAATGTCATTTGGTGGCAGGGTTACCTTCTCCACAAGTTTCCACTGGATAATACTCATGTCTTTCCCCCCAGTTGAAATCAAGTGGCCGTCACTGTGAGTGAAGCTGACGTTTGTCACATGACTACTGTGAGCACTGTATTTGTGACTCGGGGCCTATTGAAAACAAGCAGGAAGATAAATCACATTGACTTGAAGAGCACATGATATGGAAATTGAAAACTACTAATGTTTTTGCTTAGCCCTTCAAGATAGATCTTAGTTCACAAAAGAATAAAGAATTATATTTATAATAGATTTCCCACCACAATACGTCCTCTCTTCTTTGCAACTTGGAACAGATTTAGATCTTTATAGAAAAATTAAGGGGGACCTAAAACTAAGGCCAGCAAACACAAAGCATCAAGACTCATCTCCAGAATTTAAGGATAATATTGACACTTCCCTTTTAGGAATATTGTTTTATATTTATATTGTTTTACAATTTCTATTTTACATGAAAAATTCATGGGAGTTCTTGGATATAAAAGTAGTACTTGCCTGCCAGGCTCCAAAACAACTATGCTGAAAGCAAGGAAAGCTTCAGGCAATGTAAACAAGCACATGGACTAGACTGGTCTAGACTTACCTTTGGCTTGGAACAGGGATACTGAAAGAGATGGACCTTACAAAAATCATCAGCCACTGCTATTACTTTTCGGTTATGAGATCTGACAAGGGCATTTATGTCTGTCCCATCTGATCCTTCGGGCCAAACCCCTAGGAAAAAGTACAGCAGATATTCAGCAATGGTGGTTTTGGAAACAAATCAACAGACAATTCATGAACAAAAATAAAATCTATGAAGCTGTGAGAAAATGCAAGATGAACAAAAGTTAAGACAGAAATTCAGCTGGAAAATGGAATGTGCATTGCATTAAATGTCATTAATATTTTGCTTGTCTAATGTTGCTCCCCCCACTCTGTTCTCTCAGATCCTGTTTCAGCCAAGATGATATCTTGGGCTTAACATTTGTTTCCTGTTTAAAACTTCAGTCTTGTTTAAACCTTATCTTCAGATTAAGTTTGCTGCTAAAACTGGTGACTCCTATTACTGTCATTCATACACAGAGGTTTCAAAAGCAACAGTGACGCTAAAGCACAGGGCAAACCCAGGTACTGTACACTGTGGTCCTACTGGTTTCTTCTCTGGTTTAATTTGTTTGACTTCTTGTATTTTAAATCTTAGTATTTGTGTAACTCAAAGAAGACAACTGATTGATGATACACTGCACAGAAACCCCGCCTGTGCAAGTTTCATAGATGTAAGTGCTGTCAAGTGCTTAAGCACAATTCAATATGGTTTTAAGTCAAAAGAGTGACACAGAAATGTCTAGACAAAAGAAAAACATTTCCTAGATGAAAAACACTGATCAAATTTGGGATGGAGGAGACTCTAAACAAAATTATTTTAACAAAATATAAAGACATTAGAGATTCCCATAATAAAACAAACAATTCAGATTTGCATGGAAAGCTGAACAAAAGGTAAGCAAGGGAATGTAAGATACTAATATATGCCCAAGGTGCCACATTTTTAAGATCAGACTTGGGTTTCTGATCAGATCTACCAGTTAGGAGGAGTTTTCCCTCCTTGAATTTCACCCCCACCCTGAAAAACTACGTGTCCAATTGACCAAGAGGGCTGTTGATTATCAGATATGAAAATACCTTCTTCCTCCCTTACAGTTGCTGACTTCAATAAAATAAAAACCATGTGCTGTCTACTGTTTTATACAGCACAAAAAGCCAAATCAAAATTGCCTTATCATCTTGTTTTTAAGCAAAATGGCAAAGAGTGTTTAAAGGTGGTTTTTTTCCCATTCTTCAGTGGGTGGAGTAAGAACTTTATTTTCTCTGAAGAATAACAAAGCCAGCTTGTAAAACTTGTTACAATGCCAATAAGTTACATTGTAGGTAATTCACTAAATAAAGACATGAAGTGTTAAGGAAAGCATTGAGAAACATTTTAGTGTTCTCACATCAATGAAATCACAGTGAAAAATATATACTATTTAAGAATTTTCAAACAGCTCAGTATGAATGAATTTTACCTTTCTTCATTCATTCTATATATGAAATACTGTCATCATGTGGGAGTAATAAATGCCGGAAGTTTCAGCTACCACCTTAGGCAGGCTTTGACAAAGAACTATGCAATTTCCTCTTCTTTTTAATTTCCTCTTCTTTTTAATTTAAGATTAAAAGGACTAATATCCAAAATTGAAGCTTTTATTAAACATCTTTTATATTCGCAAAGTCCTTTAGCAGTTCCAAAAGTAAGGCAACCCTTTGTCATACATAAGACAGCAGATTTGCTCTCAACCCATCAGGCAAGAATGAAAAAATCCAAGATATTAATACGACTGAGTCTTGATTTCTTAAGATAACCACAAAAATCTTTAACTGTAAGAATAACAAAACCCCCCAAATAATGGGACTTTATTACAAGGCACGACAGCAGCACTTCAATTTTAACAAATTCTGCAAGACAGCAGTAAGCTTCTCAAAAGAATCTGTTCAGACAAAACTGTGGGAAATGTGCAGCAAACCCAAGAGTGATTTCAAGTGTTCGGGGTGCAGAATGATGATACTGCTGAGCCAATAGTAATAGCAACTGCCAAAAGGAGCAATGCTGTTCTCATCCAAACCACACATTTCCATCCCTTTCCTTCTGCTGAAAACAGTGCCATGCCTGATCCTATGGTATGGTAAAACATCCACAAAAAACACCTTCAAAAGCCCAAACCCCACAAACTTAATCCTCTCTCCTGGGCATCAGTGAGCAGCCCCTAGCTTGCTTGGATCCCTGAGATAGCTGACCCTTGGGTCAAAGCCAGATTAGCAAATATCTGATAGGTTGGCTTAGCTGCACTGTCTGATTTAATGAGAAAATACTTGCTTTTGCTTGAGGTCAAACCATAATTTTAAGATTCTGCAATGGGTGTCAAACTAGCAGACAATATAAAATTAGGGTGTGATGAATCTTGGCTAGGAAGTTTAAATATATTCTGTTCTGCCCCAGAATACTATCACATTATCTGCTTTATCTACTTCATTCCCAGTTCTCTGGCACACCGAAGGTTTTGAGAGCAGTAGAAACTAATTAAACTTAATTGAGAGTGGTTGAAGTTTGTATTAATCCAAAAGAAAATGCAGACAGTATCAGGAGACCTAGCAGCTTCTAAAAGCAATAAGTAAAATGGTTTCTCAAAACAGTGGTTATAGGAGCTGCTCATGTCCAGCCTGGCCCCAGTCACTACTAACAGCTTCTATCTAACAGCTGTTAAAAAGACAAAGCCAGTGGTCTGGATGTGAAACCAAACTCTTTCTGCACTCCCACATCTTACCTCCTTAGGTCAGGAGTAAAGGACACTTCTGGGAAAGCCCTGGGATTCAGAGAGCTGCTGTCCTTATTCTGGCTGCTCTACTACCAAACATACTGGTAAGAGTTCAGTAGTTACAGAGCCTGCTACCTCCATGTTTCTGGTAGATTTAAGTACTCTACAAAAAAAAGTTTCAGCTCCAAGCCTATTCCATAAGGACTATGCAGTCCTTACCAAGTGTTTTCTTTGTTCCTGCTGGAAGACATCATATTAGCATCTGAGTTTTGCTTTTCACTTTCTGTGGCCTCTCCTGAATCTTCTGATACTCCATTTTAAAAAAGGCTTTTGTGCTGCACTATTATTGCAGTCACAGTAGCAAAGCCAGCGAGGAAAGGACTGCTGTGGTCCAATTCCTTTTTAACCTAGGCTTACATGAACAGAGCATCAGGAGATGCTTCTACTTCACCCAGACAGATTAAATAAAAACACCTACAAAAACACAATATGCAAGCCAGTATTTTCATCAAACTAGCAATAAGCAACAATATTCAGCTCCAGAAAGAGCATGCTCCTGTTTATTTGTGCTACCTACCAAGCTCAAAAAAAAATCAGAAATATTTATTCTGTCTATCAACTTCTTTCTCCAATACCTTTATTTTTCCTATTCTGTCTCAGATCTTTGGTATCCAAAAAGAAAATCATACGTGATTATTAAGCACCAAATGCCCTCCACCCAGTGTGCCACACAAGTGTGTCAGTGTCAGCCCTCACTCCAACCTCAATCCTTTGAGGCTACTTCCTCATTAAGCACATGGCAGCCCTTAAATACGCACAAGAGGTGTCAGAAGCTACAGAAAGGACTCACACTTCACTGATTTTCTTCTATCCTGCATGCAAACTGGTATTCAAAGTTGACCTCCTAGTAGCTGTGAAGAGAAGATTTGTAGGTCTAATCCTCACCTCTAAAGAATTTGCTGATTTGCCTGCTTTTGGTATTTCCACCAGAACAGAGGCAGGTGCCTGATCTCCATGGTGGCAGAGAGATGTTCAGTACCCTGCTCACACAACTTCACTGGGAGGCTGAGCCTCACTTTTATACCCCTCACAGAGAGGCTCCTCCTTTATGGCCAACAGAGCTGCCTACAGCAAAAGCAATTTGAAGTGTTTTGCCACAGTCTAAAACAGTTCTATTAAATGCAGATTTGTCAGCTTTTAAAATTTTTTGTACATTTTGAAAATAAACTACTAGGTAAAAATTTGTCTACTCTGTAAAGCATTTTTATTCTTTACAAAAATAATATAGTACTCACCTTTGACTACAAGTATCAAAGTGCTGTCATCATTTTAACTTATGAACTATAACCTACACTCCTAACACTCTTGTTCCTGTCCCAAAACAAGGTAAACAAAGGAGAATGCTCATGAGCAATTTAAAATATAAGCCTTTTGCTTCAGTGCCTCCATAACTGGTAGCCTAAAATGACAGTGGGAGAGTCAACCCCCAAACTGCAAGAACTAAATAGAAATCAATTGTACATTGTCTATAGAACACTTGGTGCATTTTAACACAGACAAATACTGTGGTCAGTCACTTTGGTCCGTGATCTCAGCACCATCCCTTAATAATCATTAACAGTGTACTTTTAATGACAAATTGAAGCAAACAAAACCACAAAAGCACAGTGTTAGTAGCTTAAAAGTTAGTTAAACAGTGCTTACCAAACACCTGGAAGCCTAGCACACAAGTGTACGTTGTCCAATCTATATCCTTACAGTCAGAACGATTCCTGATTAGCTTACAGCCACTTGGAATGTCCCCTGTAAAAAAAAGTGAATGATGAATTATGCAATACAAAAGCTCTTTGAAAAGATTCTAATGCAGTAAATTAATGAATCTTAAATTTAATCTGGAATTAAATTGTAGAAGCAGACAGACCAGCACCTTTATCAAATTCTAGATACTTGAAGCTTTACTTGCTTTTTATGAGTCATATTTTCTTCTCATTTCCCTCTTCTGATAGCATAACCTCAAAAACACTTCCCAGCAACTTGAGTACCCTGGTACTAACTCTACAAAATGCTTTAATGAAGCAATATAATATATAATTATATAATGTATATAATGTTATATAATGCAATATAATAATTTCTTCTTTCTACCAGCTCCATGGATGTGCTAAAATTCAATAAATCATTCAGGAAGTTGTACTTTTAAAACAGTGATCAACTACTGCCAGAGAAGCCTTAGACTGCTTTGCAGCTTTTAACTAGAAAAGGAAAAATTGTCTTTCAATACACCAAGCCAGTAATAATGGGTCACAGTCCTTTTCCTCCCTATACATGGACTTATAAGCAACAATACCACCTTTTGATAGGCTGCAATATCTAGATTTGAAACCTAAATGGTGACAGGCAGAAAAAATATGTTAAGGTGACAGACACTTAAACTGTTGGATATTCTTGCATGTAAAGGGGAAAAAAAAACTACAATCCTTTTGGACCCAGTTAAATCCATAAGAATAATAATAAGAAGAAAATAAAACAGACTGATATGCACTACTGATGTTGAACTTCTGGAATAATCACTATGTGTTATATTCATGTTTTCACGTATTTAAAAAAGACAAACACAAAAACATTATTACCACTAACTCATTAAAGTAGCACTACTGCTTCTCTTACTTTTCACCACCAGCAGCCAAGATAAAGTTTCAAACAAGAAACTCCAGGAGAGAACTCTGGCACAGGTCCACTGATTTTATTCCTCCAAAATAACTGGTATTGTTGACACTAATTAGACAACTGTATATATTATTTTCAATCTACAGAACTTTTGGCCAACATCAAGTCATAGAGCCACTTGTTCTGTAAATTCTATGCTGTTAAACTGATTTATGACCTTGTAAAGAAGTAAGCTATATTTGGCATTGCCATTAGGTAATACATGGCTCTGAATAACATCAAGATATCAGGTTACACAAGTTCAAATCAGTCCCTTTGTCACTTAGCATTTTGTACAGTCCTGATCAAACACTTTTCTAATACTCTGACAACTAATGCACATTTCTGTTTCCAGTGTATTTAATTTCATACTTACAGTATAGTATTTCATAGTCTCCTGAGTTTGACATTATATACTTGTTGTCCGGGGACCAGTCAAGGTGTGTAATATAGCTGGAATGTCCCTGAAGAAGAATGCAGTAACACCAGTGTGAAACACTTGATTTCAGTTGAAAGTGAAGCAGAAGTTGCACCCACAGATGGGAGAGCTAACAGCAAAAACAAAAAAATCACCTTCCCACCTGCCCCAGGTCTGCTGCAATTCATTTGTGCTCCTTTAAAGGCTCCTTAGTCCCATTGCCATACTTGCTAACAGCTAAACAAATGCAGGCTGGGCATTGTGCCTCTGCCACTCTCCCTTGTAAAGCCTGGCCCTCTTGGACTCCAGAATGATTTACTCCTAGAAGGCATGATGCTAAAATATGGATGAACCCAAACTTACACTGGAATTAAAACATACGCACTGCTACTAATTGCGAAAAGCAAGTAATTTACACAGGATCAGTTTTAGATCCTAACAAAAAAGTGACAGATAGGAATTCTTTATTTCTCTATCCATTTAAAACAACCTCCCTTAAATGCACACTCATGCAAATAACCCTTGCTCATTCTAAAAACTTAGGATACCTTGGTTAACAACCACCATGCAGAACTACATGATCACGGACTGGTTTTATAAGAATATGCTTCTAAGCTTGTTGAAAGTCTCTGCTATGCTTTTTGCACTGCACCATGTTAGTACCAGCTTTGAAAGGTGTCTACCCTACAGGCACTGGGTCAACTAGACCAAAGGGTTATCACCACCAAGAGCAGACTGAGGGTTAAACCCCTGGCTTTGGTTTTGAGGAAGAAGACAAATGCAGCTGGACAGAGTATTTTTTCTGTGCACAAACTTCCTTTGAGGGAAGTAAGAGTAATAATAACAGTAATAATAAAGCTATGAAAGGCTCCAGAGAAGCCACACATTTATATAAGGTAGGAACCATGGCTAGCAAATTAATAGAAGTGACATCCATGCCACTCTTCCTCTTCCATCCTTCCATTTCTTCTTACTGCTCCTTTTCCCCTTGTAAGACCATCTATTTTCTCCCCTTCCTAGTCATTCTGCCAGGCAACAAATTGCCACATTCTTGACTGACAAATGTCAATCCATGTCCCTCCCTCAGTGGGCATTAAAAACAAGGTGTGTCCCTAAGCCCCTCACAGGGTGTCTTGGCACAGCCTGCAGCAGCCAAGAGAGCCTGTGGGGCTGCACTAGCTGCTGTGCCACCCACCACGCCAGCTTCTTCCACAGAGAACTCTAAGAGATCCTGATTGCTTCCAGAATTACATGTAGAAATACACCTGTGTCCCATCTCCCCATTCCTCTGTGAGAGACTGCAAAAACATTTTGGAGAAAAGCTGGCCTTTATGATTTGTTTACTTATGCAGTCATCTCTGCCTCAAGCAGAGGAACTGTGTATTGACATAACTGCTTTGCAGTCATGGGTGAGACATATCACACTGACATGCAAACCTGGTTTTAAATTGGCTAGGACTTTTTTCTTCCCCCCTTATTTTCCAAGTCTTCCAATTTGCAGTTGAACACCAACAGGAAAAGAATTGGTCAGGCATTTACAAAATCCTGCCAGACATTTGGCAGCTGTTAAAATTCCTAGGGGTGGTGGGGTGAGGAAACAAAGCAATTGGCCATGGGGCTTCAGGCTGCAAAATCCCTTCAGGCAAGTGATCACCAAATGATGAACTGGAACACAACATTGTTATCATATTTGCAATAGGAGGATCCAGTTTCTATTAAAATGTTCCTTTGGTAGCTGCCCACCAACATTTTATTCTCTCCTTTTCTGTACCCTTATATGTAATGAATGATTCATACTATCACCAGCTAAGAAAACTATCTGACTACATGGAAACTCCTTCCTCCACTGGCACTGTTTATCTGTTTCAGACTTCAGTGGCGCAAGGTTCAAAATGCCCACAGCCTCTAGGACAGGCATGCCAATCAGGTGAAGTCCTGTGTACCAAATACTTCAGAGTGGCTGCCTGTGTGGCTTTCATCCCACAGCCCTCTGAGTAAAAGCCCAGCACTTTCTCCTCTTTTGCTAAGGTATCTGTGATGTGAGGCAGAGGCAGCAGCAGCCACCTGGGAACTGCTGACATGCTGGAAATTCAGCCCCAGCGCACACCTTCACACTGCTGACTGCATAGCTGGAGCCCTCAAAAAACAGCTGCACTCGTCAGAATGGTTGCTTTGACTCATCTGAAGTTCTGATCACAGCCAGCACTACCCCTTGCTGTGGAAACAGGCCCACAGGTCACAGACTTGCCTCTCTAGCAGCAACAGAATGCCTGGCTGTGACTGAGAGGGGATTTAAACCTAAGAGCAAGCATACAGCCCTTATGCACCAGCTAATGCTAGTTCAGTAGATAAAATCCTTCTGAAAGAATTTAAATAATGCATTCAAGCTGGAAGAAACAACCAGAAGTTGACTACCAGGAGGGCTGAGTCATACTATTTGGAGGTCACCCGTGAGGCTACTGAATGACAGCATGCCAGAAGGATGCAGTGCCAGGAGAGTGCTCTGTGTCCTGAGCATGCCTGGGTGTCTCCCTGCTTAGCATCAAGCTGGTATGGACCTGCCAGGCTGCTGGCAGGGAGCACAGGGGCAAGTGAAATTGGATCTGCAGCCTCGCAGAGAGCTCCAGGCAGCTCCACATCGCTGCCTTCTGCACTGGCTGGGAGGGTCAGGGAGCACAGCCCCGACACAAACCATGCTGCTGATTTTGTGTTCTACATGCTGTCACTCACACTGAAAGGAAAAGGATAGCAGAAATCTATTTTGAAGCCTTGACACTTCTGCCTGGGTATAACAACGCTCAACTCTCCCACACCAATGTTTACAAATCCCTTTCCTGCCAAGCCAGTGGCAGGTGTTGGTTTAAATTGCAATATGCTCTCTCCACATACAATATACATAGAAATAAATGATCTTATACATCTACAAAAAGCTCACAGAGACCTTGAAATACATAGCCAACTAAATATTTTGTATGTTAGGATTAGCCATCTCTGAATGATTTTATATTCTATGGTTAAAGGAGAAGTGTTGAGGTGAGATGCTGTACTGAGGTTCAGACATCCACTGCCATCCCCACCAGCCCCTCTGGGGCCTTGCTCTGAGCTCCCTGTGGGCTCTGCCCTTTTCCCACCATGTGAGCTCAGGCAGGGATGGGGCAGACACAGTGCTGCTGCCTGCCCTGGCAGCCCTGTGCCCCCCACAACAGCTGCACACAGGCTGCTCTGACCCTAATGCTCTAGCCTGTGTCACATTTCAACGGTGAACCTATTCCTGTGGCATCATTTGCAAATCTCATCAAGTTCTTAATGCAAATATTTTCACTATCCTTCAATGATAGTTGAACTTAAGGCCAAGATATCAGATAACTAAACATCTATGGAAAAATAGTCTGTCTTTTTAGCACTGGGACAACCTCATCCAATGTAACAATAATAACAAACTCCACTCCCCATGCTACACTTAGATCTATTTACCTTGGGCCACATCACTCATGTTGAAATTTTGTAGCAACAATTACAACTGAATATTTGCAGCTTCCAAGACCACACGTTCTAATGGAATTTCACCACCCTAATACTACGTTGGTTCAAGAAATACTTTACCAATAGGAGGAAAATATCCCCAAACAAATGTAATATTTTCCTTGAACAATTGCAGCATATAGGTACAAGGCATTTCTCCATCTTACTGCCAATTTCCCATTCAGAG
Organism: Alethe castanea; assembly: GCA_024734035.1. NCBI lineage: Eukaryota > Metazoa > Chordata > Aves > Passeriformes > Muscicapidae > Alethe > Alethe castanea. The sequence continues at coordinate 85,206,750 of JANRGV010000062.1, forward strand.
AAAGAAGGCAATAGTCTGATAAGTTAGTCATATCTTATGCAAAAGTGATCTCTGCACACTAACAGATGCAGTGGCCATCCGAGACTGAAGTTTAAAATCAATCAAATGCTGAAAAAAACTTACAAAACATATAACCAAAAGGGAAAAACATTAATCCGGAGAGAGTTTCACTTTTTAACACCTGTATTTACATACAAGATGTAATAATCATGTAATGATTACACATGCTCCAAAACTTACAGTGCATTTTCCATATCTGCTATACTTTCTTCCATTTTCTGTTACTACGTAGAGGTAAATAAAGTTGTCGTGGGATCCAACTGCAAGTAAGGTGCCATCTACAACACAGAATATTTGATATAAATAAATAGAATGTTTGTTCTGTGAATTTTAATTATTTCAGGTTTATTGCTAAGACAATAGTCTCAGTTAAACTACTCTATGAATTGTACTGAAGGATTCATAACAGTTTACATTATGGTGGTTTTAGCCATATCTGTTTATTCTGTGGGCATTTTTTTCGACAAGTTCTTTCACTTCCGCTTTTTTTTTTTTAGACAAAGTGTTCAATGGACAGGATATAAACCCTGAGACTGCACCAGATTTCTGAAAGCTGTTGACAGCAGGCAGACTTGAGTTTTATGCACCACAAAAATGCAGAAGAGTATTTAGTCTAAGGACAGTTTAACTTTGGAGGTGTGGACTGCAAATAAATCAACACTACACATACAAAGATGTGGAATTTTCAAACATTATAAGCATTTTTCTATCCTTTCTCCTTTTAAAAAAATGTATGTGGACAAGAGCTGCCACAAATCACAAACATCTCTAAGCATCAGTGAACATCAGTAATTTATAATAAATTGCTGTGCTTGGCACATGTGGTAGCAGCAGAGGAACATTATGCTCACTGACATGGCATGTGAGCCAAAAGAAAACAAGAAAAAGATTTTCAAGCGTGTTCTTCCATCCTGTTTTAACAGAGGAGTCAGCCTCTGACTATTTGTCATGTCACATCTGAAGAGGAGACTCAATACTGGTTTGGACTCCATGTAATCCAAGAGCAAACACTTCACAAATAGCTCTGACTTCCAGACAGACATGAACTTAGTTTTATGGGTTTGCATTAATGAACTTGAAAACTAAGAAGGATATTCAAGTAATAAAGAAATATTAAGCTTTTTACAGACTTTTCTGTTAACCTGTCAACTATTTGAGAACATTTTTGGAGGAGCAAAGCTAGCATTTATTATAACAGCAGAGTTCAAGGCGAAGAAAAGGCTGAGAAAGGTGATGGTGATGTTTGCCGTTACAAAATTCCAGGATTTAGTACACACAAACAAATCCATACGCAAATCCTCAGTTACACATTAAGCATTTGAAACATTTTTTCCAAAGCTGTGCTTTTTCTAATGCCTGGGGACTAGTTTAGCACCATTTAGCAGAACATCCATCTGGTTTAACAGAATTATTCTGACTGTACAAGTCTGCCTACCTACTGAGTAGCGCATCACTGAAAGCTGCTCGTTGCCATCAGTGTGTATTGAAACCAGATCCCTCGTTTCTGCATCCAAAACAAACCACCTAGAGAGAGGAGAATTCCAGTAAGTATCACTTCCACTCAACAAAAAACCCAAGTAAAACAGACATAACCACTGCCTGCCTTCATCATCTTATGCTAGCCCCTCAAGGGCAGCATAGAGAACATCTGTTTTTAATGGAACACTTTTCTGGTTCATAAAGCAATACAAGTTTCAGTGAACAATATATGAGAGATTCTAAATACCATTCAATTTATTCCCCTTCCCTGAACACTGTAATAATCACCAAAACGTCTACAGGACAATAAACATGCCACCAAACATGACTGCATCTTATCATCATTAAGCCTTAAGCTGAATTTCATTCTACTTCCCTATTTTGAAGATAAGTTTTGATACAAAAACTGATCTTTCAATTTTTATAAAGCAAAGTTAAAAAAAGACAGAAGTAGTAGATCTAGGTGGAAAATATTTCCATACTATTTGTAAACATAAATAACATTCTAGTTTGGTATTTTTATCTCAATCCTTTTCATTTCTATGAATAATTTTATTAAAGTAAGAAGGAATAACCAACTATTCACTAAAATTTGATAGTTCATGAACTAGCATTTTATTTTATATTTTGTGCTTGGATGATTTATACCTAAGGTAATTGATTGCATTTTTTATTCTTTAGCAATAACTTTTAACTTGCAATTTATTACTTATGAGGCACATGTGAGATGCTTACAAAAACTCACTGGCACACAGACCAAAATGGCCCCTGACAGCAAGATGTGCAAGATCAAGAGGACCTGAGCATTTTGCAATGGGTCTGATGCCCTCCCAACTCCTAAATACACTGAACATTAACAACACAGAGACAGTGACAATTTAATAAAAAACACGTATTTGTATCCACAGTTCATGAAAATAGAAGGTGTCAATAGGGCTGAACACACTGAAGCTGTACTCAGAATTTAATTTCTTTGATCCAAACTTCTCTCACAGCCATGTATATACACCACAGGCAGGCTTCTATCTTAATGGCAAATGGCAGGCTCAAACACTGTGGAATGAGCAAGGGAATTCCACCCTCTGTCTCACAGTGAACTCAGTGGAACGCTGCTAAACCTGAGACCATTTATTCCACAGCAAAGCTGTAAAATGAGCTCCAGGAACAACATCACATACTGTTTTCTATAGATGAGGATGAGATTCCAGTTCATGCTTATCTGTTCTTATCAGTGCCCAACAGCTAGGCATCTGGAAAGCAGCCTGGTCCCAATGACTTAAAATCAGCTTGTGGTTAGAGACCCACATGAAAGAAATCAAACAAAATACACATAGAAAACTCCCAACCCCACATGGCAAGGACTGCTGAATAACCTGTGTACAAGACAGACAGAACCAGTGGAAAACAGGTAATGTGTAGCTCTATTGTCTGATTTACTTCCTTGAGGCTCTGCCTTACACTAACCTTGCCCTTACCAATGTTAGCACTTCTGTTAGAACCTTGTCGTTATTTCCACAGTGCCTTTGAATACTCATATGCTTAGTACTCAAGATATTCTACACTATCACTCACAGAAAGCTCTACTTCCCTACAAATAGTACCACTGGAAGAAGCATGGCAAAAGGATCTGAAGAGTGCCTTGAAAAAGCTTTTTTTAGTTTTTCCAGCTGTGCCTTTTCAGCATGCAGCAGGATCCACAAAGAGAATTAGTACTCCTAAATAACTGATGATCAGGTCCACAGCAGATATTTAAGGAAATGGTAACAAAATGTGCAGTAGACCCTTTACAGACAGTCCAAAAGGCAAAATGATAGTGAAATATTTATCATGGGAAGCGATACGTAAAAAATCCACCAAAAGCATGATGCTTGGCCTGATAAAAGACACACCACTGTAAAACAACAGACAAGAATAGGAAGAAAGGTAGAAAAGTCAGTTTTCTTTTGATGTCACAACTTTAACCACCAAACCCAATTTTCTTAGTGTTCCATTATTTGCCCCTGTCTTACTCACCTCTGTGCTGAAAGCTGAGCTGCACTAGAATGGTAACAGACACACACAAGGTTTGGGTTCACTGAGTTCTAAACAGATTGGACTAATATCATATTTGCTTTAAGATTTTTAGGCTGTGAATCAAATTATTAAAAGAGTTGTTATGATTTTTATGTATGCTTTTCCTATCTTAATTGAGATGTATCATGCAGCCCCCATTCCTTGGGAAATAATTCCTTTGGACCAGATTTTCTGGCACAGAAAGCACAATGCTGCTGGGTAGGCAGTAATTTTAAAACTGTTTTGTTTATCTTGACCCAATTCCATTAATTTCTCATCCACTTATACACTTACCAGGTCTCATTCCAACTCAGTTTCATTTGTATATCTCAAACCCATCACTGAACCATACAGTTTCAGAACACACTAAAATATAATGGTGAAAATGTAATTGTTCAAAAACTCGTTTTAAATGGTAAAAAAAAACCAAAACAAAAAACTCCAAGGCCATCATCAAACTTCTTGAATGTCGTATAAACTTGTTGCCTCAAGTAAATTAAAAATAAGAATTTAAACTGAATGTGTCAAACTTCCAACATAACACTAAGTGCTCCAGGAGAGAGAGAAAAAAAAAAGGCAACCAAAAGCAAGCAACAGACTGAATGCTTTGGCCATGCAATGTGCCTTGACTGTGCTTTAACATAAGCTCTAAAAACTCTGAAGAAACATAGCCTGACCTTCCTTCCCTTTTCCCTGTTTCAAGTACTCTTAGGCCTGTATATTCTGCTCTGTTTAATAAAGATAGAAACATTTGTGCAATTTAATGTTTATAATTGTAAGATGGAAAGATTCAATGTGGTAATCAAATTCACAAGAGCTCAGCAAGGTTTTTACTGGAAGGTAAACTTGGTTTTATAGCCTGATAGAATACCTAATGAATTTAGTGCACACTGCCTCTTCATCTTGGAGAAAATTCCCTAAAAATATTTAGCATTTCATTTTTCCAGGAAATTTTAAGGGTGTTTCACATGTTCAGTAGTTTCTAGAAAAACAAACTTCAAATAGTTTTTAGGCATGAAGTTAGGTATAAAAAAATTTCTAGTTGTCAAACACAAAAAAATTATCAATTTTCTTACATTATTTTATCATCAAGTTATCAACCATGAGGTATAACTGAAAAACAGAACAAAAATGCTAGTAGATTTAATATGTGCTCCTCTCACCTTTCTAATGCTATGAACATCCTGTTTTTTCTTTTAATTGGTGCATTGGTACTCCCTTCCCTGGGAGATATACCAAGACAGAGTTTGACTATGAAATAATGTAACTTTTTTTCCCCACTGTAAGAAGCCAGAGTTAAAAAGATTCAGTTTGTGCTTTGACAGCTTTCAAAAGCATGATGACTTCAGGAAGAATAGGAACAGTTCAGTATCACTTCAGTGCCATGCTGAACTAAGTCTTACAAAAATCAAAATACCAGTCTGCTCACTTGCCTCTTCACCTCAGTTTGAAAGGCTGCAAGTGTGTTTGATTTGGGAAGGACAAAGATCTGTACTGTACCTGTCTTAAAAATAAATGTAATGTGCACATGACATAGAAATATATGATGCTTGGAACAGCAATAAGGAGTGCTCATGGAAATCCCAGCAAAGAAAAGATAGCTTAAAAAACCCAAAATAAAACAAGCCCCAAGATCTGGGCTTTCATTTCAACAGTTGTTGAAAAACCAAGCCTAACAACAATCAGACAATTCTTCTTCATCTAACTCATACAAGATGCTCGGCTGCCTTCTGCCATGCTTTTTAGGATCCATAACCTCAAGCAAAAAGAATAAAAAGCAAATGAACTCGTTACAAGGTGCACTTTGAAGTGTCTGCTTTGCACTTTCTGTCATCACAGCTCAGCTGGAAGGCGTTTACCTGCCCGAGTGGGTTCCTATGGCGACCACGGCTCCGCTGGGATGGAAATCCGCACAGTGCCCGGGCTCCTGCACAGAGAGGCACAGACACGTTACTGCCCCATCCACATCCTGAGGCACAACACCTCTCCTTACACCAGAGCTATCCCAAAGTCTGAGCTGAGCTGACACAGGAAAAACCAATCACTTAGCAGCATGCTCATCCTCAGACAGCTCTTCTCTCAGTGTATCAGTGACATGCACTGCAAGATCACCTTGTGAGCTAAAGGCCTACTTTTCTGTGCAAAAAATAACTTTGCTTGGATATTAGCAGAGAACTAACCAAACTACAAAATGGGTGACAGTAAGGAAAGGGTATCTAAAGCCAAACCTTCACAACTGTATGATACCCTCTTCAGATTCTTTGAATAACAGGGAAAACATAAACTGTAACACAAATAAAGGACTACGATTTATTCAAGTTGGCTTGTCAAAATGACATCAAGCAATGGTAACCAGATTACATCTTACACAATGTCTGATGAACCTTGCTAAATTTATCAAAGCTTCCAGATAGCTGTTTTTAAAAGCATAACTGTAGGATTTTTGCTTACAATCAGGTGGGACAAGAGTGCTTCAGAGATGGAATGCTTTTTCCTATTTTCTACCTTTATAATTAAACTAAAGGGTTGACATACATCTAGCAGCCTGGTCCATTCCAGTGTGTGGTCCACAGAGTTCCACATACAAACTTGCCTATCTTGGGCACATGTTAAAAATAAGTCTTTGAAAGGATGAGATGCCAGTCCCCAGAGTTCATCTGTATGTCCCTAGAAAAAAACCACATGTTGATTTAACAATAAATAAAATAAAGAGTCTTAAAATAACACACCAGCAGAGAAAACCTTTACATTTGTGGGTTACAGTTTAAAAAAACAAGTTATGCTCACCTGCACCTCTACCACGAAACCATCATTAAACGTTCCCCTCAAAACAAAGTTTCGTGAAGTACCCACTAAAAATTGATCAGCTTTTCCTTCTGCTACTGCTCTGATTGTTCCATACTGGTCAGGAACCTGGGAAAAGAAACATCTGTCAAATCCCATCAGGCACCTTGATAGGTGCCTCATTTTAGAGGGCACAAATAGAGCACAGTGACAGTATCAGAACTGGAGTTCTCCCAGTAGAAAGGATCAATCCAATTATTATAACCTTGATCAGGGCTTGACCTGAAACCTTCCTCATCTATTTATTCAGTACAGGAACACAAGATCTTATTCCAAGACAATCACAGCTATATAATTTCAATAACTTCAGTAGAAAAAAATTAAAAATTAAATTACATAGCTTTTAAGTGTCAAATTCACTAAACAAATGCACTCCACAGCCTTACAACATCTTATAAGGAAAGGAATAATTCACAGTTACTATTTACCTTCCAAAACACATTTTGAAAACCAAGAAAAATCTTGTAGTACACAATAAATGCTTTCTGATTCTCTTAATGTTTCCTGATTAGCCTAAAGTAAATGTTCATATACCTTATACTAGCAATGACTCTGAATTTTAGTGACTTTTTTTATTGCAGGCTTGAATTCTAATATACTGCTTTATTTTATAGTGTACAATTGTTTGTTTCCTTAATTATTTTATTTGAGAAAATACACTAATATTAAGTGATAACATAAGATAGAAAAATCCATCAGTCAGGATTTTGGTAACATAAAAACCAGCTTTAACATAACATTATTAATAAAAGAAAACAGAGTCACTGATATGAAGAGTGTGTTACTTAAGCCTAAGAATCGTATACAATAGTCAGTGATTATCTTCTCTGCCATGTTTTCTAAATGTCAGTATTATAGTCAAGGCAGTAACAAATTCTAGATTGAACTTTCATAAGTGTTAAGAAAAAAATGCTGCTATAGGTAAGTGACAATAGGTAAGACAATAGGTAAGTGGAGTAAACCAATGTTTAAAGAACTTTAATGCGGTTTAATGAGACCACATTATTTCAAGATAAGGCAAAACCCAAGTTTTTAAAATTCAAAGTACACTATCTTTTCCTGCTCATCCCCACTGACCTAACACTGCCATACTGCCAAAGCACAAAGAACAGACATATTCACTGAACACCTAGTTTAGGATAAATTTGAAAGAAGTTCCTCATCCTAGCTTATTAATCATTAATTATTACAGAATTCCCATATGTACTCCACCACTTGTTTACCTTATGTCAAATATTCTACTAAAAACCTCAAATGCTGATGACATTGTCTTTCTCTGGAGAGGCAAACTTTAAAAAACATAGGCAATACTAAAGAATATCCTCAAACATCCTCTCAAACAGGATGAATTTAAAAAAAACAACAAACAACTAAGGAAGGGTATTGAAGAAAGAAAATCCTGAAAATTTCTGTTCTATTTAAACACAGGAGAACTGAAGCCTCATTTAGGCTCATTTATAGGCTAAAATTCAAACACTTCTTTAATAAAACATTGCAATCCACTTAAACAGCAGCCAGAAGATATTCCTTTATCCTAACTTCCCCTACTAAGGGTGGGGAAGGCTCTGTCTTGCTAGCCAATACCTTGTTCAAGGCAATTTCCTTTTCTTACCTCAATTTCCCTTTCAGGATTCAAATCGTGATCCCACAGGATGATCTTTCGGTCTTTCCCACCTCCAGTTAGCAGCATCCCATTCCTCATTTGACAGAGCGTGAACACACTGCCATCATGAGCTTTGATTTGTCTGCTTATCTGATATACTCCTATACACACAAAAGAGAAAATACGAAAGAACAATACTCATTTTTTTCACCTGGGGTTTATGAGAAGCTTTGCCTTTAGGCAGAAGAATAAAGGAAGTATATAATAATAATTAAATTTGGACTGTCAGACTCTTAGTATTGCAAACACAAGGTGGTAGTGTTTTCTTATAGGATAAAAAAATAAAACAAAGGGCCTGCCTTTCTAAAGAAAGATTGATTGTTCTACAAAATATGAAGGCAAAACCAACAACTAGTAAACTGCTTTCATTTCTCTGGTTTCCAAAAGAATACAGCGTTTCCAGATGCAAGAGAAACTGTATTTTAGAGTCAAAAAATATTTAGCAAGTCATTATTAGAAAATAAGTAAAGCGACTTTATTAAAAGAAACTAAAAGACTTGCTGTCTATAGTCTTTTGGGAATAAAAGGCCAATTATTTATAGAGAAGTTTCCAAGATGCATGAACCTAATATCTAATGCTGGATGCTGCCACACAAAAATAGTACAACCAGTATTTGGCGTCTATAAAGACAGCAGTCTACCCAAAGGGAAATACTTGGAAGAATGAAGGAAAAATTAAACAAGGGTAGCAAAGAAGCCTTTTGCATCCTCATCAGGTCTTCACATCAAAAGAACTGCTGTTGGAAAGCAATTTTAAAAGCCCAAACAAAACAAGATTTTGGTGCTGCACATTTTCAAATAGCAATCACTGAAAAAGTGAAACACCACCCAGCTGTGAGCTTAACTTTGCTGACTCTGCCTATGGCTCAAGTCAGTATGCTCTCACACTGTAACAGTATGAGATCAAGTCCCATGACCAATCTAAGGTGATAAGCCAAGTAAAAACCCCACCTTTAGTTAAGCCAACATAAATATTCTATTTGATAATGCTTCTGGTTATACTGAAAAAAGGGTATTTTTGCACAAGAAATTAGAAATTAAACATCAGATAATATATTGAATTACTTTTCCACTGCAGTTAGCTCGAAAGATGAGAAAAAGATTTACCTACAAAGTCAGACTTACTGCTAAAAATGTACTTTTTACATGAATGTTTTTCTGGCATACCAATTTAAACCAGAGTGTTTGAAATAGCTGCCAAGCAAAATGAATTATCATTGAATTTATGAGGGCTCAGCTGTGCCAGGTCTGTATATGTTGGGTAACAAATAATTTTCCTTTCTTTTTTACAAAAGCTTTGCTCTAAAGAGTTAGTTCAATTTCAAATTTCAAATTTCTTTTTTTTTAAGTACATCAAGACTTGAGGGTCTGCTGAAGCAGAAATTTTTATTCATGTAACTGCTACAACTAAGCTTTGTAATTGTACTTCACATGAAAGTCCTATTAATGTCAGCTCCACCACTTAATGGTATACCTCTGAGACTAAGCACGGTGCAATATAAGCCTTAAGAGGCAAAGGCAGCCTGCAGAATCCCCAAACTGATCCTACAGCTTTTGTCAAAGCACCAGATCAAAGGAAAGCTGATTAATCACATTGTTTAAAAATACAAAACATTTAAAGTTGTTTTCATTAATTTAATGAACAGTCTTGTTAATTACAAAGAAATTCCAGACTGCTCTTAAGTCAGCAAATTCATGGAATTTCCTGGCCTTTGTACCACCTGTTATGGATAGGAAGTGTATGCTCTGAGCCAGGCCTGTTTCTCTATTCCTTCCAATGCCATCTTTAATGTTTGTCTTCTACAGACTATGTAAAATCTGTGATTAACTCTGAACATATCCTACCTTTAGCTCCTTTTCCTGGAGTAGCTTCTACAGTAGTTTTGCTCCATGTAAGTATTATCCCACCTGAGTCTCCAGTGAGCACATCACCATTTCCCAAGAAAGCCAAACACTGAACAAACTTGGGTTTCTCGTATTTCTGAAACAAAATAAGCAAGAGAAAGAGATAATTGCTAGTAATTGTTGCATAATTAGAATAATTTATCCACACTCTTACATCCTGCATACACATAAGCAGAATTGAGCCTTTTTTTGTATGTTTACCTCTCTGATCAGACAGTACATGGTAACAACGAAGCAAATGTACAGAACACGTGATTTCCACTGATTTAAAACTGTCCTGGTATCAAGATATTATTACCCCAAATATCCCTTGCTTCCTTGATAATGAATTGCCGCTCCAGGTCCAGAAAAATATATGAGATTTGCCACACGTTATTATGGTATTTGCATCAGTGGGATGGAATTCTACAGCAAGAACAACTTCATTTGTAGTCTGAAATAACAACAGAAATAATATTTATTCAGATAGGACATTAACTACTAGAAACACACGTAAACCCCCAAGTTTTAGAACAGAGATATGTAGAACTAGATAGCTCATTGTATGCTTGAAAGTATTTCTAAGTGTTCTGTGCTAAGTCAGCTGTCTGAATGACTGCATATATAATTTTATAAATATTGATTTTTCACATACATAAGAGATCTTTATTAAACTTCAGTACACAAGTTCAGGTTTTACATTCCCTTCTAAATCACAAAAGCTGCTGCTCTCCCGAATAGCTAAGGCTTCTGCCAAGGAAAATGAATAATGAACAAAAGACACTTTTTTGGATTGAAAACCCTGCTTAGTTTTTACATGGACTGGCTTGCTATTCTGGATAACAAAGCTGTGACAGAGGCAAGTAAGAAAACGATAATACTGTAGAATTATATCCATTATTCTCTTTCTGAAATTCTGTAAAAATTCTTTTGGATTCTTTGTTTTCCTTTCCTCCTCAGGAAGGAGAAATAGAGAAGCCTGCAAACTCAAAACTTTGAAACATAGGGTCCCATCTTTGTATTTTTACTGTACTTTTACTGAATTATCAACATCTTAAAGTATTTCGTCCTTTACCAACAGATTTTATAAACATAACAAACTGACTGATCATTTACTTAACTTCTAATGTATATTCAAACTGTCTTTCAAGACAAATCTCCTGCAGGCAGTGAGTGACTACAAAACAAGAAAGTCAATGCATTTATTTCTATAGGATTTCAAAACAGGCTGCCCAGAGAGTTTGTGGAGTCTCTTTCTCTCTTCTAGGTGAACCTGCTTTGGCTTGGGAGCTGGACAGATGATCTCCACAGGTGCCTTCCAACCCCAGCTGTTCTGTGATCTATACATAAGAGTGCTGTTAAATCACATCTTTGAGAGCAACTTCTTCTACTTCACCACTTTTGGCTTACTTAAAAAAAAATCTCAAGTTCCCTTCTTTTTTTTTTTTCCCATGGCCATATTAATTGAATTATGTTTCTCACACAGTTTTCACATGAGAAAATATGCTATGTCAAAAAATCATTTGGAATTTAAGGACTGAAAACCTTAATGGAGTTCAGCTAAGAAACAGCGTGTTTTGCATCCCAGCTCAAGGGATGCAACTCTGCTCACACCATCTTCTGTGGAAGGTGCTTAAGATACTGCAAGACCAAATCCTAGATGTGAGTAAGTTCTGAAGGGCATGCTATCCCTGCCAAATAATTCTGAGCCAATTCTGAAACACCAAGGAACTCCCCTGAGTGCAAAAACAGTCAAAACATAATGTCAGTGAACAGGAAATACAAGGCATATGCCAAATAGTTTTACATAAAATATCAAAAAGAAAATTAAAATACTGTCATAGAATTAAATTAAAACTTGTAGAATACAGTTAGTATTGGACAACATAATCTAGAGAAAACAGGTCAAACCAACCTGATTTTGTTACCTGAAATGGCAAGTTTGTAATGATATAGACATATATACTTTTGGAGCATGATTTATAAAAATAGAAAGATACTCAGTTCCCCATGCATGAAATATTTGCTTGCTTGATACTAGATAACACAAAGGATTGGGTGTTCCCAGTGAAATCAGCTTTACATGAGCACTGAGTGCAACACCTCTGAACACATCTCATTGGTCTGAAATTCAGACAGATTCAAAAAGAAACAGAGAAGCAGACATGACTGCAATCCACAAAAGTACTTAGGACTCCAAATGAGAGGAGACAAACAGTGAAAATCAATAGCTGGAATTTGATTCAGAAAAAAATGAAATAAGGAATGTTCAAAAGTATTTTATTTTTTCAAACAACTACAAACTGAATTACAGCTTAGTTTCTTAAAGTTCCCAGGATTTTTTTTTTTAATTAAGAAACCATTGGACAATTGCTTTATTTGCATTGGCTCTTAAGGATGAGTAAAATGTAATGACAAACCCTCCAGTATTCAAACCTCTTCCAGTAAACAAGTTCAGAATTTCTGTGGAACTCTTAAACAAGCCAGCAGTATTACGTAGTTGCAGTTTCCAAGTAAGATCAAAAGCATGTCTCACAAAGTTGTATTTATGGGAATAAAACCACTTGTATTTCAGAATATTCATGTGCAAAAATTACCTTTATCTCTGCTATTTTTGATTTCCTCTGCCAATCCCACACAGTAAGCATATGCTCATTAGAGTCATCAATTACACATAAATGAGTACCAGAATCCTAAAGGAAAAAGAAAAAAAAAGAAGTAATGACAAAGTACTATCACACCCAATTTAGAAACAGGGCAGGGCAGAGATATTTAATATAAATCAACCAAGTGCTTTTAAAGTAATTACAACCTCTATATATATATATATAATTTTCCTTTTTTTCTTTCTTAAAAACGGACAGATTTTTGTATAATCTCATAAAAAATGACCATGCTTCAAATAACATTCTAGGAAAGCTTTAAAAGTATCTTACCAAGTCTTTACTCTAGTTTTGTTTGTTGGTTTTTATAGCTGTTTTTTTTTTTTTTGGTTGTTGTTTTGGGTTTGAGGGTTTTTTGGGGGGAGGGTTATTTGTTGTAGTTGTTTGGTTGTTTGGTTTTTATTTTTCCTTTTGGTTTGTTTTTCTGATTTTCCTGTACTATATTCTAATTTTATTAACACAACATAGGAAGCCCATTCATGAAAAGGTATGGATTACTTTAAGTAATGAATGCTTCAGGGTCTACTTTTGTGGATTTTTGTGACAGAGCATGATCTTTATTTTTTCACCTCAACGTAAGAGAGAGTAAAATACAAATAGATGATATAGAATTAGACAATTGTTTAAATGTGGTATGAAATTGTTGCCTAATTCCATGCAAGACATGCATGGCTTTCAGGTGAGCACTGTAAACATCTTTGGAAACTGTTTGACGGGAAAGTAATTGTGTGATAATATAGCTTGGGTGACCAGTTACTGCTATATACTGATGACCTTGTGTAGGAGATTTTACAAGCATTATTTCTGAACTTTAGGCAGGTCAGGTCAAGTGTAATATGTTTTAGTTTTTGCTTTATTCCTCACTATCCTACTCTAGGTTTTGTTGGCAATAAATTAAATTAATTTTCTTCAAGTTGAGTTTATTTTTCCCATAACTCTCATTAGTAAGTGATCTCACTGTCATTATCTCAACCAATGAGATTTTTCATATAATCTTCTCCCCTCATCCTGCTGACGAGAGGGAATAAGAAAGCAGCTAGCTAGATGGAGGTCTGGAAGCTATCCAAGGTGAACCCACCACAAACCCACAAGCATCAGTGTTGTGAATCAGCAGATTTAAGAAAAAGAAAAGTAGAAATAGGAACCTTCATCATTTTAGCCTCCTCTAGTCTGTCTTGCAAGAAAGGATGAAATTTGTAGGAAGAAAGTTCTAAAATATTTAAATTCAGGTTATTCATTGATACAAGTAACATAAGAAAAATTTTTATAAGATTCTTGAAATATGGGGAAAGCACTGTAACAATAAGTCCTATAAACAGAGTGGAAAGGCCCTAAATAAACCTTCTGCTCAGTACTGTCATAGAGCCAAATGCTGCACCTTTAGCGTCTATGTCTGGAAGATGGCACAGGAAATCCAAGGCTTCTGAAACCTTTGTTCCAACATAGCAAGGCATCTTGTATTTTTAAATAATACCATCTGATGCTTTTAATCAATTTTGGTGGAAGAAACTCCAGGCTCTTTCCTTGGGGCAGCGAAAACCTCTGGTCAGTATCAAAAATACTGAGGAAAATGATAGGCACTGTCTCTTGCCATCACTTGCTGTCCCCATGAGATCTTTATCATTAGAAACATAAGGATTGATTAGTATTGATTATGTGTTCTGAATTCAATGTAATAAAAGTGCAACCTAATGCCATTTTCAGTGATGGAAGCAATGGCCAAGGAAATTTAAGTGATGATACATATGCAGCTACTGTTTGATACTTGATTTAATGGTGATGTTGGAACTAACATGGTTTTGGCTCAATATAGAGTGAATCTATCAGAAAACTGAAGGGCAGATAAGTGATGAGAAAGTCCTAAGGGATCTGTGTTATGCTCCAACCTTTGTTAAGATTAATGTGTCCAGGAAACTTTTTGCCTATCATTAAACCAGCATGTTTAGCAGTGAAAAAAGTATCCATGGAGACTTAGATCAGCTCTTATTCCAAGAAATAATGTACATTTTCAAACACATGGATTCATTCCCTGTATGTTTTATTGCCTTGTAGTTTCTTTGTACATTCTTCTTTTATGTGGCTCAGTCTTCAGAATGTTTTTATTAGTCCCTTATGCTGTTTTTCACTTTGGCTATTTATATTGCTCATTGAAACATGATTAATTCTTTGAGTTTGCTCTTACATTTGTTTTATATTGCTTCCTTCAGGTTGTTTCCTGAAGACATGCCACTCGTTACCCTTTCCATACTGCTTCCTTTGGTATTTCACCTTTTTTTTCTCTATGAAAATTAATATTTAGACACATGTATTTGTTGCAGGTATGCTCATAAAGACTAATTAAATGCAGACAGGGTTATTTAGCAAGAATTTTTCTTTTTTGTCACTGAGTACTCGTGTTCCTTTCTGGTTACCCTGCTACTTGTTTAATTTACTTGTTTTAATTCTAAACTTTTTTGGTTTAAAATTATATTTATAGATGACTTCTGCTTGTTGAACTTTTCAGTTCACCTGTTTTATTCATGTAGGATAAATATTTTAAGTATTTCAAAGTTGGTGAGACTTTTAACAGATTTACCTCTTCTTTTAGTTCACTTGAGGCAAAATATTGTGTAGAGTGTCATGATAGCTTTTTATGGAGGGAATGACTCACTCTTTTATTCAGCTTTTCTTTTAACCTTTCAGCTAGATGAGAGTAAGAATAAACTGAAAATTTTCATTTTTGTATGTTTCAGTGTACATGAATATGCCATTAGACTTTTCTTTACATCTGAAAAGTTCTTAACATAACACCATATTCTGAAAAATTAAAATCATTAATGACTTCAGGAAGATTAATTTTATAAAACAACATAAAAAATAAGCATCAGCTGAATAAAATTGTAGCAACAAAAAGATTTCTAACCCAGCTGTTTCCAGGACAACCTCCTTTCTTAGGTTTCAAAAAACATTTCTGCATTACTCCTATGCTACTCATCTTTTTTGTTGTATGTGATTTAAATTGATATATATTTCCATTTTAT
Source organism: Alethe castanea (assembly GCA_024734035.1). Lineage (NCBI taxonomy): Eukaryota > Metazoa > Chordata > Aves > Passeriformes > Muscicapidae > Alethe > Alethe castanea. Next base: position 85,222,415 of record JANRGV010000062.1, read on the forward strand.
TCATATAGAATATTGGATGAAATGTGACAGAAAATATTTTTCTATTTGCATTATAATAGTGTCATGGTGCCTGATTTATATAAGAAGCACTTATATAACATGCTTTCTTCATGCTGTTTTCATTTTCACTATTAATATGATCCAGAGAGTTCAATAGGTTTTGTTTGTTCATTTGTTTTAAGGGCAATCCTCATTGTTGCAAACAAAATAGGAAACAGTTGGATATATTATATTTTAATTTCCCTATTTTTCAGTTTTATAGACAACATTAATAAAGATGAGATTAACATTTTGCTAGATGCACCAGTCTTTTGTGTTCGAGTTTAAAATGAGAGAACTTACATTCAGAAAACAAAGTTGCAGCCAGCTGAAGATAGATGAGATGACATAAGATGAATACCAGCTGATGTGATTTACTCCGTGATTAAAGACATTACAATAAAAGTAGACAAAGGTCTCCTCAGCATTAATTTGATGCCATTCTTTCATCTTTACAAATGAATTTTGGAGTTTTGTTTTTTTTCATTGACATGATTTTCTTCCATGTTTTTCACATTATACCTTTGAGATTCTTAAAATAGTTTACCTACTTTAATAAAGTACAATGTTATGCTGGATCTGAAAAGGACGAGTGGAAAATGCATATGTGTTATAGCTAGATGTAAATCCCTCAAAAAAATAACATGAAAGATGATATGGGCAGGATCACAGTCTGTACAAACAGTGAAAATTGGCTGTAATAAGGCACAGTTAAAAAGTTCAGTAAAATGAAACCTCATAAAAGCTACCACACAATTTTATTATGTTCAACATAATTGGCAGTCCTTTTTAGAGGAAAACTGGGGTCTGAAATAGTGAGGCTACTACCCAAATTGTAAAAGCACACTGTTTGAGACAAAACAAACCCTATCTGCATATGTTATGACTTCAGCAATTAAAGACAAAAATTTAAATGAATTAATAGCATGGTTTTACTTCAGCCGCCGTATAGTCTAGGCTGCCCACACTATTAATCTGTTGCTGTATCCAGCCTCCACAGGCAGTCCTCAAATCAAGTACTCAGTCCAAACAGAACCAGAAAGTCCTGAGAATAGATTCACAGTTTAAAAACAATAAAGCAATGCTGATGTAATTAGAAATAGCATAAAGGTAACCAGTGACCAATTTTGCATAGCTGTTCCTTAAGAAAGGAACACCTTCACAACTCAGTGGAGTTTACTATAGCATTATGTATCAAATTTAGGGGCAGCTCTACCCATGATCTAATTAAATGATGCTCTATGGGGTTAACTTGGGATCCCTTTCCAAGGTTAATTGATTCTTCAACAAAATATTTTCATTTTGTCTGATTCTAGAGTGTTATGTCAAGTACTTCTCTGTATGTTTTTTCTTAAATACAGCCTGTACACTTGAGACAACCTGCTTATCTATGCACCCTGTGCCTGTTTTTTTTTTGTGCAGATATTTTTATAAACCCAGTATCTGCACAGAATCATAGAATGGTTTGGATTGGAAGAGACCTTAAAGACCCGCTAATCCAGCACTCCTGAAGAGACACCTTCCATTGGACTAAGTTTTTTAACCCAACCTGGCCTTGAACACTTACAGGGATGAAGTATTCACTACTTCAGAAAACCTGCTCCAGTGCCTCACTACCCTCACAGTAAAGAATTTCTCCCTAATATCTAATCTGCCCTCTTTCAGTTTGAAACCACTGCTGCTTGTCTTTGTCACTATCTACCTGTAGATAACGTCCCTCTCCCTTGCTTTCATAAACCTCTTTTCAGGTACTATAATCCATCCCCACTTTGTCCTCTCACTACCTACCTCAGACCCCAAAGTCCTATTCTGCCCTTTCTGTCCTGTTCTTGCAAACCTTGCCAAAAGTTTGCCAAACCTCTGCCAAGCTTGTATTTGTGTTTGGGATTGCCCTGTCCCAGGTGTGGAATCTTGCATTCTGTATTTTTAAACTACCTCTCAAGGTCCCTCTGGATGTCATCCCTACCCTGCAACATATCAACCACACCACACAGATTGGTGTAGACAGCAAAGTTGCCTGAGAGTGCACTCAATTCCGTTGTACTAGTGCCAACAAAGATGTTAAACAATGCTGGTTCAAACAGTGACCCCTGAGAAATGCCATTTGTCACTGATCTCAACTTAGACATTGAGCCATTGGCTGCATCTTAATGACATTTTAATTACATAAATTCAATATAAACTTTCTTGGTTACATGTGTAGTTTCACTTTCATCTTTGCAGATTTCTTATGATACCTAGAAATTCAATTTACATATCAATGATAAAACCAAATTTGGATAAACAAAAACTCATAATAATAACACCTAAAATATACGCATAATATCTCTCTAGCTGCCTATTATTAATATATATTTATGACTGTTCATGTAAGAAATCGAAATTGTTTATGGAAATTTATTTGATTTAACAAACAAATCATAGGTTGATGAAAAGGTTCTGTATGTACTTTCTCAGGGAAACATTTAAATAGAAAGTTCACTGACTTTTATCCTTTCTGTAGGTGATGACTTTTTATCATCAAGAAAATTTATGAAACGTTTCTTTTAAATTCCAAGTAAACTAAATTATTTACCCTGCACATCATTTTCTTTTGTCTTCCTTAATTTTTTTTTTAATTGAATGAGAAATATATTCTTATTTACCTGAATGTAGATGTTAAACCATGCTGTACTTCATGGAATATGTCATCACTCTGTATCATTACTATGCTTTCTTTTAGTACCATTTATTACACTCCTATATGTTAGTGCAGCCTTGCCTCATGTGTTTTACTTATTTACTGTTTATGAATTGCAATTGATAAAAGGGCTGAGGAAAGACATTTACACTTGTAGATAAAAGATATCTTTACAGACCAACTCCGAATGACAAATTTATCACTGATGGGCACTGTCACACAATGAAATAATAACCTATTGTGGTTAGCAGTACAGAAGACCTGTCTTAAGTTCTAGTCTGCCTTCATAACTAGGCATAGTTATTTTCTCCAGCTTATTTTGCATAAACTGTGGTTAAACAGAAAAATTGGATATCTGGTTACTCTTTCTACTTACTAGGCAGGAATCCAGCCTATAACCAGTCAGCAAATACTCCCTGAGAGGATTCAGCAGCTTTCTTCCTTAAGCTTAAAACTGAAGCTGTGCCAACTGTGTCAGCTGGACTTTCAGAGAATAAAAAGCATGCTTTGACAGCTGGATGGGGAGTCTGGACATCAACCAGGAGAGAAATAGAGCATAGTACAGATTACACATTATTCCAAGAGAATTATTCAGCTTTGCTATCTGGGATTTAGTTAAACTTTAGTTGAACTTCTTGGTCAAATTCATGTTTCTTTATATCAAGCAGATTCATTTAGCTTCATCTTCATTAAATTAACTTCCTTGTCATCCAAAACAAACCCTGACTTTTTTTAAAATTTCTATTGGTTTTGGCTGGTGTGGAGTTAATGTTTCTCATAGCACCTCATATAAATGCAGTTTTGGATTTCTGACAAAATAAGTGTTGATATTATATCAACATTTCTTGCTAAGTGGTGTTTACCCAGCAAGGCCTTTTCTGTTTCTCACACTGTCCTGCTAGTAAGTAGCTGGGGATGCACAAGGAGCTGGGAGCAGCCATAGCTGGACTGCTGAGCCCAGCTAACCACAGGGACATCCCATACCATATGATGTCATTCTCAGCATATAAAACTGAGGGAAGAAGGACATGAGGGATGTTTGCCTTCCCAAGACTCTGTTGGGCAGGATGGAGCTCTGCTCTCCTAGAGATGGCTCAGCAACTGACTGCTGGTGTGAAGCAGTGAACAAATTCCTTGTTTTTCTCTGCTTGCATGCACAGCTTTGCTTTCCCCGTAAAACTCTCTTTTTCCAAACTGTCTTTCTCCAAACCCATGAGTTGCTCTTACTTTTGTTCTTCCAATTCGCTCTCTCATCCCACTGGCTCAGCTGCCCACCAGCATTAAATAATCACATTACCATATCTTTTCCTCCTTGTTTTCATTCTATAAAGTGAGATGCAATTATATTCTAAAGATTAATAAAGGCATTAACATATCAACATTTTAGTGAAACAGATTTGTTGCATATTCTGGTACGCTTTGAGATAAATTTAGCTCTGCTGTTGCAGAGCTGCAGTAGCATTCCAGTAGCACAACAAATAGTTAATCTCACCAGTAATTTTCTTTCTTCAGGTATATATGGGAAATCATCAATGACTAATGCTCTTATCCACCCACTTACATCTTGTTAAGATTTTTTTTTTCTTTTTACTTCAAATATACAGTCCTTTAACACAATTATCTTCTCAAGCTGTATGTCAACAACTTCTCTGATGTCAAGGTACATGCAATAGAGTGGCATGTTTGGGTGATTCTGTACCACATGAGCTGTACAGAATGACAACTGCCTTCATCCTCCATGACGCTACCTTCACTGAACTGCAATTTTCTATCATGTTACACTGCAAACTCATATTTGCTACCCATGGCCACCCAAATATTCTACTACAAGGGGGTGCAACTCTCTCTTGAAGTTTCTCTATGAGATTGAATACTCATTTCATTCTTGTGGACTTTTGCTGTAATAAAAGAATTCTAAATATTCCTCAAAATGCAAAGAGGATTACTTTTATCCACTGCTGTGGTAAATGTATATATCCATAACTATGAACTGAACTCTGGGAGTTTAGCATCACTAGCTACACTTACCTTTTTCTTGAACCTTTTTTCTCCACTTATTCTAATGCAACTGAGTAAACTGAATGCAGTATCTTAAAGTTATTGTTTTAAGCATTGTTTTAGTGCCGCACTGAAATAATGCAATCATAGAATGGTTTGGGTTGGAAGGGACCCTAAAAATCATCTAGTTCCAAACCCCACTGCCATGGACAGGGCTGCCTTTCAGCAGACCAGTTTGTTCAACTCCCCATTAAGTCTGGAACTGAACACTCCCAGGAATGAGACATCCACAACCTCTCTGAATAAACTGTTCCAGTTCTTCACCACTCTCTCAGTGGAGAAGTTCTTCCCAATATCTAATCTAAACCCATACCTTTCAGTTTAGAACCATCGCCCCTTGTCCTGTCGCTATTTTCCTATATAAAAATAGTATTTGCCCATATAAAAAGCCCCTCTCCCTCCTTTTACTAAGCCCTGTTAAGCTACTGGAAGGTCTCAGTGACATGTCCCCAGAGCCTTCTCTTCTCCAGTCTGAACAACCCCAACTGTCTCAGCCTGTCTTCATAGGAAAGGTGCTCTGGTCATTTTCGTGGCTCTTCTCTGGACCCATTCTAACAAGCCTTTCTTGTTTTGACCACCCCAGACTTGGGCGCAGTAATGCAGATGGGAGCCAAAAAGGGAAAATTTGAGGGGGAGAATACCCTTCCTTTGCCTACTGTCCATTCCTATTTTGAAACAGCTTTTGGGATTTGTTACAGATTTTTGGGCTTTTTTATTGTTTGGCTTCTAAATGCACACTGTGGCTCATATACAGATTTTCATCCACAAGGGTCCACAGGAAGACTAAATCAGCAATATGATGTAAATGTGTGCTGTAAATGGTAATGTTAGTAATATAAATTACATTCTTAGCTGCTCCTTTTCCAAATTTTCTTTTTCTCCTTCATATCTCTCAGTTAGTCGTCCTTTTATTTTTTTTTTAAGAACATATGTTGAAAAGATATGTTTTAGGAATAGTTTTCACTTCCCACATTTTTTGCTCAGGACACATAACACAAGTTGTCACTGAGAGCTGAAAGACTGACAGTGGTAATTGCGTATTTAGGTATTGTGATTTTCTTATCATAGATTCAATTTTTTCTACATTTAAGGTAACATGTTCAATTTTAGCTTCCTGAAGACAAAAATCTCTCCACTGTGATAGAAAAAGAGAGCTAATGACAAAGCTTTTCAGTCATTAGAAGCATCAGAACACCTTACCATCCATGGAGTGTCTAGAAATAGAACTTTTAGACCTGTGACTTTTTTGAATTTGAAATTATTCACTGAATTTAATGTGATTTTGCATGCAAAAAGTTTTATTATGTAAACTTGAACTCACAAAGTTTATTTTAAAGGTATCAGGATAAATATAATAAGCTATTGAAATGCTTAAAGTATCATGTCTTAGTCTCTATTTTCTAATTTTAATTATCTGACAAATTTATAACAAGGACAGAACTTTTTAACAAGTAAAAAAAGAATAGATTTTCGCATATATTCTAGCATATGAAATATCATCTGGCTCTAGAAGGAGAAATTAATAGCCAAGACTTTCAAGAGATAATGAGACAATATTTCATTAAAAGCTTTGTTATAATTTAGAGAAAAAAATAGAAAAATTATACATTTCAGGAAGATTAATACCTATTATAAAAGATAGGCTATCATGACTTGTATTAAGTTGAATACATCAGTTATCTTTTTGCCTTTTACAAAGGCAGATGGTTTTTAGTACATCTCAAGGAATATCAGGAAAAAGTGACAATGTCTATAATGTAACTATCATTTATGAAAGTGTATCGATCGGATAATTGTACTTGTTAGCTGTGCCTGTGATGAATTAAATAATTATTTATTCTACTTAATGAAATCCAGAGAAATAATTAGTTACACTAAATGTCTTATGATTATTCATTTTCTACAAAAGAATTAATGTATTTCAGATCACCAAAAGAACAGTCATTACCAACCAAACTTGATTACTCAGTGAAATGCATGGAAGATTCCTCCAGAAGATCAACCTTAAAAGTAGTGGAAAGAATAACAGTGAGTTAATTAGATTTCTTGAGGCTATACCTACCATCAAGTTGAAAGTGATTAGAGTTTTTATTCTTTATAATACTGAGGTTTAGCAGATCTTCAAATTAATATCACAAATGTCAGAAAGGTCCTATCAGCTTTTCACTCCTATATTCTGAGACATTTGAAACTTATTTAAAAGTCTGCTTTTCTAAAGCATTGTGCTTTATTAAGAAATAAAGCAAATTATAATGACTCTGCAATATATGCTTACTTCCTCCTTCCTGTCCCCCTCCTCCCTCCAAAAAAACCCCAATAATACCTAGTAATTTTAGAAGGGAATTTTTGCTGGCAGAAGACCAAGTAACAGAGTCATTCTTCCATGTCCTGGGAGTTTTTTGTATTGCAGGTAACTGCTTTTATTGAAATATTTATTTTGGAAAAATATAGTAGCTGTTCAATAGCTAGGTGTAGCTACCAAGTGGCATCTCATTAAAAAGGCCTCAGAAAGATAAGCTGCAATCTTGACTCTATGAAACATTATGGACTTTAGTCGTGATTTACAGTGAATCATGCATTTTTCAAGGTGAATATAGCTTTGAAAAAGAGAATACTTTATGAACTGCTAGCTTTAGAATCACTGGAAAAATATCTGTATTTAAATGTTGTCTTGACTGTCAAACTGGGTTCAGTTCATCTGTATTTTCCTGAGAAGGAAAAGGAGAAGAATGTTCTAATAGAAAAAAATTGTTTTGGAAGAATAATGCCTTATAGTCAAAACCCAAACAAACAAACAGCAAAAACAAAAAAGGGTGTTGCCATGGTACTTCATTTCATTTCTTTCGTAGCCTACTATCTCTGATTGCATTTCAATGCTAAATTATAGTCTTCATGCTTTGTGAGACACGTGTTGCATTTTCTGAGTCTCACAGCTACATCTTGGAATCTGAAGTCACATTTTCTCAACAAGTCAGGCTGTTTTGCTGGAACGATTGAGTGTTAAAATTGCAATGCTAGCCCTGACAAAATAACAGAAGCAAGTGGTAACTGTGTGTTGTCAAAACGTGAGTGAGCAATTGGCTGGACAAATAGTGCAGAACAAGTGAGAGGTCTAGGTAAAACGACAGGAATGTGAATAATACATGTAAAGCCTGGGGTATGGATCTGACTGAAGTGGTCTTAAGCTGAGAGCTGAGTTGGAGAATGGATAGAACTGTACAGCCACCAGCAGATAGAGGTGGCCAGGATAAAGCATGGTAACACTGAAAACACCTTCATCTGGGAAAGGTACTAGACCTAGGAAGCTAATGCAGTAACTTTCCTCAAGAGAAGAAAAGAATATGAGAGGAAAGTAATAATAAAAATAGAGTGCAAAATATTTTTATTAAAAATGTAAGACTATGAGCCAGACAATGTTGCATTAGAGTTTCTCTGCAGTAAGTGGAAGGTAGCATGCTCAGTGGGTGATTATATGGGCTAGATGTAGGTCAAACTGTCTATGGATTAACAGGAAAGATAACTGACCTTGTAATATTTGAAATTGGTTAAATCTTATATAGTTTGTATCTTGCAGACAGAACTGTTCCTATTTCTGTAGTCTTGTTGCCCTAGAATACCCATTCTGATTCCATCTGAATGACCTGTCTCCTCATCCAGTTTTACTGGTAGATGTTATTTTTGTCTAAATGGCAGGCAGAAGAGTCTGACAAAAAAAAAGGCTTTATTGTCATTCAAGTGATTATTCCTCATATATATAAAAATATATATCAATTAAATTTTTAATAAATATAGCTTATAAACTAAACAAACATATCACAATAAATTATAATAGAGGTGCATGCTCCGTGCAAAAATAAAATACTTGAAAATAGAAATGCAATTAAGAAAACCAAGAAAGTCCTCCCAATATTTCTGGTTTTAGTTATATATTTGATACTTAACCCTTATTAAGATCAAGAAAACTGGATTTATTTCACATCTGCTTTATGGTATCCTGCACGTTAACAGATGGATCATGCTGTCAACTAGTCATGATGAAAAAGCTAAAATAAACTACTGCCCCAGTATTTCCTTACAATTGGGTGATACACACATTTTTGAAAGGACAGTTAATATATTCTTGATGCTAGGGATATTAATCAAAATGGATTTTATGCTATTAGTACATTTTGCTCTTTTAGCTGAATTTCAGTGATTGCTTAATCATAGTGTATAATTGCCACAGGTTTAATAGTCTATCACTCATTAATTATATTAACATTCACAGAATTTAACTGCTATTTGAAAATACGGAATGCAACTTAAAATAAATGCAACTTGGTTGCCTGGCAGACAGGGACTGTAGGATCAAGAGTCTGACCCTTATATATAGAGTTACCTCTATTTGAACATAATGGTTTATATTTGAACACAATTAAAGATCTAAGAACATATGCATCAGAACAAAGAGATTAATTCCCAAAGAACATGCTGGCCTGGACATGGAGTGATATAGTTATAGTGATATAGTGATATAGCTATGGAGTGATATAAAATATAGTTATGTTCTAAAATAGTATGCAAAGCATGGCATGATGTTGCTTTATTAACTAGTTTTTAACTGAATCCTCTTTACTGTCCTTTTTTTTTTAAGTTTATAGTAACTTTTAGCATTTAATTAATACCAAATTGTGATCACAGTGCTCAGCAGTATTTGGAAAGTAATGCTAAAGCCCTAATTTCTGCCTCAAAAATTGAGGGTTAATATCACAAGGCAAGAAACTTCTCTAGAAGCCAAATAAAATTCTCAGAAGTATGAAAGAAATTAAGGTACAGAATAAAGCTAAATTATTTCTGCATCCACTTCTGTGAAAGTGAAGAGAAGCATAATTTAGAGTTTAAAAAAATTGATTTTATATATATGATTATATGGTGTTTTGAAAGAATCCTGGAGGCCACCACAAACATGTTAATTATATTTGTTGTCCACACAGACTGAGAACCACAGCCTTTCACCCTGCTGGAAGCATCACTGCTGTTTGCAGACAGGCTGACCTCTGAGTGGTGTGGATTTACTTTCTTATGTGGCAGATTTGTTGGCAAAAGCTAACACAGCCTTAACAAAGGAAAATTGGGTTTAACCAACCTGATTGCTTTCAATGATGAAGCAGTTTGTTCACTGGATTATAAGAGACCTGTGAATTTACTTTTTTGACTTTAGTAAATCATTTTGGCACAGCGTCCCACAACATCCCTTCTAACAATTTGGTTAAGCAATAGACTGCACAGATGGCCCACAATTGGAGCAAAATGGCCTATACTGTTGAGCACAAGGTGGGTGGATAAAGTCGAACTGGCACCCACTCATGACTGGATTTGTGGGTTCATTCAGTGCTCAACACTGTTCAATATCTTTCTAGACTATATGGATGACAGGACTGAATGCATCATTGCCAAGTTTGTGCATGACATTAAACTGGGTGAAGTGATTTAGTCAGAAGGAAGAGCACCCATAGAGAGAGATTTTGACAGACATGAAAAGCTGGGTCAGCAAGAACCACAAAAGTTCAACAGGGTAGAATAAGAAATCCAGTAACTGGAATAATCCCAAAGAGCTGGGGTGATTACCCCTACAAGCAGGGGAGAATATATCTCTGCTGAGAAGGCACTGGGACCAGTGTGCATAGCAAGCTGAACTTGAGCCTGTGGGATATATTTCAGCATATGCTTCATATGCTTTCATACTTCAGAAATGGACATCCTGAGCCAGAAACCAAACCCTGGACTGCAACATCTACATGATGGTGAGCAGATTAAGGGAGGTAGCTTCTCAACTCTCCTTATTAACTAAAGCCTTCATTTATTAAAAACAAAATTCTAGACATTATACCTAGCCAAGCAGAGTTAAAAAAAAAAATAAAATCTGAAGACAAGGTATAATTTCTTACAGAATACTCTGTAGGTTGTGTTTGAAAAACCAATTTTATTAAAGTTCATTGATTTTTTAATAGTGTGCATGTTAAAGACAGTACAAATATTGTACAATAATTCGATAATACAGATAAAAGATGGAGGAGGAGTACTAGGCATAAAGAATAAACATCATCAATGTGAATTAATCATTTGGTGCATTGTACATCAAGCCATTTCCTAGTCTTATAATCTAACTGTTCATTATATACAATGTATGTAAGTACACAAACTTCTCAGAAATATGAAGAAATATATCCAATAAATAGGCTAATGCAGTAACAATATTTTCCATTGCATCAGCTGGGAAATACATTCTCTGTGGAAAGAAATGGCTGAGCATTTTCTCTCTTTTAATCTTTAAAGAGGAGAGACATTTCTCCCCCTTCCCTGTGCCTCAATCTTCCTTTTCCAAAGGGCAAAAACGGAAGGACCCAACATAACACTTCAATTGAAAAGAAAAAACAAAGTAGGTGCAATAATTATGCTGACATTGATAGTTTTTTTTTTAGTTTCATGATAAACAATGGAAAACAGAAAAAAAATGCAGCTACAGTGAGTACTTGTTCTATGTACAAGATCAGCTCTTATAATAGTTTACCAGACAGGTCACATCTATTATCACTATTTATACTGCAGTCTTTGCCCTAGGGCTCAGCAAGAAGACATTGTGCACTTGCCAGGAATTCTCTGTGCAAGTAATTTCTGGTATAGCCAGGCCAGTGTCTGCTCCCAGTTCTCCCTGTAGAGTGTCTCAAAAACACAAAACAAAACAAAACAAAATGACACAAAACAAAACAAAAGACAAAAAAATAAAACAAAACAAAACAAACAAAAAAACCCCACAACAAAACAACAAAACGACAAAACATTTAGAACACAGGATTTTTTGAGATCAGGCTGGGGAGCATTTTGTGTATCTGTGTTAGGGTTTTTTTGCATTGAATCTTGGACTTCCTTACTTTTCTTTCCATAGACCCTAGTCTTGGGAGTTCCAAAAAAGAGAAAAATAGAAACCAACGCATACAAACTAGCACACTATCATAAACAAAAGTACAGGATGTTATCATAATATATGGTTTTCTTAATCTTGCCAAGGAAAATTAAAGTTTCATGTATAAACCTGTGAAAAATTGAGCTCTTGCTTCTAATTTTATTGGTAACTAACTATGCCAGGGCAATTCAGAGGTAAATCACCATATGTGAACTCCTTCCTGAAAATGTAGTTCTTAGGCAACGTGACTGTAAAATAATTTTTGTTTTGAGCTGGAGAAAGATGCTTTGATATTTCAAGTACTATGGTTGAAAAAAAAAAAAGGTTATCAAGTACTTGACTGTGTCATGTTAATATGAGTCTAATAAATGTGTGAGCTATGAACAGCTCCAGTCTTTTGACATTATATAAAATAGGGCAGGATTTTTTAACACTGAGACTTAAAAGTTTTCAGTTTTTCTTAATCAGATTCTGGGCAAGCATGTGTTTAAATCACAGTGAAAACTGCAAGTATCAAGTTTCATGACATCCTTTTTGTCTTACAGTGTACTAGAAACAAAACTGTTTGTATTCCAAATTCTCTCAAGAGGGAACAGGTGTTTTGGTTGCTGCTGGAATTCCTTTAAATGGTAATGATAATAGTACAGACATCTTCAGTAAGATGAGGCTTTCACCCTGGTGGAATATCCCAAAGAACACCTGACCTTGTAGATAAGATACGAAGCTGAAGCATGTGGAGAGTCTCTAACAACAATCTTGTCAGTACCTAATAGGAGCTCCTTAGCTAGAGATGGTATTAATTCATCTTGAGCTACCTTCCTCTGAAATAGTCATGGATAAATACATAGCTGCATAGTAAGCAGGGGAAAAGAGATATTTTTAGAGAATGATTAATTTAATAACTTTTAGTGTCTATTTTGTATTATATAAATCCCATTTGAAAACTTTATGAACAGCTTCTTCTCAGAAAATGTAGTTTTCAGCAAGCAAATAATTTTATCTGCTTCTACCTAGCTGAACTTTCTCCTAAGGCTTCCTGTGAGTTTGTGTGGGTGTGTTAGATATGAAATTATAATTCAGCTGAGACTGCCCTGGGTTTCCATTGCACTGGAACAGGACTGCAAAGATAAGAGAGTGTGCAATTTAGCCAATTAATTCAGATATTGAGAATGGCTCAATCTCTGAGCCATTCCAAGAATTTCAAAGAAAATCCTTTGAGCTATAAGAACCCTTCCTTCATGAATAAAACCGTAACTCAAACATCTCTGAATAGTGAAAGAGGAACAAGAAGTTATACACATGCCTTTGGGTATGATTTTTGACTGTAAAGGAAATTTTGAATTGAAAAGGTTTTTTCATGATGAGAACACACAGAGTGGCAGTTATTCCCAGTACATGTTAATCTTTAGGATCATTTTAAGAAGAAATTGAAGAATGAAAGCTTCCTGACAGCATTGTGTAAATAACATAATTTTACAGTGTGGAGTCCATCATTGCCATATGATGGAATTCATGTAATATTTAAAATATCTGGCCTTTCTCAAATGATTGTGGACTCTTACTTCTTCTGTCTTAGAAAACACATATTTTTTCTCAGGAAACAGAGATTTGCCAAGTCTTATCTCTTTGAAATCAATTTTATAAGAATAAAACTACCAGATGTGTAATAAAAGCATTGTCAAAAGTGGATTATTCTTTTTGGAAGTAGTTAATTATTCCTTCATTAACTACTTACCTGATACAACTTTATAAAATTGAGAAGAAGTAGGCTTTGTCCTGTATTTTCTGTTTGTACCAATATCTTAGGTTGTGGGAGGACCTCAAGAGGTAATCTATATCAGAATAACATTTAACTTGAAAGTTAAATCAAATTGCTGAGGGGTTTTTCCAATAAAGAGACTGAAAACCTCCAGTTTTGGCAGAGATGTTACAGCCTCTCTTGAGAGACCTGTTCCAGTAATTCAGGGATCCACATCTGACTTCCTCAGCAGGTCTATGGATGACCACAAACTGGGGGAAAGAGCCGATGTGTTGAAGGGAGGTGTTGTCGTTCAGGGTAGCTAATAAAGATGTAGAAATGAGCCAATAGACCCTCTGGAACTTCAACAAAGACAAACAGGAAATTCAGCCATGGAGAAAGAGCCCCTTGCATCAGTGGGATGCACTGAGACTGATGTGCTGGGAAGAGGGCTGCAGAAAAGGTCCTCGGGGAGCGTCTTGAACCAATTAGCCTGAGCCAGGACTGCACTCTGGTGGTGACAAAGGCTAAACACACAGAAAGCTGCTGTGGTAGTTTGACCTCAGCTGGCAAAGTTTAGCCTCAGTCTGTAACGTGTGCACAGACTGCCCTGCAAGGGGATAGGGGAGAGAATCAGAAGGAAAAAAGTGAGAAAAGCTTGCTTTGGGCAACCAAAGATAAATAAGAAATGAGTTCACCTTGTCCCATCACAGGCAGATGTTTCTCCACTTCCAGGAAAGCAGCACCTCAGCATACCTAAGGTGGGAAGACAAACATCATGAAAAACACCAAAAATGCCCTGGCCCCACTTCTACCTTCTTTTTCTGATTTTTTACCTCTGAGAACAATGTCATGCGTCATGAAATAGCTCCTTGCTCCATTGTGGTCACCTGTGCTGGCTGTGTCCTCTCCCAACTTTTCGTGCACCTCCAGCCTCCTCTCTGAGGAGGCAGACTGGGAAGAAGAAAAGGTCTTGATACTGTGGAAGCTCTGCTCAGCGGTGCTGGTATGTTAACACTGTCTTGGTGAGAAAATCAAAACAGCACCATAGGAGATGCTATGAATGGAATCACATCCATGGCAGGCAGAGCCAGCACAGCTGTATTAGTGAGATCATTGCCAGCTGGCCAAGGGGAGCTGTCATTGCACAGGGGAGGCCATAGCTGAGGTAATATGTCTCCTTCTGGGTCCCAGGGAAAGAAATATGTTCATAAAGGAAAGCAAATCCATCCAAAGATCACTAAAGCAGTTAGACAGATGAAATACATAACCTGAGGGGAGACAAGAAGAGGCTTTGTTTGTTTCGCTCAGGGAAGAGAACTCAAGCAGACGAGGCTTTAATTCCAGTCCAATGGAGAAGGTGGAGCAGACTTTTCCCTGACATGTACAAAAAAAAAAAAAAGCAGGGGCTGTTAACCAAAAATTGTAGTAGAGCTTTCAGGGAGATTGCAAAATTGTCATCCTTGGAGTTTCTCAGACACAGCTCAACACAGTCCTAAGCACCTTTAGCTGCCTTTGAAGGTAAACCTGCCTTAAGCAGGTGGCTTAAA
The DNA here is from genome assembly GCA_024734035.1 of Alethe castanea. Lineage (NCBI taxonomy): Eukaryota > Metazoa > Chordata > Aves > Passeriformes > Muscicapidae > Alethe > Alethe castanea. Next base: position 85,237,423 of record JANRGV010000062.1, read on the forward strand.
TTAGATTACCTCTCTCCTTCTAACCTAAATTACTTCACAATTCAACGGACTGGCTATTTCTTCTCCCTGTTACCCACCAAAACCAGTTTGGAAGAAAATACATTATTTATTTCTGTCTGTCATCCTTTTGTCTTTTTAACTTTTAAGAGCCTCTTACCTGAATTATTTCAAAAATGAATGTAAAAACATGAGCTCAGAGTCTCTTGTGAAGTTTTCTGAACTGCTTCTGATGCTATTTCCATAACAGATCTGCTTCTCACAATTAGCACAAAACCCAGCAGTTTCATGCAGTTTCCCAGAGAGAGTTAACAAGCAGATGCTTTGTATTTATCTAATACAGAATTAATTTACCTGTACTGATATCTCTTCAGGGAACATGTTTATGTTAGTACTTTTCTGCTGTACCATTTAAAGATACTATTTTTTAAAATGGGAAAAAAAAAAGGTTTTCTAAAGGTCCCCAAAAGGGAGCTAAGAGAATAAAAGAACACTCCTTGTCATTTTATCTTTGAAGCAAAACCTTTATGTAAGTAAATATGAGTCATTCGGATATGCTACCTGCTGAGGTAAAGTACTTGTTTGCTGTAACACTGCAGAAATAATTTTTTTGAAAGACAATTTCTGTAAAATTGAGTTTCTGTGAAGGTTTGAACTAGTGAGAGGAAGTGAAGATGTTTTAATATGTTCTTTCCTGAGACACCTTCTAAATGATGACAAATAGTGATAGGATGAAGCCTCTATTAGATGGTACTTCATAGGGTATGAAGCTGTACTTCAGGGATACTGAGAAAGCGTAAGGAAAAATCATTACAAATTTTAAAAGAGAATATGAATTTTCTTTTATATATCAAGAAGTCATTATGTACTATTGCTGTGTTCAAGTGTCTTTCCATTATTTCATTATTAACCTTAATTTTCAAGAATTTTATAATTCAGCCATTTTAAATCATACTACAAATGTACCTTATATGTCAAAAACCATGCATGCTAATTTTGTTTTAAAAAATTGAATATACTTAGTCTAAATATATTGACATTATTGGCTGGGGGTCAGACAGTACTAGAAATTTGAAAAGATACTGTTCCTCAAATATCATGTGCTGAAGTGGTGATATTAAGGTCAAATTTGAACAAAGCTTAATTTAAAATAATGGTTTGGACTTGCCTGTCAGCCAATTCAGTCTGTGCAATAACCAGTAGTTCAAAAAAATAACCCAGACAGAAGAGACAATGAGAAGAAAATGTCTGGGATTAAAGTAAAATGTCAAGGAAAGAAAGGTAGCTGTGAGCTCTGCAAGTATCTCAGAGACTGGAGTAAATTATGACTTCACTTAAAATTGTGCTGAGTAATTCAGGTCAGTGATTAAGTTTAAACTGGACTACTCATGATCGATACCATTACGTATATGTCTATTTTTGAGAATTACCATATTTTTTACAATCACACTCAAACCCACTTTATTTTTGTCTACACATCACATGAAATTGGAAGTTTCTATAATTGCCACCATTTTAACATTTCATGAGTTAATTGTTCCAGCATGGAGTCTCTCTTATGACTTCTCCAATATGAGTCTTCACCATGGGTTATGGTTCTTCATGAACTGCTCCAGCACAGGGTTGTTTCAGGGGGTACAGCCTGTCAGGAAAGACTGCTCCAGTGCGGATCCCCCACAGGGGGACGGGGTCACAAAACTCCTGCCAGCACACTCACTCCAGCAGTGGCTCCCAGCCTATTTGGGCATCCAGCAACTCCAGTGTGGGTCTCCCCCAGGGCTGCAGGTGGATCTCTGCACCCCCATGTCCCTCCCTGGGCTGCAGGGGCACAGCTGCCTCTCCCTGGGCTGCACCAGGGGCTGCAGGGGAATCTCAGCTCTGGCACCTGGAGAGCCTCGCCCCCTTCACTGACCCTTATATCTACAGGATTGATGCTCTCACATACTCTCACTTCTCTCTTCTGTTGCCATTGTGGGGAAGTTTTTGTCCATCCTTCTTAACTGCCTTATCTCAGAGGCACTACCACTGCTGATGGTGGGCTCAGCCTTGGCCAGTGGCTGCTCCTTCTTGGAGCTGAATGTCATTGGCTCTGCTGGATATGGAGGAAGCTTCTGGCAGCTTCTCACAGAAGCCACCCCTGTAAATACCCTGCCTTCAAAACCTGGCCAAGCCCCAGTGCATCAATGAAATTACATTTTAAAGTATGGAAACTCAATCACTTTTATGCCTTGCAACCTTATTCTGTCACAACCAGTCTGTACCACTTTATTTGACTACCAATACTATTCTTCTAATGGAAATATGCTTTGTGATGCAAATGCACAGAGGTAGATGCTTCTACCTCTTGTTTAAAAAGAATCCGAATATTTTTATGTCCTGTTTTAGTGAGCAACATAACTTTCAATATATATATGAAAAGATTCATACACATGATTCATATCTATGAAAAAATTGTGCCTTTCAGTACAACAGGAAAAAGTATATATATGTAATTTGTGTGACTCATAAAGCATCATATGAAGAGGAGAATTGTTTGCGAAAAGGAAGCGACTGAAGATATAATAATTCATAGATGATAAAGTGATAAGAGGTGTGCTGATTTGGGTTTCTTGAGAAAACCCTGCCTGTAGATGATCAGTTTCACGTGCCAGTACCAGATTAATCCACTCCAGATATCACTAGGCAACTTTTATTTATTCTAAAATCTAACTACTGTAAGTGAATTTGAGCTTCTCTGGATTCTTATCTAAGCATCAACTAGATATGCTTTTCATATATTTAATGTGGTAATTATCTGTTTATGCATTGTATAATTCAATACCTTACAAAATTCTTAGAGGGAAATAAGTGTTTTAATTCATAAAGATCCTGTTATGTTTATTTGTCATCAAATACTCAACTTCTAGTTTTTCCAAGAAAAATAGACTTTTAGAAAAACTTTTAAAATGCACTTTATAGCTGTATTTTTCCATACAGTGCTGCCATTTAAATACTTTATAAATATGTTATTTTGTATCTGATAAACTCCATTGAGTTGTACTTTAAAACACTCAGCACATATTTATTTTGCTATATGTCAGAATAACTGCATATTGGGTGCTCCAATATCTCTTCTACAGTTTCCATTGACTTTGCGTTTCAGCATGGCATTTATTGTTGCCAGGTTTATCAACATATTCTGAAATGAAAATTTGGCATTCTAGTCAAAAAAAGAAAGTGGTATCTTGTAATATATGTTGCACTGAAATATATTCCTTTATTTATGAAAATGCATTTTATCATATTTTTACACCTGTCTGCTTTGATAAATTTTGCACAAATGATTATTTATTCTTGTAATCAATTTCAAGGACAATGTAAATATTCATGAATTCATCATACCAATATTAATTTACTGGGATTTTATTCACATAATAGGGAGTCTCTGATGCATCTATTATAATCTCGCATACCCTTTCAATTTGACAGTGGTAAATTAAATCCAGGAAACACATGTTTTTTCCATTCACATAATTTAGAATGTGATAATAAATTATTGCCATCAGTCATAATAAGTGAACAGCTACATAGGAGAAAATAAACCACACAGGAGGGAGTACCAAATATATCCCTCTTTGTTTAATCTTTTTAATGTGTTCAGAATAAGCATATTAAAGGGTCCGTGTATTCAGTTCTGTGTGGTTAAGAAGTCTGACTCTTAGCATTATTTGTTTAATTTTCAACATGGTCTATATGCTCATATACAATAAATTTAAAGTCAGACATTTAAGAAGAGTAACTGAGCAGGAGGGAAGGATTGAGGAAGGAAAGGGGTAGGAAAGTAAAGAAGAGGGGAGAGGAAGGGAAAAGGAAGGGGAAAGGAGGGAAGCATAGATGAGGGGAAAGGAGGGCAAGGGTAGAAAGGATTTTGCATCCTAAAAAAATAGAAAAAAGACTGTTCAGAGGAACAAAGCTTGGTGGAAAATGTTCCTTAGGAAATGCTGTGTATCTGTCTGTAATGCCTGTCCATGGCAGATTGCTATTATAATATTGAGATGGATTAGTTTGCTAGAATTCTGTTTTATTTCACTAGAGGTATTCTAATAAACATGCAGATAGAAGGCTTAGTAAAATAGGCATAAAACTCCAATATCTATGCTCTGAAGCAAATGCATATCCCACTTAAAAATACCCCAAACCTTGTTTCTTACCAAAGTCTCAAGGACATTAGGCTTGTGAAATAAACTCTGAACAAAGCCTGGTATGGACTTACAGAGTTCTCATTTTTAAGTTTGTTTCTGAAGAGTAGTGGCTTGTATGTATTGTTACAAGGTGGCTATCACATGTAATTAACTATCACACAAAATTAAGTGGTAGGCTCTTCTTTCCTTTGAAGCTGTTGTATTATCAGCATAAATTTATTAAAAGTGTAGTAGACACAATAAGTGCCCACTTTTCCATTATTGGCATCCAAGTACTAGAAAAATATCTCTCCATTGTCATTTACACATTTTTTTCACCAGAAGTCTGGTGAAAGGGATGCACAGACTTGTCATTACAAGATAATGAGTTGCTCAGCCAGCATTAGGCAATCAAATCAACAGTTTTTTTAGTAGCAGTCAGAGTCCTACATGGCTGTTGTTTCAATCAGTATAGAGCTCCCAGTGGTCTTAATACATTTTCATTTTGTCCATGCATGACTGAATCCAGAAAGCATCTCTGTAAAGAATAAATCCAAAAGGGGGAAATAGAAAATGAAAGAGGCATATGCATGAAATTAGGTAAAAGAAAGAAGTGCTGTGTGGTGATCTACCACTTTTTCTTCATTTGCCACAGTAACATAGTACTGTTTCACAGACACACAGAGCCATGGATATCTCATGGATACTGTCCCTAGACTCAGATCAGAAATGGCTGGAACTAATGAATGTGACTGTGTGGGAACTGGCTTGAGTTAGGCACAGCCTGCATGCTCCCCTGGACTGCTAGAATGAAATGTAGTAGTACTCCTGTGCAAATGCTTCACTGTGCTGCAACAAATACTGCAGATATGTTCTTGCATTTTTTAACATGTTCCTATATTCTTTCTTCAGAATTGTTTTGGTTTTTATTTGGGAGTGCTAAAGAAAGTAAACATGGTGTATGCTTTAATCTTGCTGTATGCAAGACTGGACATTGGTGTTGGGGTTTAGATTTCAGCAAGAGGAACTTGTTTATGGTACGGCAGACATATGAATCCACTTATGTACCCATGTAAATGTAGACAAGATAAATGTATTAAGGACATATGCAGATGCTACCTCACAAAATGTCCCTTCCAGTAGAAAATAGTTAATAGAGCCCTTATTTCAGTTGCCATTCAGCAGAAGAGCAGTAAGATGAAGGAATGTTCATTCTCATAGTGTCTATTCTGCATATAGAGTATTTCTTAGGGCTACACCTGTGGATATTTAGGGAATGTATCTCCCCTTTTTTGCCTCTTCAAAAGACATTCATTTCCAGGCATAGAATGGGGCAAGTGGTTCTGCCATCACACAGTCCTTTCAGCTGATGCTTGGTTCAGCCATATGATACCCAGTTGATATCTTAAAGCTTACATAAAGGTAACCATAGTATTCCAGGCTTTTTCCTCGTGGTGAGCTCTACACATTATTTTTATGCAATCAACCTATAGGTACCAAATTATGGTATATTCAGGTAACAGTCCTTGCTTTGAAAACTCAGTATACCAAACTAGGTCAGAATACACTCGTAAATGCTGAATCCTGTAATGAGAAGTGCAGTCATTTTATGAGCAGCATCCATGAACCTGTTAGTAATTTTCTTTACATTCCAATTGCAAACAATTATATTATCATCTCTCTAGGCTCCCTGTAGAGAACTGTTTCAAATCAGGCTTGTGAGGGGTGTCAGAAGCAAGCAATGTACATATTAAGATATTTTGCTTCTGTGTGTCTGGTGATAAGGAACCATACTGTATAGCTGGTCATTTGCTGGATATAATTAAGACATAGTTGTGTAACAGAAACTGAAAATGCACTACTAGATGAATGATTGCAATTTAACACATTCTGTACTAGAAAACTAGCATACAGTACCTCGGATGAAGTAGAAGTTGTTTCCCTCTGGTGCAAAGCATCTCTGACAGAAATGTGACACATAGAAGCAAAGTCTGTAAACAAAGGCAAGAAGAATAAACTTCAACTGCTGCCAGATTTGGAATAGGGTACATCTAGTGATTTATTGAGTGAATCGCTGCACTGTATTTCTCAGTATTTACTATGTAAAACCAAAGCCATTTGTGGTGTAAATTAATTCTTTTCATGTTTTTTTCTTTTTTTGTGTTTTTGTATTTGGTATTGGTTGCCAGTTGATGCAGAAATTACTGGCAAGAAATAAATTAATAAAAAAATGAAAAAAATATTCTTGCACAATTTTTGTCATAATAGGCATATACATGTACCACCAAATAGTCTTGTCCCTGTTAGAAAGACTAAGCAAGATTTCAAATCTAAGTTCCTGCTTAACATTTCAGCTGTTTTAATGATGTTCATTTATTAATCAGACAAAAGCACTGGGAATGTGCACAGATAGGATATAGGTCTGATGGATGAGGACTGAAAACATTCATCAATCAAAGAAAAATGGCATCTTTCATTGTTGTTTAATAATAAATAGAGTAAAAATGCCTTTTTGTTTTTTGTTTTTGTTTTTGTTTTTGTTTCTGTAACAACACTATTTACTAAAACAATTATCCATTCATCCAGAAAATAGGATGCAAGGTTTTTCTCAGCCTACATCTCCCCCTACTGAGAACAATACCAAGCCTTCCATATTGGACTAGCATATGAGTTGAGCAAGATGTATAAACCCCTTCTGTATCAGCCATACCACTGCATGGTGAGGGGTTCAGGGTTCACAGGTCTGAGAAAAGCATACAAGAGATTTTGTGCTAAGTCTCGCCATCCTAATGCTGATGTGCTCCCACTGAGACTATGAACTTGCTTTCAGCTCTTGTTCAGAAGAATGTTTCTGTAGTCTACTTCAAACAGGTATGACCTAGAACAGATATAGTAAAAACCTTGTCTGAACCATCAGCCACAATCTTATATTTTCCATTTTTATTTCCCAAATATTGCATTTGTTGTTGCTTGTTCCAGAATGAAGCAGAGTACAGGAATCTCAGAGTAACCCTGCTGTACAAGGCTTGCTACTGCAACAGTCAAGTTTAACTTGTCTTAACATGTTTAGTTGACAAGATGCTTTCTCCTTACATTTCTCTCTTTCCCCATAAGTGCTCTCTTACAAAACTGTATAATGCAAATACAGAGCATATATTTCCTTTTAGAAGAGCCCTTGTCCTTTGGGACAAGAGAGTCCTTGCTCCTTTTACTTCAGTCCTTGTCATGCACATTCTGGTATGCACATCTCAGAAGTTCGACACAGGAACTTTTATATCTGAAGGGAAATTACTTTCCTATTTCCTATTGACTCGTTGTCATAACTTGCTGCCTGGAACTCTGAGAGCTACAGGTTGTCTGATTCCTGCTTACAGGGTAAGACACAGCTTTGAGCAGTGGGTTCCATTGTGTGACTGAGAAAGTTTGGACATTCAAAGACCCAACCTAGTAAAGCTCAAGAATAACATAATATTATTGTTGTATCTATGGGTGGGGGAAACAAACAAACAAACAAATAAGCCACAACAACAATAAAAACAAACAAACTTGAGAACATAATTAATAAATATCATTTGAAGAAAAGAGAGCACAGAGGTAAATGACGTTCAGTCCACATGGGCAGGCTTACTTACATGAAATTTATAACTGTGGTTATAATGGTGATTATTGAAAGCTAAGATAATGAATACTGAAATTAATTAACTATTCTTAGTGTAAAGTACGCACATTTGTCACCACAAACAAGAAGAATATAATTTGAGTTAACTTTAACGACGTCTTCTCAAGTAAGCGAGAAAAGGCATACTGAATTGGTTTAAAAAATGTTGATTTATTGGAATGGCATAGTTTTTGCAGTTTGATCTCAGAATTTATAATAAAATTTATCAGAAAAATATATTGAAAACATAAGAATTGAAAGTCTGATGGAAAGATCTTTTTGTTGTTTTATGTCATAAGGACTCTAGTGTTTATATTACCTTTTCAGTTCTGCCATTACTAATATGGGATTATAAATGTCTTAATAATCTGTATCTCATAGAATTTCTACCTTTGTTATAAATTAAAATATATGTCAGGCAAATGAGAAATGTAAGAGACAGTCCTACAAATTTGAATTTATGGGTCTGCCCACTGCTGTCTCTTCTTCAAATTTTATGTAGTATTTTTTGTAAATGAGTTTCATAGCTGTTGTTCTGATATATTGATTTGTGCAAGATGTACCTCATGGCTCTGTGGCACTCTTTCTCACTGAAAATAATAACACATTGGGAGGAAAAAATTGCAAGCAACTGACACTACAGGTAGCAAAAATGTGTCAGTAGAACAACAAATTTAGTTTATTGGACTTCTCATGCAGTCTGTATAGGAAATTATGCATCTAATTTTGTTTCAAAATGGCTTGTATTATACCATGCAATATTCAATGTAGCTTGAAATTATGTCCTTACTACTGCATCTTAGGTGGATGATTTGCTAGCTGATGTTGCTTAGAGCTAGTGTCTGTGTTAGATAATTTTTATTCCACACTTCTCTATCTGCAGATATTAATACTGCATGATTTATAATTTCACAGGGGACTTTTTTGGGAAAAGGAGAATTTTCTCCATAAGCATTTGATTTTTCCTATGCATTAGAAAAAGATTGCACCTATAGAGATGTATATGCATAAATAGCAGATACAGTTGTATTTTGCTGTGTTCCTAAACTGGAGTACTTCATGCTTATCAGCATATCAGTAAACAGTTAACACACTTGCTGCTTTGAAACAAATGTATTATAAAATTGATACTTTCTCCCTTTCACTTTTTCTGTCTATAATGTACATCTTTTCAACTTTCTGCAAGTATGGAGTTTTCAGACCATTATAGTTCTCATATAAGTGCACAGAAAGCAATTTAATACAGTGTTAAGAACCTACATTTTTTATATAAAAATGACTTGATACTGTAAGCTGGTTTGAACTTGTTATATCATATATAATGGCAGTCTTAATAGAAGAGGTAGTAATTACTGCATGTTAAAACTAATATGATTTGATTAACTTCTTACACTGAAATACACTGTGGTATGTAGTATCTGGGATGCTCATTGTAGGTACAAACTAATAGGAGGCTAACCTAGAAGACTTCAGATGCCTGTAGGAAATTGAGAACCTTTAGGCTTTGTCTTAAAATTGCTTCACCTTGAGTATTCAGTTAGCATGTAAATCAGTTTCTACTTTTATTACAATTCCATTCTTATATTGCTTCAATTCCATGGTATCACTGGGATATAAGTGCAAAGTATGGCAGGGGAATTGGAACTGGGTCAGTTTGAGGTCCCTTCCAACCCAACCTTTCTGTCATCCCATGATACAAGGAACTGGGTCTAGGTTTAAATTCTGCAACAATCTTAAAGCAAAACTCAATCAAAATAGAGACACATCAGCCACAACATGGGATTTCAAAGAGATTGCATAACCTGAGAACCAAAGTGGACTGCTTTTGTAACCTTGTGGGTGGATAACTCATACCTGCAAGGTGTTTTTCATAGATTTCCTGCAAAGACACAAGTTTTCTGAAAACCATTGGAGTTCTCTCTCTCTTAACAGTTTTTTAATCAAAAAGGCATTCATGAATGGCTGAAAAACCATGCATTTTTGTCTGTACCCTCACATTTCCTTACTTTATTTTGTGTACTCTTTCTTCACTGAGGAAGAGAAAAAGGTGAAGGTTGCATCTTTCATATCTGATGATCTTGAGGCTAAGACAATCTCCTGGTAATAGATTGTGTCAGTGCAAATAACTTCAGCATCTGAAAACCTGTAAATCAAGTTCTGTCATGTAATTGGTTGTGATTCAAATTACAAAGCTATAAAGGTGGTGGAACACTGTCAGAGATCATCACAAACAACGCTACCCAATTAGGGGCTGAAAACTGTGGTCAGTGCAAGAGGCTGGTAGCAGAGGGCAATCCAGAGTGAGCAATGAACCAGGTTTGGAATTCATTGACTAAGTTCAGCTGGGAGCAAAAAGGGCCAGTGGAAATATTGCAGACAAGACTACATAGTAGGGCTGAAGGGTGAACCCACCTCCATCTTGGAGACAGCACAGAGACACAGCTGGAAATATTCTGCTATGGCATGACCACAATCAAGGTTTTGAGATTAAATGGGGTTCCATGGAGCCATGTCAAAGCACCAGAGGAAGCAGCAAGGAGGCTGAGCAGGGTCACAGAAGTCCATTAGTGCCCACAAAGCTCTGACAAATGCCAGTAAATCTCTTGTGTCTTACCACTTAAAACACTGAAAGATGAGTAGAGTTACGACTTCTTAATAAAGGATTCCAGGTTTTAGTCTTGAAGAGGTTGGAGGTAGATACTAGGGATGAAAGGGATTCAAGGCATGGCCTTCTGAAGATATTTCTTACCATTCAGTTCCAGGCGATTTTCCTTTTGGCATATGATTATTGCCTCTCCACACAGTACCAGTGTCCCCACATCCTGGTGTGGGAACTCTCATATATCTCTTTAGGAGTTTAACATTGAGGTCATTTATTAGACTGTGTAACAGATGACTTTCTGAAGATCTACAGTTTAAGGAGGAAAGTATGAGTATTTTGAAGATACACATAAATTGTCACACTGCTCAAGAACAGAATAAAGACAGTTGAAGTACCTATTTTTAAGTTATCTTTCAATATAGTAGAGAACATGAACTTTCAAAAGCTATAAACACAAGAATGAAATATTCTAACTTAAATTGAGGTGACATATATCAGTCTTTTGATTTAGTTTGACTTTTCAGCTTCAAAGGAGCCATATTCTACATATTAATAGAGCTCTTTTGCATTGAGGTTCTTATCAGTTCAAGAGGAATGAGGTATCTTGCAAAATTTAGAATTGTGACCATTGTCCTCCCTAAATATTTACTCAGTTCTAGAATAATTGTAAGACATTTTTCTAGTTTTAAATGATGAAAAGAAAAAAAAAATTACGACTAAAGTTTCCATTCACTTAAACAAAAGAGTCATTTTAAATGACTAAGCATGAAATACTAGCAACCACAACTAACTTCTCACTTTATTCTACATACTTTGCAATTAGTTTGAATTGTAAATACCAGAAAATTTTGGTAAATTTAAGCATATAAAACATATTTTTAGAATGCATAACTTACATTTTAAATGCGTTAACTTATAAGAGTTAAGAAACTGTCTTTGTGCCAGAATTCAAACTTTCTTTTCGATTAGGAAGCTCATCTGACTGCACATAGATTGTGGAAGAATTGAGTCATGAGCTAAAATGATAGATCATAAAAAAGTTTTTTAATTGCTACTGCCTCAGACTTAAAAAAATTGTTTTTTTTTTTCAAAGTCTATACCAACACAAGTTTATTAAATACATATTTGATTTAGTTCTGTTTCATGCCTATGCAGTCAAGAAAAGATATCTGGCAAAGAGAAGGCTGTGGTCAGACAAAATGTCATAGTGTTATGTGAAAAAGGACAAAGTCTGCTTGGGATTAAAACCTATGAAGTTTTCATAAATGTCAAATGCTCTTCTCAGTGTAATCTCTGTTTGCAATACTGCTTTGTCCCTTTTGCTCTCACTGCTCAGTAGACTTTTTTTCTCTTTTTAATGCAAACCCATTATGCGGTTGTCATTATTAATCTTGGTTATGAGCTACCTCTATAATTAGCCCTTTTTTTTTAATATGTGCAAACAGTCATTACTGACAGCCCTTGAGATTTTTGCCTATAAAGTTAATTTTTAGTAATTTTAAGCAACTTTCATTCTGTTTGCTCACATTATCTCACAGCATCTTTATGTATTAAGATATAGATGTTTAGAACAGGAGCAAATATCTCATGCTAAAAGTGATAAAATTACTGCAGTTATGACAAATATCAGTTAATACCCAAAGCACTATATCAACCTTATATAGAAATGGGGGGGATTCTTCCAAGATTTATGAGACTACATTATCTATCTCAACTTTTTCATCTCCTGTAGTGCCAAATCTATACACTAGATTTCATCTTGCTATATAATTTCCTGGAAAGTACCTTAAGCCTCTAAGCCTCTGTTCAATCATGACAGGGAGCTGAAATTGAGTACAATGACCTCTATTATTTTGATTGTTACTAAATGAAATGGAATTTAGCTTGCCTTCCTTTTGTTCTAAAGCAAGGGCTGTTTTCAAAAGGGTTTAGATCAAGCCATAACTCATTTTAAAATAAAAAGAAAGTTCTACTGTATAGCAAACAATGAAAAAGAAGAATGGTACATTATATTACCTTTTATTTCTTATTCTATGCATATGATCATTAACCAGAAAAGCAGATTGCTCAAGGTCAGCAGCAAGATAGGCTGGACCCCTAGACCTCAATAACATTCTATTTTAAAAGAAATGCAGATATTCAATAGTTTCAATATACAACATTTGTAATTGAAAACAGAGAATAAATATATCTGAAGTTATATGTACTGTCATATGAGGCTGACCTTCCTGTCACAGCAGCCTTTTCTTCTATTCTTTCCTACAGTGTCAGAACTAATTTAAAACAAAGTTGACTGGATAGGGTTGTTTGTATGTTTGTTTGTTTGTTTGTTTGTTTTATTGTAGAAGCAATGTAGTTTTCTTCTTACACAGTTTAACAATGTTGTAGAAATAAAAATGAGAGGAGCGGGAACAAAGAGAATTATTAAGGAACCTTGATCTCATCCACTCATCTCAGAACTTGTATAGGTGGTGGTTAGAGCTGGGAGTCTGGGCTTATCTATAAGAACACATAATCTGCAAAAAAACACCTCTATATACAATTTAAAGTATTTATGATAATTAGTAGGCAGGATAATCTCAAGTACAGAAAGCTGAACATTTACAGTTCCATTACTCTGGTTTTATTTTAAGATTTGTAGTTTTCTTATGATATGCAGTTTACTTATGCTGTCAGAAACTAAGTAGTAGAGATGCAATATGTCTTTTTTTAATCTATATTTTGGCACCTCATGAAGGATTTTTTGTCCTTTTTGTGTTTCTTGTTACATGAATCTTTGGTAAGTTCCCCTGGTTTTAAAGGGTTCAAGACTGAACTTAATGAGAGAGATGTAAAAAAAAAATTCTTCATCATATTAAAAATCTGTATAATCTAGTTTGAGTCAGCAAATGGTGTCTAGAATTTAATATGGGGCTACACAATAATTTAGTCATTGGAGTATGAATCCATATCAGTTATACTTTCAAAAATAAATTTCAGAAACAAAAATCCTGTAGATATTAAATGACTGAAATAAAAGGTTTTCCATCTGCCAAATGTTCCTACTCCATACCTGCACAACCAATTTTTACCTGTCCCTGAGGAAAATTGTAAAAATAAACTGACATTGAAGAAGAAAAGAGAAGAAAAAAAAAAATTTCAATTGACTGGCCATTTTAAAATTTGGCACCTGAAAATATTTTGTTGTATACTTTTAGGAGAGCTTTGGCTTATTTTTGAAGTCTCTGAATTTTAATTTTGGATTAATTTCACTACTCGGTATCTCCCTTTTTTGCCTGTTTTCACTTACTCTTAGTACTTTGGGAGAAACATTAGCACTAACTTTGACACTGTTCAAAGAAATACTGGAAGGAATCCTCACAATATAAGTTGGTATATCTATTTGCTTTTATAGGTGCAAAGTTCTCAAAACTAATTATATTTCTCATGTCCTTTTTTCTTATATTAATTCTTTTCTAGGGTGAGGAGAGAAGTATTTATGGAGTTATGGCCTAAACACTTGGGCTAACAGAAATTTTAAGAGAGCAGTCTATCACAGGCAAACTTCTTTTTAAATATGAATAATTCACAAGCAGATTAATCTCAAGGTGTTTAAAAAGGCAATCATCAAAAGCACTTATGTAATTTAGAAGCTTGAGTTTTAACCAGGAAAATATATTTTAAAATCTAACTTTAGGGTAGAATTTTTTAGTGTGTGATCTAATGTTCTATTTTGTCTCATTTTTTAAAATAAGCAATAACTGTTGCTATTGTTAGAAATATTGGTTCATCAGCTTCAAAACTAAATTTAAAACAATGACAATTTATTTCCCTTATTCTCTATAGTGAAAGAGGACAGGCTCAAAATATGCATCATATAAAAAAATAATGCCAGTAGCCAATGCTGAAGATGGACTAAGTATGGCTAAAGGAAGTTATCTGCATTGTGCCTCCATTACGATAGCTGTGCTGTAATGAAGTTCTCCAGTCTGCTAGAAGTGTGATTATTAGTCTAGACAAGATAGACAAACTAAAGCCTGTTTAGTATGGACATTCAGTTTTCCTTGCACTTGAGACATTGCCAGGACAGCACGCTGTCTGCTCATTTAAAAATGTCTGATGGAAAATTGGAGTGGACAGTAATGAATGTCTAAAATTGATTAAACAGTTTATAGAGAAAGATGTAAGGGTTCAGTTTATCAGGAAGAAATAATGGAGCATTGTGTCATAGCTTGTAAGTAAACTTCTATGATGTAGAAAACAGGCAGCAGTGGTCTCTTTAGTGATGAAGATACAAGAAAGTCCTCAGTATTCTCTATCTTTGCATCTGTAAATAGGGCTACATGTCTTTCTAGAGCTGTAATGCTCTTTTGTGTGCAGAGAGACAGGTTGAAGTCCCTTCTGTCAATAAACTCTATATATGGCATACTTTATTTATCATTATCCTTATATATTTACTAAAAAAAAAATCAAACTGTTCAGCGCACATATGTAGTTTTATATAGGTAG
>JANRGV010000062.1:85252730-85276733 GCA_024734035.1 Alethe castanea
CTCCAGGTGCCAGAGCTGAGATTCCCCTGCAGCCCCTGGTGCAGCCCATGGAGAGGCAGCTGTGCCCCTGCAGCCCAAGGGAGCAGAGATCCATTGCAGCCTGTGAAAGGAGAGCAGAGCCCATGCTGGAGCAGGTGGATGTGCCCCAAGGAGGCTATAACCCCCACAGGAAATTTATGATTTATTCTCTCCTTGGAGTGAAAATCGTGATCGGTTATTTCTTTATTCTTGTGTAGCTGGCAAATGGCTATGATAGATGAATTTTTATTATAAATTGTTAAGTAGTTGAGAGTTCAATTTCTTAAAACAAATCACAAAACAATTCAGTTTGAAGAAACCTTTAGAAACTAATTTTTTCAACTTCTGCTCAAAATAGAGCTATGTACAAGTTGTTCAGAATCTTGTACAGTAAATTTCTGAAAATCTTTAAAAATAGAACATCCCAAATTTCTCTGGGCAACCCTTTATCTGTCCTTGCCTTCTTAAACAGTCCTTCCAAAGTACTATTTAAAGCTGCTGAACCCTAATTTAAATGAAGGCTTACCGATGTTTTAGGAGAATAGTTTTAATAACTTTATTTATTTCTGCCCTTCCTTAATGAGCAAAATTGTGGCATTTGCTTTCTTACTCATGTGGCAATCTGGGTTATTATTGCTACAGTGCTTCCATGTTTTTTCCTAAATTAATACCTCTGTAAAATACCTATAATAGAGCACTTTCTTCCTTCACAAGGGTATAATAAGGTTTAATGAGATAATAATGTGCAGAACTCAAAATCTTCAGATAATAGGTCACGTGTAAGTGCAAAGCATTAATTATTATTATTTCTGTCCCTCAGAGTGTATTTAAAATGCAAAAATCATCCACATGAGGATGTTTAGATTATTTTTTACCAACTCTGGTTTTCTATTACTTTTACTCAGCATTGTACTATGGGCCTCATGTATATCACCAATATTTATTTCATTTTCTAGAGTTCATACTTCCCAAATCCATGGTTTATAATACTTTTGAAAAAAATAAAAGGCAAAACTTCTCATTATAGATTTACCAGACGTAAGCAGAATAACTTGTTAAGGAGGTAGGAGAATTTCCATTTAAAAAAATTTGAAAAATCACTTAATATGTAGGGATATACTCAAAGACAAGGTCTATGAAAACGAATGTGTCTTTATTGATTTGATGTTTTGATACCATAACAAAAGATCAGTGCCAGGACACAGGCTGTAGCTCTGTAAATATGATTATTGCTCCCATCAGGGGGATGCAGTGAGGGGCTGAGCCTCAATAAGGCCTGAGCTGCATGTCTTTGGTTTAACCCCAACCAGCAACTGCTGCCTCACCCAATTCATCTCCAGCTTTGGGGCTATTGTGTACACCACGGCTGGGCTTGTACGCACCCTGGGTGGGTCTAGATCCATGTAAAAATAGACAGTCTTCTTCCACAGAACCTGACCATATTTTCTCAAGCTACATGTATAGGACATATGTTTCAGTTCAAAGGCTGCATTTTAACCAGACAAAATGTTGTAGCCTAAATACAGCACAATCACTTGAAATTGGAAGTACGTATTACCTTAGATTACAATATGAGTGCATGAGACCGAATTTGAGAGAAGAGTCTTCTGTGTTTTTACAGAGGACTATGTAGGGCTGAAAGAGCCAAAACAGGTTCAGTCTTTACTTTTGCTTTTTGGGAGCAGTTCCTGGACTAAATTGCTCCAACATTTAAAGCTGTCTGGATTGGAGAGACTCTGCTGGAGACAGCCAGGCAACAAAACAAGAACCTGCAGGTACTGAATTTAGACATCCCGTAAACATCTCCTAGTTTCCCAAGGGCATGTCACAGCCTCTGGAGAAACTGGAATGGGAACCTTGGCTGCCTCAACTGACACTGAGAAAAAGATTTTGAGTAAAGAGTACAAAATGAGATGGATGAGACTATGACTTCTACTATGAAGATTAGGACATTTAATAGATATTTTGGGTCTTGTGCCACTGTTTCTCATTAAATGTTTATTAGGTGAAAAGAAACAAAAAGCATAACAATTACAAAACCATATCAGTAAAAAACAATGAAGTTAATCAGAGTAACACTCAAAGGTGTGTTGACTTTGAAGGCTGCTAAAAGCTGTTGTGTCTGTGGCTTTTCAGTTTCTATTCTGCCAAAAGCTTTGTGCAATTTAGTTCTGGAAGAAAACAGAAGGGATTCAGTAATATTCTGGAGGGCAAGGAGTTGAGAAAATAACAGTGGTTTCACGTTAAAATGTTCAGAGTCAGAAGAGTCATATCATATCCTGATGCCAAGACATGCCATAGTCAGGGCATCAGGAAAGACAT
This sequence comes from Alethe castanea, assembly GCA_024734035.1. Lineage (NCBI taxonomy): Eukaryota > Metazoa > Chordata > Aves > Passeriformes > Muscicapidae > Alethe > Alethe castanea. Next base: position 85,255,071 of record JANRGV010000062.1, read on the forward strand.
TCTTATTCACCTTGTAGAGACTCAGCTTGCAGACATCAATTGTAAAAATGGGAACAGTGTGGTTCAAATTATATTGGTTTGATCTGGGTTTTCTTCCCTAAATTAGTTTTTATCTTGTCTTTATCTCTTCTCCTCATTGTTTTGGTTTTGAAATTAGTATAGAATTTTATTTTGAAAGCAGAACTAAATGCTCTGCTATGTATTACTGGATGAATTAAGTACCTGGAACAAAACACAGAGCCATTAAAAAAGAAACATTTTGCTGTCAAAATGTCCTTATTATTGTTACACATTGTAGCTATTAAAAACACTGCTCTTGTATAGATTGCCTTCGCTGTCTCTCCAGCCCTTGTCTCTCTAGCTCTTGTCAGACAATGTGTTACTTGTACTGTATAACATACAGGATGCTGTTGTCAAATAAAACTGAAGAATTGGTGCTTAAAACAATTCAATCTTTTAAAAATATTATTTGTTCCATTAAGAAATTTGCCTATTATCTAGCCCCAGTATTTAATTTCTGGTAAAGTTACTTACAAAATGTTTTATATTCAATTATGCTCAACACACTTAATATATGCAAACTAATTCTAACTGAATTAAGAAATATATACCAATGTGCAGCAATGCATAATATTTATGAGCAGATATTGTAGAAGACAGCACTATTCTTACGGGATTTAGGTTCACTCTTCCTTTTTTATCCTTAGAGTTGTTTAAATGGTGTTGTGGGGTTTTTTGTTGTTTTTTGTTTGTTTGTTTATTTGGGGGTTTTTGGGGGTTTTGTTTTGTTTTGTTTTGTTTTGCTTTTTTTGTTTGTTTGTTTTTTGGTTTTTTTTTTTTTTTTTGTAATTAAACAGTGAAACGTATTTCCATCATTTTCATTATCTTTCATATTGCCAAAGCAAAGCAAGAGACATTTAGGAAATGGACCCTCTGAAGCAAAGAAAATTACAGAATATTATACGGACCAAAAAGCAAATTACACAGTTTAGGCACTAGCACATTTGAACACTCATTCATATGTTCACAGCATGAACAAGTCATGATAACGAAGGCAGTTAATGGTCCTTCCCTTTTCCTCAGAATTTATAGCTTAAATACATTTTTAAAACAAACTTTTGAGCTGTTCTCCTGAACTGCCTGTCAACATTATAATTAGAATAAAAGAAACTCACCAGCTATTATCAAGTATATGTGTCACAAAAACAAATGTAATTTTACACATACTGTTGCATATATTTTGTACTAAAATGCTAGATTTCCAAACCTTTACAGGTCTTTTTTTTGGTCAAACTCTACAAAAGAATTTCTCTCTATCTGAGTTTCCGAAGTCCTTGTATGCAAAAAAAACCCCCAACCACAAATGATAAAACAAAACAAACAAATAAATAAATGAAAACAATTAAAAAACTAACAAAAAACAAACCCCCAAAAGCCCACCAAAAAAACAAAGAAAAAAAGAACAAAGAGCAAAACAAAAAATCAGGGCTGTCAACCCTGTCCTATTTGTGCCTCCCAGTACTTCAGAACAGCCTGAATAATTTTGCATATTGCCATGCAGCCCAGAATTATGCACTTCTTCAGTGAGATGCTGCCTTTATTTTTAGGTACAGGGATGACAGGAATGGATGAGCATTTTAGCAGTACTTTATGTAGCCAGCTGAGCCAGTCAAACCGGACTCTCATGATGAGAAATAATCACTCTCATGGATGAAGGTCTTTAATTTATACCTTGGTCCTACCTAGAGCTAAACTAAAAGCCTGACAAATTAGCACTGTAAGAAATAAATGGATTTTGCATGAGGAGAGAGAAGGCTGTTCTCTGTCTTTGTCATATCCTAATCACATAGAAACGTAGGGGTTTTCTTTTCTTTATTTTTATGACAAAAGCAACTGTAAGTCATTATGAGCAAATGGACTTCCTGGCTTAACACTTAATTCTTGTGCAGCTGGTTTTAGCTCCCAATAATGTTTCCTATTGTGTTTTTTTTCATTCAGATTCAATGAATCTCAACTGAATTGAGTTTGTAACTGCTCCCCACAGGTAGACTAAGTGTTCTTTGGGCTATTAAAGTGCCTGTTGCCCTGGAGCTCTCCTGAAGTGGATATAAAGTCCAAATAGAGGCTGGAAGACACACAGTGAAACTTACTTTGAAAAAAAAGATAGCTGCTGCTTCTCGAAGTTTCTGGTCATATTTACAGTAGAGTGTGAATGGTAGAGCCAAGAATATGATGAAATTGTTCATAGTTTCCAAGTAGCCTTTCCCTTTTTTTCTTGGGTGTATATTAGGAAAACATCTCAATTATATGAACCTCATCCTTTTCTGCAGAGATGAAGCTCTGTTAGGATGATCTGTGGACTTTCTAAAGTGTTTGCAGCTCTCTTGGCTTTCTATATCTATCAATTTATTTACTCTAAGATACTACAAAAGCATGTAATGAAAGGCATTTCAATGTAATGCATTGCACAGAAATATAGGTCTAACTGTAGCTGACCTGATAAGAATCAGAGGCAACTTCTATTTTGCCTGAAATTGCAGACATAGTGGGCTAGATTCTGATGCTCTTATTCAAATATGACTGTATTTTCTGCAGCATCCCTTGAGTTTCATGTGAAATATTTATTTTAATGTAATTAAACTTGTAAGACGTGAGTAAAAATGTAATCACTGTTTCTCTTTTTTTTTTTTTAATAAATTTTTTAAAAAGCTTGGAGGGCTACTTTTTGAACTCTTTTCCAAATTTTGCATCTCACATGCTAATATTTTAAATATTTCAATGGAGGAACAAACACTAATGCTTTTCAAAGTAGAGCCATAGATTTGTAAAGGTATAATCTGATACTTATTGTTTTGTGGCAACTAACTACTGTCCTCTGATTCTGAAAAGTGGCTGTGATTCAACAAACTTTGGTAAACAGTAAGAGCTTCAGAATATGTACCTTTCTCTTATGAAGGAATTACTTTTACATTTATCTTAGGCAAAAAGTAAAACCTCATTAAAAGAAATCTGTCTTGAGTGATTTAGGACCATTCTGAGTTAAGTGGATATGTTTATGTGCTTGTGTCATTGTACAAGAGAAAATAATTTGGTTTTGATCTTGGTTTTGGATTTGTTTGGACAGGAGGCATTCAAATGACTCTTTGTGTCAGTGATACAATTGCTAAAATTTTTGTATTGACTTAGAGTAATTTTTCTGCTTGCAATTCAATTCCTACTTTGCTATAGTTTTAATGTCTGAAGACAATCTTATAAAATCAGATCTATGCTTGTTTTTAGTCTGTGCTGCCCCCCACTGAATAAACTTGGGGGTAAATTCGGATTTAAAAAAATCAGATTCCAGTAAAGAAAACATAACTAATAATCTGATAAAGGTATTATAATAAATTTCAGAGACTCACACTCTGTTTTTTTTATTATATCTCAGTTGGCAAATGGTCAAGATGAGAATTTAATCTTATTTTTTAGAATTTTCATCTGAATTTTGAGGTGATAAACACTGGCAGTTGGATCTGCTCCGTGAAGTTTAGTAAAGTATTAAAGTGAACAGGCTAATTTCAAGGGAAGTTCACAGTATGTGATGACAAGGAGTACTTCTCAGTGTGTGTGTGTTCAGAATTATGCATCTTGAAAAGCTGATTAAATTTTTTTTACAACACTTTTACAACAAACCCAAGAGTAATTTGTAAGATAAAAACATTTAACAAGAAAACATATAGTTGTGATTATAAGAATTCATGTTTATTTCTACTAGACAGACTATATATGGAACCATATCTAAGGAACTATGAACTTGTATAATTTCTTTCAATTTAAGTTAAAGACTATTGGAAGATACTGAAATGGTCTCAACTTGTGAGCCTAATCACCATAAGAATTAGTTGGAAATTACCTGGCAAAGATCTGTTTATGTATTCTGTTCTGGTTTGTAGAAGCCTTTGTAGAAGCCAAACATTTTACAGAAATATCTTCAATTCAAAAAACTTCTAATTGTGAAATTTTCCAGGTTTTCTACCCTGCAGGAATATGAATCTTTCAATGTCTGTGTTGAACTGAAATTGCAGGAGTTCCAGAAGTCCTAGTAAAGATCCCAAAGTCAGAAAACCCCAATGACCATGGAAAATCCTGCCTCTCATCCCATCTCATTGAGTATCTAGGTTCCTTTGCCTTTTCAGCAGAATGGAAAACTACATCATCTAATAATTGTTAAAGTTTGGAATTAAAAAAAAAAATATAGATTTCATTTGAAAACACTCACAGGAAAGAAGTGTATATTATCTTGTCAACATCGTGAGCAGTTTTTTTCCCCAAATTATTGTTTTTCAGTCTTTCTATTCAATATGTTCTAAAATTGGTTTATTTTCCAAGACCATTTATGATCTAGCATGACCTAACTCATCAGCTTTCAACCTGCTCCCTGCTTAGGCCTTCTGTCCAACCCTACAGATGTTGACTGGAATTTGGGCTTGTCCAGAGCACAAAAGTTTTGCACAGACTAATTGCCCCAATTTTTTTTTTAATAGCACATAAATAATATCTGTGGTTATTGTGCCCTTAAGCATGTTTCCTTATGGCTAGGAGCCTCGAGTGTATTTGGAAACCCATAGATTGACATGTGAAGAAAAACAGTTAAAAAGGGACAGAGAAAAAGATTGAAAAGGATTTTTCCAAGTCACACAACAACTCAGAAATAGCACCTGTGCTAGCCTTGTGCTGTGGCCCATCCTAGACTTGTGTGACTGGGCTTCCAGTATTCCAGCTTTTCATGTGAAGTTCCAGATTTGTAACTCAGAATTTGTAATTCTGAACTAGAAATTGGAGGCATAATTAGCTAATCTACAGATGTCAGGGAATGCACAAGAACATTTCATTCAACTTGGACTTTTCAGTGCTTCCTGATTTTCACAGCTAACCCTAACTTGACAAGCCTTGTGGCTGTAACTATTGAAGTTGACAGTTGACATTTGTTCTCAGCATGAATGAGAAACAGCCTTTTTCTTGTCTTTTGTTGGCAAATTGCTCTTCTTGATCCTTTTGTCCTTTTGGATGGCAAATTGAGATTACTCAGTATGCACTAGAAAAATCAAAATGAGTTAATGCATATTAAATTTTTTAAAAAACAAAAAAAAAACCTTCAAACCTGCAACAGCAGTGATACAGTTAATGTTCTAGTTTAATGAGATAGATTAGTTTCAAAGACAAAAAGTATGTAATCGTCTCATTACATTTGTCCTGAATTATGTTTTATTTAAAATTTGTCAGATTGTTTTACTGTTATCATTATAGCCAAGCATAAATTGTTTTACATACTGAAATAAGTAATAAGAGTATTGTGTTTACTTTTAAAGAACCCAAAATTTTCATTGTGTAAACAGTTACAAAAGTATCAATAACATTACCTTTTTTTTTGCAATTACTATAGATGGTTATTTTCACTAAAGCTAGTGTTATAAGATAATGTTAAGGAATATCAGTATTCTTATCCATTTTGATATACTTTCTCATTTTCTTTTTCATCTTCCTGTCTGATACAAAACTACTTCCCCATGGATATTTTGGCCTATATTTTTTTCTTAGCTAGACTGAATAATTTTATTAAAATCATTAGATTGTATGTTGAAATTCAAAATTATTTTTCATGAATGAATTAGTTTTTACTTAAATTTAAAACAAACTAGTGAATACTGAAATATAGCTTGTGCAAGGTCAAGTATCTACCAGTAAAAATATTTTTCAAATATGTATATTTATTTAGAGAGGTAAGTTATTGTCTTCAATCTGTATCAGTACAGTCTGGGTGACAAATGGATTGAGAGCAGCCTTACAGAGAAGGAGTTGAGGCTAATCATGGATGAATAAACGGGAATGTTGTTGATGTTTGCATCCCAGAAAGATAACTGCATCCTTTTTGATAATGAAACATTGGAAAAGGTTGTCCAGAGAGGTGGTAGATGCCCCATCCCTGGAGGCATTCAAGGTCAGGTTGGGCAGAGCTCTGAGCAATCTGGTCCAGTCAAAGATACCCCTGTTCATTGCAGAGAAGTTGGACTTCAAAGTTTGAATTTTCCAAATCAAACTATTCTATGATCCTAGACTGCATAACAAGAAGAGTGGTCCCCAGGCCAAAGTAGGTGATTCTGTCACTCTGCTCTTGTGAGACTCCACCTGGAGTACTCTCCTGGAATATCATAGAATCATAGAATCAGCATCACAGAATAAGCCAGGTTGGAAGGGACCCATAAGGGGCACTCCCAGCTCTGAGGACCCCAGCCCGAGACAGACAGGTTGGGAGCTGGCCATGAGTAACATCAGGGGGCTGAAATACCTCTCCTGTGAAGACAAGCTGAGAAAGACAGCATTGCTGAGGCTGGGGAAAATAAGGCTCAAGGGAGACCTTACTGATGCCTTTCAATACTTAAAGAGGGTTTATGAAAAAGGTAGAGTGAGACTTTTGTCATGGGCTTGCAGCAATATGACAAGTGATAATATTAAACTGAAAACTGTAGGTTTAGATGACATAAAAGGAAGAAATCTTTTATTACAGGTGGTGAGGCACTAGAAAAGACTGCTCAGAGAAACTGAAAATGCCCCATACCTGGAAGTGCTCATGACCAGGTTGGATGGGGCTTTGAGCAAGCTTGCTTAGTGAAAGATACCACTGTTCACAGCAGAAGGGTTGGACAAGATGATCTTTTAAAGTCCCTTCCAAGCCAAATCAGTTTATGATTCTATGATACTAGCAGTATCTAAGTAGTGTGTTAATACTTTATTGTCATCAATTATTAGAATTTTTCTCCTCCATTCAACCTTTTTTTCCTTTTTCCTCTGATGACATTACAATTTTTTTAATGTTTAAACACAAATTTTATAAACATATTTTATCTGTAGTAAAATCTCTTCCCTGCGTGAATACAGTCCCTGTAAAACTGTGTAAAATAATTCAGGACATCATACATACTATGTAGAAGTGACTGTACAAGCTTTTAAGTAATAGATAATCAAGTTCACTTTGTGCTGAATAGAATTTTGAGTGCAGAGACCTTGCCGAGGAGCACTCAAGCTTTGTTAGAGGAAAAAGCAAGATTTTTCATAATAGTAATTGCTACATATCCTGGTATGTGTGCCAGCAAACAAGTTTGCAAGACTCTGAATTCAGGACAAAGAGGTGAGAAATAAAGATTAACCCTTATTGAAATGAAAAAAGGCCTGATGAAGACAAATTTAAATGCTTCTAAATAGTATTTGTGTAAATAATGTATCTGCAAAAATAGCAGAATATGAATGAAGAGAACACTATTTTTCTTTTCAAGATAAATTACCACAGGGAAAGGGAACAGAATGAAGCCCACATAATCCAAGTGGAAACAGTCAGTGACCTGCTACACTACTTAGCCACACAAAATTCCATGGCTCTGGATTGCTTCCATCCAAGGGTTCTGATAGAGCTGCTGGGAGGCCTCACCAAGCCACTTTCAATCATTTACCTGCAGTCCTGGCTAACCAGGAAAATCCCAGGTGGCTGGAGTTGAGAAAATGTGAGGCCAATCTACAAGAATGACCAGAAGGAGGATGCAGGGAATTACAGGCCTGTCAGCCTGACTTTGGTGCTGGGAAAGGTTACAGAGCAGATTGTCTTGAGTGACATCAAATGGCTCGTGCAGGAGATCAGTCCTGGATAGATTGTGCATTAGGAAAAATTTCTTAACTGTAAGAACGATCAAGCATGGAGACAGGCTGCCCAGGGAAGTGGTAGAAAACCATTTCTAGAAATGTTCAAGAAATGTCTACATGTGGTTCTTGGGAACATGGTTTAGTGGTGAAGATGGCAGTGTCAGGTTAATGGTTGCACTCAATCTTTGAGGTCTTTTCCAACCTTAACAATTCTAGGATTCGATAGGCAGATTATCAATTCTTAAATTTTGGCATGTCTACTTCAGATGACCTTTAAAATTGTAAAACAAAAGTTACTTTCTTCTCAAAAATATTAAGAGAAGACAGTTGAGGCACAAAATATGTGTATCAGATAAACATAAAAAAAAAAAAAAACAAACTAAAAAAAACGCCACCAACAACAACCAAAAAAATCCCCCAAAACAACAACAACAACAACAACAACAACAACAAAAAACCCAAACAAACAACAAAACAAAACAAAACAAATTAAAAAAACCCAAACCAACAAAAATGAAACCAAAACACCAAGAAAAGAAAAAATAAAAAAAAGTTGCAGAAGTAGTCAAAGATATCTCCAGAGCAACTCAAAATGTTAACTTTGGCTTCAAGCAGTAGTTTGGAAGTTGTGCACAAAACGACTTACTGAGAGCTATTTAAATGAGAATAAGCTTATCCAGATCAGATGATAAGCATGTCAAGTGGGATTAATGATCTAAGAGATGTGTTTCTGTCAAATGTTCCTGACGTTCTATATTATTCTAATTGTGTGAGAAAGTGGTGAAGAAGAAATGTTATACAGAGTTCTATTCCAGAAGATATCATCAAAATATCAGTTTCCACTTTCATACTAAAAGCTTTCATCTTCCTCCAACTTCTTTATATTAATCAGGAAGATTTAACATCACAGTCCTCTGGTACAGTTGTAGGAGACTGTTTTCAAAAAGGAAATTTATTGATAAAACAGTCTTAAGCTCCTGAAAAGATGCAAAAATGTTAAAAGGAATATATTGATTTGGTGTCGTTAAAAAAAAAAGAAAAGCTAATGTTAAAGAAAATTGACAAATTTTGACATCCCTGGCAATGTAGAACAGAGGAAAACCTCTTCTCAAATATGAATCCAATGATCAAGCTGACAACTAGTATGTATGCAGGAATTTCTTGGTGAATACATCAACAGGGGATTTTGGTACTCCCTGTTTCATATTCTGTCTACCCTATACTCTAGTTTCAATTAATATAAATTTCTGTCCATGCTTTGATCACAGCTGAGGAACAGGAGAGTATAAACAACCTTTGGAGGTCATCAGGAAATTAGTGGATTTAGCTGTATGGGTTCGAAACCATCCTTTGGCATTGCAAAGCAATCTGTGTCATATAGGATGGACAGTACCTCTTCCCAAAACACAGTCTATGGAAAACAGAATTATCACAGCAGCTTGCTGTCTCACTAAGTAAACACTTAAAACATTTCAGTAATGGAGCAACAGAGCAGTCAGATAAGAAGGTTCTTCTGAAAACAAGAATGTAGCAACATTGGAAGAGCTTGGTAAAGGATTTCACTGTTAAATACCGCTTGGATGGTTACATGACGTTAAGATTATGTGGCAGGAAGTTTTGGCCTTAGTTCTGTTGCCATGGGTTCCTGAAGGCCTGGGTCACTCACAACCCAGCAGTAAAGCAGACTCTGTTATTCCAACACAGTGACTGCTGTTTCTTACTTCTGTAACAAACACACAGGAAGGACTCAGACAACATCTTCTGTGATTCTTAGGGCATGCTGCGCAGAGGCAGGAGTTGGAACTGATGATTCTCATAGGTTCCTTCCAACACAGCACATTTGATGATTCTATGATTCTGTGCCTATTCCAGGCTTTCCCTAAAACTAAAATTCTGAGAATATAAAGAAAATTTTGTGCCAGTCAATCTTTTAAACAATTTATTCTGTGTCAATTATTCCTTTACTCTTTCTATAATTTCCCCAACCAGTTTATATTTAGCCTGAATCTGACTAAAGAATACCTAATTTATTGGAATGAGTGAAAGTAAGTACCCAGAGAATAAAATGGTAGGAAGGATCTCAGTCTTTAACAAAGGCTGAGATTTTATACATTAAGAATACATTTATACATTAAGAATAATGTCTTTCCGTGATTATTTATGTGGAAAAATGATATATAAATAGCTCTTGGTGGTAACTCTAGATTTCATTATTTCGGTAAATTTGGCATGGCTAGTCTCTAGCAACCTGGACATTAGGTTTTTCTGTTTTAAAATTTTAAAAATATCATGAAGTGGATTTCTATTGCAAATCTACGTGGTGTAACGAAGAAGGACTTACATTGCCTTGAACACAGCACCCACAGATTTATGGAAAATTCAGTAAATTTATAGAGTAATGAACTGTATATATTTTCTCTCAAAAATTATCTAATCTATTGAAATATATCTGTAAATGGGGTTTGTTTAACAGATCATGCTTCAAGAGAAGATTGATTCACAAATAATGTCCTCTACCAAACAATTTTCACTGACATGTGTGAAAATATCATGTTTTTCGTTAATATATTTTAAACCAATAAGAATCATGCCTCTATAAAGAAGGAAGTCCCCAGGTTCTTCTTAGTCCTTGCTCCTGATTATGTTCAGTCTCCCCCTGCTTTGAATCATTCAACAAAAACAACCTGATGTTGGCTTCAAAGCTCCAGCTGTTCTCCCTTAGGTATATATTCAAGATTTCTTACACTCACTATATCCAATAGTGTTGTGGATCTCTTTGTGATGACATGAAGGACTTTCTGCTCAGCTCTGTAGACAATATCATTTTGTGCAGTTCTGAAGCATGAGCAACTCCTGTGATAAAGAGTTTAATTCAGAAATTATAGAAACACTCTCTATTAGTTTCACAGTAAACAGAATTCAGTTTATAATTCAGGTAAAAATGAAAATTCAGTCTTAATAAATACAGTCTGAATAAATACACACAAGAGATTTGATGTATCCCTTACTGTATGTGATGATATCATAATGTGTTTTAGATTTCTTTACTTCTTTATGATAGTAATTTGGGCAAAGTTAAACAAAATGCATGGAAACAAACCATATTACTTTTCTTTATATATTCAAATTCTATAACTGTTATGGTCTGACCTTATTGGTGTCCAGCCCAAACCTCCCTTCTTCCTATCATGTTCCAGCGCAGATTCTCTACAATCTTGTGTGACTCATTTGAACCTTTTCAGAATTTTCTTGGCATCATCCTCTCCAATACAAAACCTTGCCCGTTATACCAATAGTCCTTAAAATAACCTCTTCCATATCCATGAGGGAGGATCCTTGCTGCCTCAATCAGTATGCATTTAGGTTGTCCAGAGACTGCCCATTATATTGCCTTTGTGCGAGGTTTTTCTTACTCTGTTCAGTTCATCTTCTGGTGTGATGTAGAAGAGCAGGGGAGAAAGTTCAGATAGCTCTGTTTAATCAGCTTGGGCTGCTGAACACAGAGATGGTCTCAGCCCAAGCTGTCACTTTTGTTGTGGTCTGACCCCAGTGGCTGGAATGGAATTGAGTAAAACAGAAGAGTTGAGAGGTCTGAGTGTCATTTTTGCATAGTTTCTCTTTTGTTTTTCATGATTTTTTTCCTTTATTACAACAAAAGTCGGGACAAGGAATATGGGGGTCCTGTCTTTTCATCCCCTACCTTAACAGGGGTTGGTGACAATGCAGTGTGTTTTCTACTAGCCCTTTCTTATGATCAGTAAGGTAGAACTGCTTTCTACCTTATGCATATCTTCTTTATGTAGCAACAAACATCTGGACAATTTGCGGAGACATAACATGTAAAGAGTAAGACATCTGTTTCTCATTCAGAACTGTAGGTTGACATTAGTGAAATTCCAGATAATTTATCCCAGCATAAGTGAGCACAGACACGTTTTTTCAGCCCATCATGTCTGAAGCCATCTCTTTCAGTCACATGCTGAAAACCTAGCAGCCGTTGTAACTCATCCAGATGTGTTTGTGTAGGGAAAGCGTATCCAACAGGAGCACAGACATGTTCCCATCCTGAGACCTAGGCGCAAATTGGTGTCTACAGGGCAGGGACAAAGGGTCACCATACCACTCTGAATTGCTTAGCATGACTAATAAATATAACTTGCATCGTTCGTAATTTGTCAAATTAATTTATGCCACAGCAAGTACTTGTCAGAATTTTGACAAAGGTGCAATTATATTTCTTCCTGATAGCAGCAGATTAGTTCCTGTTTACACTGTGATGGCCTTTGACAGCCCTTTGCCCCAGAAGAGCCCGGTGAAATTAGTGATGCTTCACACACATGCTCTTGGGATTTGTTCATGGCTGATGTTAAATTCTGTTCTGTTGCAGAGCTTACCCAGATGTACAAAGACATTTGACATTACGCAAGAGCCGCTAGTCGACTTTAAATTCAGATCAGGTCTGTTACTCAAATGTAAATTTTCTCATTCACATTGGTGAAAGACATATACACTTATTTTTATAGTTTCTAGTTACAATAACAGCATCAAGATAAAAATACATGCTGATAATTAACATAATGCTAAGGATTTGATTAATATGAAGTAAAAATTTAAATGAAATTAGAATTAATAACAAATCAAAAGGCATCTGTTTGAAACAGGCAGAAGAATATTATCAAAAAAGGAGATCCATTGACTTTCAGCAGTGAAAGGTTTTCTAGAATACTTATCATTTATTAACAGATAATAATGTTTGGTTCTATTGCCCATTAGATAAATATTACCAGACTTAAACCTTAAAAGTTTGAAAGTCTTGTATCTTATGTGCTAAATAATCGCAGTAGAGAAGTCATTAGTCATATGGTTTGCACAATTAGTCACACAAAGGTTAAAATGCAGCATACTAGAAACATTTAGTGAATTATAACACCTGATTTACTGTCAGATCACCAAAATTCATAAATAAAGTTTCAGTGTATTTATTATATGTATTTGGCTTGAAGCAAATCTGACAGCCTGCATATCCATACTGCAGTCATCTATTATCTTTTCTCAAACAAACAATTAAATAAAAACACATTGTCCTAGTACCCATTAAAGATAAACAGTCATAAATTTTTCTTTTCGTTGTTTCCTTTTTATCTTTGAATGCACATACTTTAACTTTATAATCCCACTTGCAACTGGGGCAGCCCACTTTGCAGTTAATTTGCTGGATATTTTTGATTTTCTAATATAAAGCTCTTCTCAAAATGCTTTTCACCCTTGATTGAGCACATTCAGTATAGAAATAAAATTAAATGAGGAAAAAAAAAGAATTCCTGGCAAAGTATTTAATTAACTATTTTTACTGTCATCACACAATGGGGACCTAAATAGACTGGAATGTGAACAGGGAATCCAGAACAATGCCTTAAAACACAAAAGCTGTGATTATTCTAGATACTTATCTGCTACTGAGCTGTCAGGGGGAATTAAGATGAATTTCTGTTGATACCCACAGAGAAGAGACTAAAATACTTGAACTACTGAAAGCAAAGAAATTATTGGCTTAAACATAAAGTATCTATAAGGTATATCAGATAAGATATGGTCATGGTGCAAAACCTTATGTTGTTTCTATTTTGATTTTTAAGACATGTATCTTGCAAAAATAGTCATTAAAGAGTGTTGAAGTGTCATTTCCTTCACCTAATTAATATTCTATCAAACACTAGTGAATATAAATGTGAAGGTATTCTTAAGCATTTATATGCAACCACAAATAATGATCCTTCCAGCAAGTTTTATGAATAAAGAATAAACCAGTTCTTTCTATAACAAATCCTTTTATTCTGATGTCATTATAAATTTAATTGCTAACTTCCCTGTATCTTATTTAGTCTTGACTACATTCTGCTTAATGACTTAGGATGAGTTATCACAAAAAGTTTCATAAATATGAAAATGTGTGGAAAATGTTAAAAGTCTAGCAGTTGTGTGGTTGGATAAGTCATCTTCTAACATTTAATTGTGGAAATATCTGATAGTCTGACATAATTTTAGGCACAGCTATAGCTATTTTCATTATAATGTGGAGAAATTTAAGTTGGAAACAGTCTTTATTATCCAAACTTTAACCAATCCCTCCCAGTGAAGTACTATGTCATCTTGCTGAGCTTTGGCTATCTGTTGGACTAGCAGGTGAAATCTTCATTATGGAGGCCCTGGCTTGGGAAGTTAAGACATAAGCCAAAGCCAATTTAAAACAAAAGAGAAAATCCTATTGACTTCAGAGGGATCAAATCTTTGGAGAGCAGCCTAAAGGACCCCAGTGCCAGCCAGCTTCCCCTCAGCATCCTCTTCTGTCCAGGCTGGAGCTGTTGTTTTCCTGGAGAACCATCTAGCCAGCACTCACAAGCTAGTTGGCACTGGAATTGTCAGACAGGGTAATTTTGTCAGTTTTCTTGGATAGACAATAAAAACAAATATGTCAAAAACCTGCTGGATTGCTTTCTAGTTTTATATGCTTCAGGTTATAAACTCTTTTCAGTTATCTAAACTCTTCAGATGGTTGGACCTTACTGCTTTTTGTCATCTCAAACTGCTTCTCGCTTAGACATAATAATAGACTAAAATGACTTATCAGCATAACTGGAATGATGTATGCTAGTCACAGTAAAATATGTGGTAACACAAACTGTTTATTTGTGGATATTCATGGAATCAGACTAAGATAAATATATCTATCTTTATAAAACTTGTTACCAAATAGCAACAATCCTAATTTAATAGCTGTTCTGATACGACTGAGGACTCTGTTCCCTAAATCCAACACGGCAATCCATCACATTGGTGTGTGACTGGAACAAAGTACAGAGGGTGAGTTACTCTGCAGTTTCCTGCACTCTTCCGTGTCCTCTGAAAGTTCAGTGGTGGAGACTATTCTTTGATTTACCCTGGGGTTGGCCTGCTTGAAAGATGACTATGGGGGAAATAATTTGTTTGTTTTTTTTTTTTAAATAAGACCTGCTACTCAGCTACATCTGTCTTTGGCCATGTGATTTATTTTACACTTGGGGTGGTGTTCTTTCTCCAAAATGAAAACTTTAAGCTCACAATGGTGTTCTTATTTTGAAAGATTTATGTGATTTTTTTCATTCTGTTGGCTATGAATTTCTGCATAAAGGTGAATTTTATGCCATGCCAATGGGCTCCAAGTCCCGTACAATTTTTAATCACCCAAGTAACTCTAATTATATAAATGCCTCCTCTAAAATCAATACCATTCCTCACACCCCCAAATTGTACCCCTTCTTAAGTGCTTTCTTGGATTCAGGCCCAAAATACTGTCATTAGAAAACGTGTCTCTTTGTATTTCACAGAAATGTAACAATAAAGGTGTATTTCTGTAAAATGCTCACATCTCAGATGCATGCTCATTTTATAAGGTCAGGTTGAGTCAATGGATCACATTAATAAAAATTATAAGCAAACAAAGTATAATCTAATATGTCTTTTGATTCCCTTTAAATAGATTGAGAAGCCTGTCTTCATTACAAATATAGACATTTTAAATTAATTTTTTCTACACAGTCTTGTATGAATTAGGATTAATTATAATGGAATTTTATGCAGATTTCATTTAAACCTGAAGAAAATTATGCAGGTTATTGTTACTGCCACTTTTTTGAGTCCTAGCAAGAACTGCTGCTTGGCTGGAAGGCAGAACAACAAATTTACATCTTAGAAATAAACAGCTAAAAGTAAATAGAATCATTAATAATCAAAAGCTTTTTTGGCTACTGGAATGGGCAAAAAATACACATGATAAGAAGTTTGCTGCTAGAGGCTGTCTTTTTCATCTCTGCTTTGAATGCAATATTTTAAATTGTTCAAATTAGATTGACTGAGGAACTTAAGACAGTTTTTGCAGGAAAAATTCTGAGGACTCGAAGTCTTCCCAAATAATTCTAAAAATACAAACCAGAGCACTGGATTACAGGGTTGCTATAATTGTCTCACTAGTACCTTCCTTTTCACATTTAACCTCTCTCTCTTCATACATTGACATCTTACATACAACATGACATTTTTTATACATAAGCTCTTTGTAGGTATCTCTGAACTATGTTTTAAACCTTACCTGCAAGTGTGGCCTACTTTCTTAGTTTTAGCATTTGATTTTGGAACCATTTGTTCACACACTGGTCTTACAAATCCATGACATTTTGTGACCTGTACGTCTACATCAATATTTATTACTCTTCCAGCCTACTTCCAAGTCTAAATTTTGATAATAACTATTTTTTTAATTATTAAAAAACATAATATCTTCAGACGAAGAAAAAGCTTCTTGTATATCAGACTAAAACAATTTCTGGTGTGCAGAGGTTCTGCAGTCAAAATCACTTGTGTCTCAGTAAATTGATTTTAGTTTCTATAAATCTTGGGACCCCTTACTTTGGATGACATTGAAGTATTTTCGATAATATTTTATGATTCAAAGGTTTAAAAAAAAAAAACCAAAAAAAAAAAAAAAAAACAACAAAAAGCCAAATATATTTCTGCTGGAGAACTCCCTGTCCATTACAGGGGTGCTGGAATCAAGGTCCCTTGCAACACTAATAATTTATGATTCTATGATGGTTTTGTATCATGCTTTCTCTTAAGTTGTACTTGTGATGATGCCGGAAATGTCAATTTTATTTGATACTGTTTATTTTTCTAAAATAATGATAATTTCTTTCAATTATATTACTGGCCTTCAATTTATCTCTAAGTTCTCTCCAAATCTTGCTCTAATAGTTTTCTGGAAATACTGCCAAGGTAACAAATATCAGTTTCTAAGAGCCATCTTACTGGGACTTTTAATATAGCAGTAAAGGTATATCTCTTCCCTTCAAACTTCTGAAGATTTTGTGTTATTCTGTGTTTTATTATAATTACTATTAATTATCAGTGATGACTCAGGTAATTCTTTTCATAACCTTGAATGAGGATTCCATGTCTCCCTGGACTATAAAGGGTAGTAAATTCAATACTTGCAATTTAATGCAATCTGTAACACTAAGGAAATAGTCAATATTTCGTGATTACTGTATAAATAGGACTAATTCCTAAGCTAAAAGTAAAAATTTGTCTTGCCTCTTGAGTTTAATTTTATTTTTAACAAATGCTTTAAAAATTATAAGGAAAAATAAGTTTGCATATGCATTTAAGATAATTTTGTAGCAGGTCCCTATCTAAAGCATTTTCCTTTTCACTATTTTATTATTTTCACTAAGCTATTATATTATTACTATTTTTCTATTAGTCTTTGTTGTAGGTCTTTGTAATTTAACTTAGATGAATCAAAAGTGATCTATTAGTCAATTCTAAAGTGATAGATTTTTAACATTATTCCTTGTATTTGTAGTGTCACAAGTAATACTATTTTCCTTATGGTCTCAAGACATGACACTATGTGGAAGAATGACCTTCAGTACTTCTAGTAAGCTGAGGTATGCTCTGCTATAAACATCTGATGAGGAAAGATTATGCTGAGATTTTAACAGACTGACAACATCTTATCTTACAGCTGCACACATGCTTCCTGAAAGCAGGAAAAGCAATTTACCCTCCACTGTGACTATTTATTAGTTTTTTAATTGTCTTGGACTACTTCTGTACAAGAAACCATTAAACTATTGCAGAAAAGAAAGAATGTGCATGGTGGGTGAGAGCATCTGTGTTGATAATTTCTAAGTAAATAAATCTCACCTATTGGAACACAGTTTTGAACACCTGTGCAAGAGCAATTTAAGCTAATATTACATTCTTGGTCAGTTACTGTTTAAGCACTTGTTGATAGAATGGATTACTGAGAAGAACAAAGCAGAAATTCCTAGCCACAACTGCTCTCAAGTTTATAGTAGGAATACTTAGAAATGGGCATCTAGATTTGATTCCCTAGAAATAAATGTTGTATTTGAATGAAAAAATACTGCGTTGACATGACAATGTCACAGATGGAGTAGTTTCACTCATAAAAGAGAAGTAACAATATGTTTATTGATATAAAACAGCTATTTGACCAAGTTTGATAGTAAGTGACAGTGGTTTAACAAGATTGAGTGGCAAAGGTACGCTTGATAATTTATTATATAGACAATAAAGTCAGACAAAATTATCAGGGAGATATCCCCTTTGATTCAGGAAAGACACCTTTGAATTCTAAAAGTCTTCTTAAAGAGGAGTTTGGGTGCAACTGATTCTCCGATAGTCTGAAACTTGTTCAATGTTCGTATCTAAAGGTTTATGGGTGCACGATCAGTCAATTATATCAGCTAAAATTTCAAATTTTAGCATGCTATAAATCACTTACCAAGCAAGGAGTGTCTCAAACTCAAGGAGTAACCTTGAGAGGTGCCCCTATTAAGGGGAACATCCTGCTGTGCAGTTCACTGTCATGCAAGAGAGATCAACTCTTTATAGTGGAAGATAATTTAATTATAGCCATACCTGCCTGCTGACCACAGAAGTTAATTTCTATCACACTTGGCTTGAGCCAGATCTTGACCAGCACTATTTTTGGGTAACAAGAGGGGCCTCAGATTAGCTCTTGGCTATTGTGTAGCTATCTGTCTCCCACACAAACACTATGAGTCTGGTGCACTCATCATTGCTACTGCTGGTTATCACTGCTACTGGTGGTTATCACTTGAGAAGAGTTGTGGGAAATAAAGGTCAGGTTTTGGGACAGCACTTTGTCACCCACAAGAAAAGGTTATTAAATATATATCTGAAAAGTAGGTTGAAGTACACCCTCTTTGAATTAAAAAAATTAGGAATCAGAAATATAAGCTTTATGCCTGAACCAATGCTCATGGAAATCACCAAAAGGGATGCATGTAAGGGATTTGGTTTAAGTCCTTGTAAAAATAAAGCTAAATTCTTACATCCTGTTAGGCTATGGAAGTACAAAGGAACTGAAGCAGATTTCAGGATCTCAAGGAGTGGTTTTCTACTTTACGTGTATAAAATAAGTTATCTGCGGGCAGATGTCTTGAGTTTCCTTTTGGATGGGACTAGTTGAGGTCTGACACAACCTCAGATTTTATTTGCTTTATTAATGTTTCATTTATTTTCAAATACACCATAGTGATAATTATCAAAATAAATTTTTTAAAAGTATGTGGATAATAGACACTAGCTCTATCTTTGGTAGCTAATCCTTGCTATTTTCTATGGTCTTAATGCTACATCTAACCATGTGAATTTACTTTATCAAAAATACTTCAATGAAATCTTAACTTCTCATTTTTCTGTCTTCTGGATAATAATTTACAAAGCACCTTAAGGTCATAAGTGCCTGATTTCCATTGACTGCTAATTGCAGTCAAACATCTGATTTCCCCCTCACAAAGTAGGTGGGGGAGAACTACCAGATTTTACTGGAAGTAACACCACAGGTCACATATCTAAGTACTTTAATTTATTAATTGTATTTAAATTACTTCTTCATAAGGTTCTTTTATAAACATTAAATATGTTTAGTCTTTATCTGTAGCACACACCATGTTATCTAATAAATTATGTGCTGTTGTTATATCTAAGATTTTAGCCAGCCCATTGACCTCTAAATTCTGCTGTCCTACCTTCCCCCTACAATTGAATTTTTTATCATGGATCCTAATTTTATGACAGTGTACTAAAAATATTTATGAAGAAAATAAGAAGAAAATGTAAGCTCTTCCAAAAGAAGCATTTTTTCACAGTCAGAAGCTTTCAGGAGTGAGGTGACCACCAATTCAATAACTTGAGTAGTTCTCTATCAGTTATGTGTTTCTGTGACTTAGGATGCTTCTGAAATTATCTGATTCCAACAACATTTCCATGAAGAAGTACCTACTGTCTTTCTAAGATCCGTTATGAGCTTCAACCTACTTTTAATTTTTAAATTGCAACATATTATTAGTGTGATCATACTCAAAACTTGTATAGGTTATGTGCAGAAATCTTTAAGCAACTTGTGTTCAGTTTGGATAGGCCAAAACTGGTTACAATTCAAAGATGTTTTTGTTTGCATTATGGACTCTATATGTTTTTTTTTACAAAATCAACTGGAATGCTAAATTTAAAGTGAAAGTTAGTTGCACAATGTGTGTGGATAACAATATGCTGAGTTTCATCTGTCACATCCCAAATCTGTGTTAGCATTCATCCCTTTCTCTCTGCTAGTCTACCAGAGAGCTATTTATTTTGCTTTCCTTCTTAATTTACTATGTCATGCTTTCCCACTAGGTAGTTTCAATAATAAAATATAACAGATACCGGAAAATGAAATTAAATTTAACTTTCAAAGGAGGTCCTTCCAAAGCCTGAATGAGCCACATTGTTTAGGATACCTGTGGGATATCGTTAGATGTGTTTTAAGTGATTGCATTTTAGGACAATGCTTGTTTGATGTTTTTACCAGCATAAGGCTCACTTTTAAAATGAAAAATTTCTAGCTACATAACTAAGAAAACACAGAACTACTGGCTTTTCAAACTCCATTGCTTTCTGCTATATTCCCTTACCTATTGTGGAAACAAGAATCCTTGTGGACAATGTCAGAAAGTTACTTTGTTACCAGGCACAAGAGATATGAAACAATGCTAAATGAGGTTTTCATGCTGTGTAAATTTATCTTGAACAGACAGACTTCCTAAAATTTTCTTCATTTTTGTTCAGTAAATAAGGACATTCAGGCCTGTATTTCACTAAAGAGAAGACAGCAGAAAAAAAAATTGATCAAATACGAATTATGCAAAGATATGAAATTTAAAATGAACTCTAGAAAATGGAAAAGAATAGAGGAGTGATCAAGAAAATTCACAATTTTGAAGTAACATGAAGCACATTTTAAATTGAAAGTAATATAAAATATGTCTATTAATAAATTAACTACCTATAATGTTGACTAAACATATTTAGAGTAATTCAGGCTTCTATGAGAAAAAAGAAAATAGTCTTTGAGTAGGGAATTAATGGTTCTTTAAAGAAAATCACTGATGACAAAGGGCACATAACGAGTATTAGGAAAATATATACATAAATACATCTATTGGTACACCTGAAAGATTAAAGCAAGATTAAAATTACTTTATTTAAAGAACTCCAAGATAGAGATGTTTAAGAATAATTGGATTGGAGAAGCAAGAGAAAATTTGAGTAAATGAGGAGCATATACTCTATTTACACAAATAATTGATTTCTAGTTATATGCGCTTTTTTGTGTATTTTTTCTGTATTAGCTGAATTTCTGTTGTGGGTAAATTTGCAAAGAAACATCTTGATTCAGCCTAAAACCAGAATTTTTACACTTACTAGAGATTAATTTAAGGTAATTCTAATAATTTATTTTATATCCAATTCTCTGGCACTACATGTAAATAAAAACTTTAGGGTTAGGTAGTTTTGTTCAGTTTACAGTGAAAAAAAGGGCTTGATTTTTCAGTTGCTGTGTATCATTAACTCATGCTGGATCATCATTGTCATGCAGTACAAATTTGAATGACTTCTTTTTTTTCCTCATCATAATTTCACACTGTAGTGCCAGAATGATAGACTCATAATGGGCTCGCTATAGACACACACAGAAATCATTTTGTCATGGTTATCTCACCTTGTAACAGCACCGAAAGCGGTTGGTCTCCGTGGTCTTGCATTAAACTGTCACATCACTGTTAAAATCCTCTGTTTCAGGAAATGGTGACACTACATCTTGAGTGCTGAGAAAAATAATGACTTCATTGCCCATACTCAGTGGCTCTGTAAAACCAGATTACTCATTTATTTATATGGGAGGGGAAAACATTTTTCAGTAGTAAGCAATTGTAGCAATTAAACATTTTCTTTGCTTGTTTAGCTTTCTCAAATTGATCATACCAATATTTTTCGACCCCAGTAATAAATTTTGAAGCAATATTATTTTTTTCCATTTGTACTTTGGTTTCCCCTGATTTTCAAGCCATTTTAAATATACAA
>JANRGV010000062.1:85283726-85307580 GCA_024734035.1 Alethe castanea
GTCATAAATAAAAAAAAAAAAAAAAAAGCTTGAAAATTTTTTTTTTCTATGTATAAGAATGAAGTGCTGTTTTCTGTCCTTCTGTACTTGTTAATTTTCTAGCCTTTTTAATAAAAATAACCAAACAAACCTTATTTAGGCCAGATTTCAGATAGTTAAGTTTCCAATCCGAATTAGTTTTCAACTAGGTAGATATTTCTCAGTTATAGGTGTTAGATGCTAACATTTTCAAAAGAGCATAACTTCTAGAAATCAATTCTAACTTGTTAAAACTTAAATTAAAGTAGGTTGTAAGTGATGCCTAACCACTTTTGTTTTCATAAAGGTCATAATGCTCTAAAGCACAGGCAAAAGGAATCTGTCCTGCAGTTTTTTAATACACTCACATGTAAAACAGCTTTTTATTCTTCTTTTCTCCTTCTCTGAATTTTATATTTTAATTGCATAAAGTATGAGGTCATTTAATTGGTGTCAGGGATGTTCTAACCCCCCTCCCTTTAAAGTTTCTTTGATATTGAGTATCATCTAAATAAACTAAAATATATAGGTCTTGATTCACATTATGTGCCTTTTAGAATAATTCTTCACTATACTTCAGATTAAATCTTTCACTTTTAGTTGGTATTTGTGAAAATATCAATTCATCTTGTCTTCAATTAGCACATGCAACTTAGGTGCAAGTGGGTAACTCTGCCCTGTTTCCCCCCAGTGGAAGTTAACTTAATATTCTTTTGCTTTGTCCATCTACTAAACAACTTCTATCCCAGTATTCCTCTTCTGTCAGGACCCCTTGCACCCCCACTGCTGGTGCTGCAAAGGACCTGTAAGAAATGAAAAAAAACTGAGCTATTCTTTCCTTTTGCAAGTTTAATTAGCCCTCAGATTTTTGTTCTAATGATGCACACTTTCTTTCTTTTAGAAACAAACCCAACAGCCTTATGTGCCATAAATGAGCAGTGCACTTCACATGTCCTGAGACCTGACTCATGCAGCACATCTTTGCTGTGCCTCAGTATATCAGTACTCTGTGTTTTGTTACTCTCCACAGCAATAAAGACAACACAGTGGATAGAATATAATCTAGGTACTCTTTCTCGTATTGATGTGGCAAAATTTAAAAAAAGGTATTGAGCAACCTGGTTTAGTGGAAGGTGTCCCTGCCCTTGGCAGAGAGCTTGGAACTAGTTAATCTTTATGGTCAATCCAACCCAAAACATTCTGTGATTGCATCACAAAAATACTAAAATTACTCTAATACAAGAAAACCACTTGACAATCTCTACCTTGTTTTAATACAGCTATGAATGTCTTCTTGCATTCTGGAAGCATTTCCGACTTGATTCATTGCTTTATTCCATCGATAAAGATGCATTTGTAATGCTGAATAAGAAATTAATAAAAATTAAATCTTTGTAAATAAAATACAGAAAATCTGACTTAAAGTTTCCTTTTCCAGGGAAATATGGATTACAAGACCTCTGGGTTGTAGTTAAACAACACCATTTGAAATGCAAATTTCATGCTAATAGCATACATAATGACAAAGAAAATCAAAACTTATCTTACTTCATTTGCAGGTTTTTCAGGCCGGTACTGTGAAACAGAAATGAATGAGTGTGATTCAGCTCCCTGCTTGAATGGTGCTGTTTGTCAGAATGATGTCAACAGCTATGATTGCTTATGCCCTGAAGGTAAGTTGTTTAAAATAATTTATTTTTATTATTTTTGACAATTTTCAAAACTGCCTGCAGTTTGCAAAACATCTTCTTGACAGGCTTCAAAGCCATTGTTAAAACTTCCTTTCTATGAAAGTTCATTCCTTTCTAAAATCACGTTGGCATCTTTGTCCAAAACGTGTCCACCAAAACAACCATGATCATTAAGATTGGAGGCAAATTAAGAATGGAGACAGATATACTTGTAAATACTCTTTTTTCAGACAGAACATAACGATTTTAGCAAAGCTTGAAGCAGTGAAGAAAACACAAATGAGTAGTACATTAATTCCATGGAAAATACCATCAGTAAGCTTACAGAAAATATTTTTACCTTCCTTAATAATGTACAGATTTCTGACTGATCATAACAAGCTACACAATCATAATGACTTTAATAGGCCATCACTAAAAAAATCTATTAAAACTTTCACAGACAAAAAGAATATGATTTTCAGCATTCGTTGTCTGTTTCTTTAAAAATGCACACCGCTTGTTGTTATCAGCACTGTATGGAAAAAAATTAGTGATTTCAGTAAAAAATGAGTCAAAGAAAAGCCAAAATGTTTTAAAACATCTAAAATTAAAGTTTCTTTCTGAAATGCTTTCACGAATGGGGTTATTAAGAATATTTTAAAACGGATTTTTGGTTAAAAATAAAGCCAAGGTAATAATTTATAACCTGGTATGTTCTATGTTTTAATTATTTTTTATTTTAATCGTCAAATTATAGTATTTTCTAAACATTGACTCATGGTAGCTGATTTCAGAGCTGACAGTATTTCAGGTATGTATGCATTAATACAGGAATTCCAGTAGTGATAACTCCAGAAACTGATCATAAGAAACGAAATTTCCACAAATAATTTTCATAAGTACAGTCTTTGTCATTAGTTAGCTTAAATTAGAAGCCAAAACAGATATTGGAAGCTGGAAATTAAGCTTGGAAAATATCATTTTGCTGTTTAAGCCTGCCTGACCAGCTTATACAAAAATAAACCTAGGCATCCACATTGCTGATTTTGTGGCTTATTTGTTACCTGTGAGACATGGGTCTGATTAAACTTAAAATGCAAATAAGAACTGTTATTTTATACATTATTAATGAATTAAGGGTAATTCTAGAGTTTTATGACTTAAGGATCAGTGGAAATTGGTTCTCTGGTCAATTTGAGAAATTACAGGAATATGGCTTGCACTGAGGGCACCGATGGCTTAGCATTAGTCATGGTCGTCCTGCAGCCATGGCCTGTGACAGCACTAATGACACTCATTTGGTAGCATGACCATGAATTAGAATACATTTACAAGAGCATGAAATATCAGATATTGGAGAGGAGATTTTACAGCAATTTCAACTACAAAAAACTGCTGTTGGACCTCTGGGTTTGCTAAAAGTTGTTGTGACACAAGAAACTGGGGTTGTTTAGTCTGGAGAAGAGGAGGCTCAGGGGAACCTCACTGCTCTCCACAACTGAAAGGAGGTTTTATTGAAGTGGGGGTCTGTCTGTACTGAAGGGATGAGAGGAAATGGCCCTAAATTGTGTCATGGGAGGTTCAGATTAGATATTAATAGCTAAGAAAAAATTACTGAAAGCGTGGTTAGACATTGGAATAATTGCCCAGGGAGGTACTGAAGTCACCATGGCTGGAAGGGTTTGAGAGGTGTTTGAATGTGTCACTTTGGGAGATGGTTCAGGGGTGATTGTGGTGATGCTGGGTTGTCAGTGGGACTGGATGATCTGGAAAGTCTTTTGCAACCTTGATAAATCTGGGGTGTAAAACAAATAAAGAAAAAGTAGAAAAGCAGCTATTTGAGAACTGATTTTAAAAGATATTTTAAGAGTTGATTTTTATTTTGACAGCAGATGTCCAAATCCCAGCCTCACTTCATCTGTAATGTTGTCAAAATAGCAGCAGATGCATGAATTCTTAAGTCTCTGCTAAACTAAAAGTTGAACTAGATTAATGAACATACTGAATCCTAAAAATGTGCTTTCATTCATTGACCCCTTTTAAAGTATATTTGACAGAAAAAGAAATGCACTTTCCTATTAATGACAGAGCAGAAAAAACTTTTCGAACAATCTTTCCATAAGGATTCAAGAACATTTTTTACAAGAGTAAATTGAAAACAAGGGACCTAAAGACATTGCTTTAGAAAAATAAGGCACAGATACAGCTGAATAATGCATAGCACTTCGGTTTTATTTCCAAGGATTTGAAGGCCTGAACTGTGAAATCAACTTTGATGAGTGCACTTATGGCTTCTGTAAAAGCAATTCAACTTGTTTAGACCTGGTTGCAGACTACAGCTGTGCTTGTCCTCCAGGATTCACTGGTAAGATTTCTTTTAACTTGGAAAAAACATGAAATAGTTAAACTATTTATTTTCTTTTCTGAAATTAATTGCATTTTGTTCAGTGTTTTAGCATTAATAAAAATAAAATCAACTCAGGGTTCTGTGTGATTGCTAATCTATTTTAATTTCCCTACTAATATGATAAAAAATGAAAGCATTTTGTGTATGCAAAACAAAACTGTATTTTGAATAGAAGAAAAAAAAATGTTCAAAAACATTTACTCTATGAAACATGGGTGAGCAGGTAGCTGGTGCTATTTTTTTTCAGATTTATCACAGCTATAGTTGAGTGAGATGGTAACAAGAACACAATTTTAGTAAGATGGCACTTTGTTCTCTTTAAGAGAGGTGCTATCAGATCCTTATGATAAATTCTTGTAAGTTGCACAATTATTTGCATGTCTAACTGGTTTAAGAAAATAGCTTTTGCATCAAGAAGAGTCCTCAAGGCTCTATTTTGTGCCAGAAGCAGCTAACGGGATCATGGGGAAATCAATAAAACTGTCTCCAAAATATGCCATCTAAAGAACTATGTCAAGCACTGAACACTGACTTTCAGCTGCTGATTTCAGAGAGGCAAATGGAGCAGCTTTAGTCATAAGTAGTAACAGGAAGACAAGCAGTGGCAGTCTAAGAAATCATACACTGTTAGTGGATCTTGTAATAAAAAGCCAAACAGATTTGTCCAGAGAGCTTAAAATGTGTGGGGACAGTGGAGAGGAAACGAAAAAAAAAATGGAAGAGATCTGTTATGGAGAAATGAAAAGTCAAAAAAGCAAGTAGAACAGTGAAGGATGAGGAGGCAAAATTAAGTAAGTTGCAAATAGAGCATTTCAGGTTGGTAGTAACACCAGTGACATTCAGTTTAGAAGTTCTTCATTCATATTTTGTCAATGGTTAAAAGTAGGAAGACAGGACATAAGGAATCTAAGACAATATACAGAGATTTAGAATCTGTGAAAGTAATGGCAGTTGCAATTGCCAGCAACATCTGTGAGTTTTCTCGATTCACGCAAACATACTCTTATATTATTCAGCATAAAAAAGCTGAGATGTGATATATTTCCTGTAAGATCTTCTTCTTTCTACTTTGGTAACTGGCTTTGCTGTCATGAGCTTGCATAGTATGTCGATTTTGCATCAATTTTGAAAATAACAGAGGTGATGACAAAGTATTTGTTACTTAATGCAACAATTCTAAAAGAAGCTTGTAAAACTTTCTCCTGTACTGCTAGAATCAAAATTAAAAATGTCTAACTTTTTGGCAGTGGGCTGTTAACAGTCAGTTTGAACGGGGTAATGCAGGGAAAGCTATTCATTTGCAAATACAGCATGACTGTATTGGGATGTGATGGAGTCCACATTGTGGAACCAGAACTACAAATTAATGTGTGTCACTAAGGCAGCCTGGGACAGAGTATGTGCTCCTTAGGAGGAACTCTTTATCCTGAATTCAAACTGATGCAAACAGTTTGCCAGTATCATCCTTGCTCATTCCAAGACAAGAGAGATTCAGGATCTGTGAACAGTAAAAAAGTTACTAGTGATTTATAAGTAGATTTTTATGGATACATTGAGGCCTATATTGAGGTCATAGTTCACATGGCTGCATAATAGGATCATATGAAAAAAGCTCAATTTTCTCCTGTGTTTCCTATATGAGAGACTTTCCATCACTAATACTCTGTTTTTCTCACTTTATATGGGCCTTTTTTGTGAGACAGGACAGCTCCCACAAAAAAAAAAAAAAAAAAAAAAAAAAAAGAAGCCTACTGACTGGAATTAGAAGTAGGGACAAGAATCCTCCTGATCACACTGAATAGTATCATCTGTGTTCATGCTTTTTGTGCAATTAATTCACAGTCAGTCATTGTGGATGTCATTAGGTCTGCTCTCTCCAAGCCTTCCAACAACTGCTTCAGCCTCTCTAAAAAGAGTCTCTGGTGCAAAATACTGGATATTTGGGCTTCTATCTTCTACAAAAGGCAAATAGTGGCAAAAGACTGTTCCATGTTCTTCTGAATTTTAAGATTTATATAAATGGCATTCAAAGATATTGCTATAGTAACAGTAATACACTCAAAAGCTATTTAAGGGCTAAAAGAAACATAGTGTGTGTGTGTATATATATAAAATTCTTATCCACTTAATTTTTAAGCAATGTAGAAATTGTACCATTAATGTAGAAAAGCACAATAAACAGAGCAGTTAGCTGATAACGATTAACTCTGATTAAGGCACATGTTACGAAGTTCATCAACACATCTAACATCGTGTCAATCACACCTTGCAGTGTTCTGATGAGACTTGATCAAGGAAGTAACATTTGAAGAAGTCCACTAAACGTATAAGACTGATTTTTACCTTTTATTTTCTTTCATACACACTTTTGTTTTCCTATCATATCAAAAGAAATTTCAAAAAAAGTTTACCTTTAGCATCTTAGCTGGTCAGGTACAAAATTATCTTAGGCCTGGTTGTTTGCTTATTTTACTCTCTGTGCGTGGAGACATCAATTCTGATAGGGATCACATGCTTTGTGCACTAAAGCCCTGATGGAAGGGCAGAATTGGACAGGAGAGCCCCCTTGAATGGCCTAGGATGAATTCCCCTTGAACCAGGCTGTGGTGCCCCACAGGTGGTGGATCTTTGTCCTTCCCTGAGAACAGAGCTGGGAAGAGGCAGTGCCTGAGTGCAACAGGGAGCAGGGCTGGATGGTGGAAGCAACTCTCTCCTGCTAAGGAAAGCTGGCAGGACAGGAACACCCAAAACATCTGGCATGGTCTTGAGGGAGCCCTCTTGCAGCTTCTGCTGCCAGCTGAATTGTTTGTTGCTGAAAGGGTGAGCACTAGAATTCTGGCAGTCTTTGGAACTTGCCGCATAGAATTTCCTTAACTCTGTCCAAGACAGGCAGCTCCTGAGAAAGACCAGGCAAATACTTCCTCTACAATCAAAGCTTGCTCTCAAATGCCCTCCTGTGGTAATCTGCATGCACAGGATTACAGTAATTATCCCATAGTAAAGAGCTACTGGACAAATGGACATATGGCAGAACTGCTACCTCCTTCCCTCAAGGTATTTTATTTGATTTTGCCCATTAGAGGGGTTTTGAGAACATCTGGAAGTTGAGATAGATAAAGGCAGTCCAAGTCTATTAAACTGGCCAGCCTCAAAAATTAGAAAACATCTTGCTTAATACATCCAAACCTGAAGAGAGGTGAAGTAGGGAATTTTAATATTGAACAGTGGTACATCTTTAGTCCATTAGGTAGTAAGAAACCTCGAATTAAAACATCAATGGGAGGGTGTTGAATTCATTGATACAGAAGGAGGAGGCAGTTTTATGAGGTATGATTACTGACCATTGTCATTATTTGAGTGGATTTTCTCTGATAATATAAGTAGTTGGAACTAAAGAACTCTGTAATTCAGCGGTTTTGGATGAGAAAG
The DNA here is from genome assembly GCA_024734035.1 of Alethe castanea. Taxonomy (NCBI): domain Eukaryota; kingdom Metazoa; phylum Chordata; class Aves; order Passeriformes; family Muscicapidae; genus Alethe; species Alethe castanea. Next base: position 85,291,254 of record JANRGV010000062.1, read on the forward strand.
CCTGGGTTTTTAATCTTAAATGAATGATGGGATTATATTTTTTCCATCACAAACCCTTTTCCTATTTTAAATGTTTGAAGAGATGAATCTAATTATTTATTTAATTAATTATTCATTTAAAGGATGTCAAAGCTGTTCATGTATATGGATGAACCCGATGCTACCAAGGTGTCACCAGTGAATACTGGGTAGAAAAAAACATTATTTCAAAGTGATTTTTACTGCATCACCTAACATTAAATTTTGTAGTTATAGTTTATATGCATGAGATTCCTAATCTGTCTTCCTCACTTATATCATGGTTTATATGAATTCTCTATGTGTACAATGATCCCTCCTCTAAGTTTTGCCCATGTCTCATTAATGTTTATCATTATAATGACACAATATGAATTAACATTCAGGATCTACCATCAGTCACACATTCACTTAAATTTACACAAGAGACTAAATAAATATGTGAGCCTTTAATATGCTTTCTAAAGATCAAATCTGTATAGTTTCCTCTGTCTCATACTATTGGGCTTTTGGAATTCTGTAGTAGATATTGTGGCAAAGCAAGTAGGCACTGCAACGCTGAACATTTGAAAACTAAAATTATACAAGGATGTGCAAAGTCTTGCAGCTCAGCTCAAGCCATCACAAGATATAAGATAATATCTTTCTTGGGCTTTTGAAAATCTTTCCTGTGTATTTCTTTCCTGTGATATTCTAAGCTTTGTTTTCAGTAAGCCTGCAAAAGCTGTTCTATTTTAGGCACATTTTGCCTGACATAGATGCTTTTAGTTACTATCAGGACAACTACACAGTACAAAATTATTGAGTTACTACATCCTCTTTTCCTCATTAATCTAAAAACCTCTCTCCCAAACAATTAAAAGGAGAAAAATTGGCCTGAGAGATCTACCTCTACCCAAAAAGCAAGTTGGGGGTTGGTCTGTTCTCCCAGACAGCTAGTGACAGACAGCTGCACCAGGGGAGGTTCAAGCCAGACATCAGGAAGAAATTCTTAATGCAAAGGGTTGTCAAATATTGGAATGGGCTGGCAGGGAAGTGGTGGAGTCAGGAACACTGGAGATGTTCAAGAAATGACTGGACATGGCCCTTAGTGCTATTGTTTAGTTTGACATGGTGGTGATTGGTCAAAGGCTAGACTCAATGATGCTGGTGGTCTATTCCAACCCAGTTGACTCTGTGACCTATGGATGCTCACCCACCCTTAGAGTCAGTCACAGAAAGTCAGTGTCACTTGCATCTCATGCACTAGATTATTGTTCCAAATCAATCAGCCCTTATGGCCACCACAGAGGCAGCTTAAAAGCCAGGTCTTTTCTGTGATGTCCCCTAATCACCAAGTTAACTTAAACAACATGTCTCTGTCTGAGCTCTAGTAAAAGTGCAAAGATTTTTCAAACATAAAAAAACAAACCTGGAAGCTGATGACCAGAGAGAGGGATGGTTCCCCAGGCTCCTGGCCAGCAGAGCTCTGACTCATAGCAGGCCATGAGGGAGTGAAGGGCTGACTTCCTTTCCCTTGCTCAGCTGGAAAAGTGCAGACAGGCTTCTGATTCCACAAACACTGTAAATGGCAGGCTTGTGAGAGCAGGCTTCCCACAGTGGGGTGTGCAAACTTAACATACTGGAAAATAAACAACATTTAGGCATGCATGGAAATGTATTCACTATGTATTTCTGAGTTATTAGAGAATATTTATTGTCATGTCACATGTACGTGTACCTGCTTTCCTTGGAAGGAATTCAGGTTAGAACACCTGAATAGGAAAAAATTCAGTAGAGTATAAAAATCTGTTTGAGTTTCATCATGCTGCAAATTACTTTACATAAAATTTTTGATAAAATAATACATAAAAGTTAATGAATTGCATGAAAGAAAAGCAAATCAGTTGTTTTGTTTTCCAGTCATTTTAAATATAAACAAATTTGCTCAGTTTTTATGTGAGAAATCAAATAGCACCTTTCTCCAATAGTATTCCACCTGCAAATACTTATCAGGATTGGTTTAAATTAGAGTGAGAATAATAATAGTTGGAACCACCTGACAAAAGATAAGTTAATTCTTCAATCAAAACTTTAATTAGCTTGTGTGGAATTTACTTTATCTTTGCTCTTCTGAAGGTGCTATGAGATTTTTTTTTTGTGTTCCAGTTTATCCCTATTATTTCAGTTATAATGGTAGGTTTTTTAGTAGTGATTCCAACTGTCATGCATAACATAATGTATGTAGAACATCCCTTAATTTTTTTCTGGGCATGACTATGTACTTAATTACTTTTAGATAAATTGGGAAATAATCATTTTATATGAATAGGCTTGATTTTCAATTTGAAAAATGTTGTCAGTTATCAGTTGCTAGGAGGCTCTTATCAAATAAAAAAGGAAAAACAATCATGTCTAGAAAAGCTCACACAGAGATAAAAACACAGGAAAAAGACACTGGAACATGTGGCTGAAAATTTTAGTCTTCCTGAGATACTGTGGAAAATAAACCTCGCTTTTCCTTAACTCCATATTTTTTCTATGTGAATGTCATTGATGACACCATACAATGAACAGTAATATGCAAGAAGAGTGAGCACCACTTTCACTTTTTACCTGTGAGTACACCTGAAAAATAACATATGGTTGTTAAGACAGAATTTCAATCAAAAATTTTGTTATAATTGTCTCAAAAAACCTGTTAAGACTTAATTTTCTGTAATGACCTGTGCAATCAGTTAATAAACACTAACACAAAAAAAATCAACCTACAAGCAACTTACCCAGTGCACATATTTCATCCCTTAAAGATATTTTGTTAATGAATTTGAGAAACAGAAGTGGCATCTTAGATAAGAATGGTTATATTTAGGGTGTGCTCAGTTTTTTTCTAGTATACGGTTCCTCTTCTGAAAAAAATCCACCGAATCACTGATGTTGGAAAAAGTCTGTTGTTCAACATTGCCTCTGCAATACCGACTAGCATAATAAGGAGGAACCATTTCATTGTAAAATGTAAACCAAATTAGTGAAATACAACGTATCAGTATATATTGGGTTGCCTTTCTAGGCAATGAAACAATTACCTTTTAACATCCTTTGATTTGGTAGAGCCATACTATAAAAGGTATGACACTATCAGTTTTGATATGACCACACTAAATAGGAGTCTTACATGGTGCTACCTTCAGTAACTTGCTGACTTTTTTTTTTGTTCTTTACTCTTTGGCTTTTGTCTTTGTCATGATTTTTTTTTCTTTATTTTCTTTTTATTTTTCTGTGGATTCCCCATCCCTAGCAGCATTCAGGACTGGGTTGGAGCATGGTGCAACTTGGTTTCATGGAAATTGTTCCTGCCCATCACAGAGGATCGGCACTAAATGATCTGTAAGGTCATTTCCAAACCAAACCATCCCATGCTTCTATGGATCTAACACCAACCTGGCCACTAGAAAAGTCCTGAGGCCCTTGCTCTTAGCTTGACACCTGAGCAGTGGCTAGCAATGGCAGTGCCAAGTGCACTGGGGCTGCAGTGGTGATAGTGGGAACATTACACCACAACTTGACTCTCTTCACTTAAACTGGGAGTTGACTGGAGACTACTGAAGATTCTTGAGGCAGGAGGGGAAATGTGTTAATTGCAGAATGGTGTTTTTTAAAGCTGTTGACACAACTTTCATAAAAAGGTTTGTTTTTTTTTTCCCTTGGCACATTGGTGGCCAGGCAAGAAATGGAATAGCATTGGCTATTTGCTCTGGTAACAACAGAGCAACACCTTGCACCTAGTTATCCTAGTAACCTCCAAAACCTCCAAGAAGAGGATATACACATTTCACATGATGATAGTGATGCTACCGAGCCCAGGTGCCTCCGGGTGGGCTGTTACTCTCACCTGTCTCACTAAATTATTTTGATGTTTTCCCAGGAAAGGCACAGAGAGGGCTGCAGGATGAGTGTATTTATTCTACAAGTCTTCTAACAATCCATAGATTGCTGATTGTATGCTCTAAATTAGGTCTGTGTACCAGAAGGAAGTTAATGTTGGCCATTAACCACCTTGTACTGAACCTAATTACTCTAGTTTTGATTAAAGCACACAATGTATCCAAAAGCATTCAATCCTGATTTGAATGTATGAAAAGAAGCCAGAATTTCTCTGGCATTTTTTCCTAGTAGTAATCACCATCAGATTTAGAAGTTTATATTAAATATTTTATTTAAATTTTTGTCTTCAACTTTGAGCTATTGCATCTCATTACCTTTTCAAAACAAAATGAAAAAGCTCTTGCTATTCAAGTATTTTCTCTTTGTACAGATACTTACACACTGTAATCAAGTCACTTTTTGGTTTTGTTCCTTCTAAATGAAACAGATGGAGCTCTTTAAGCCTCTGCCGACAGCATGCTTTCTTCAGTTATTGAATAAATTGTGTAGCTTTTCTTGCATCCTTCCCACTTATTTTTAAATATGGAACATTCTAATCAATGTTTTATGCAGAGGTATTTCATACATCACTGTTCATTTTTTGTTTTATTTAAATACATCTGAGTTTTTTTTTTCTTTCTCACAGCACTGCAATAGTGCTCATATGCTGAGATCTTCAGCAGTTCTTTTCAAATTGCTTTTGTTGTTTCCCCACGTACAGCTCAGCTACAGTTCAGTAGCTATAATATGCATGGTTTTTTCTGCGCTTGTATCTGAAAACTACAAGTGATCAGATGTGACCTGCAGTACATTGAAAAATGTACTGTTTAGCTAAACAAAAGTTACCACAAGATTTCATTTGGTGCAGAGACTTGGTCCCCTGTGGAAAGGAAATACAGGAAAGGAAATGATAGTGGAAATGAGGTATCTGTTTAAAAGTCAGTGTTGAAATAATAGAGTAAGGACTTTTCACATTTGTCTACAGAAAAAGAGACTCAGGGAAGTATAAAATTCCTCATTTTCCTCATCATGGTTTTCTCATGAGAAAAATTGGAGAAGTGAATTCAAATTGAATGTGCCAAAAGCTGTACTGCTTTCTTTAGAAGGGTAGGCCTTAGTATCTGTCCCTCTGTAATTTCAACCATGTGCATTTGTGGTGTGCAGGAAGAATGTGTTCATCTCTTCCTGCTAGTGTTACACTTTTATCCTGTACACTTTTATCCTGTTCCTCTTGTCTGCTGCAAACCTGGACCCACCTCTTTTTTATACCACTAATGTAGAAATGAGTAGAGACACAGATTTGGATAGAAGCACTAGGTTCCAAAATCAGAGCACAGTTATAACACACCAAGTAACTTAAGACCTTTACCATAAGGCAAAGCAAGTTTCCAGACAATCCAACTCATTAAACAAACATAAGTCTTTGGCCTTCGTTCAGTGTTATAAACAGAATTTATGCCCTGTAAATTATACAAGCACAACACTAGAACAAAATACTACCTATAATCTGTTTCAATCTTATCCTAACAAAAAACCATATATTATACTATGTTACTTTCTCACCTATGTATTCTCTTAAAGAAGTCCAATGATTTCTTATTTTATTGGGGGAATTATTCCAGTGCGATGTTACACTAACCATTGCAAGGATTTCCTTATTATCTAATATTTTACTGCAGTTTAAATGCATTACTTCTCACCCTACTATGAACACAGCAAACTGACGACTTTTGCAAAAGTACTTTTTTTTATTTTATGATTGCCATCACATTCTTATTCAAATTTCCATTATTTATACTTTACAGGCCCATTTATTTTGTTCATTCTAAAAGGTCATGCTTCTGAGCTGTTTGCCATTCCTAACATGTTCATATGGACTCTCATTTGGCCCACAGTTTTCTTGGATGCACTTAACTGCACAATGCAAAGCACTTCAAAAGCAGCTTTACTCCAGTAAGATGAGAATGGAAGGACAATTTTATCCTTCTAACTAGATATGTTTTGTTCTATGTGTACCAGCAAACTATTTGTTTTAAAACAAAATTCTGGTGTTTGTTCCTACTTGTGATTTTCTGTGTCATATCTTCTCTTCTGATTGGATTACATTTGTTATATCAAACTCTATCTTCAATTGATTGAAATTAAAGAAGACGTCTAATCCTGTCTTCAATGTATCTTTGTCTTGCCGTCAGTAAGCTTACTTTGCTGTCCACCATCTAGATTGTTGAAAAAAAATGTAATGGAATTGAATGGGCAGTAGATTTCTTTCAAAACCTGTGCAATTCATTCATCCAGTCTGGCAGAAAAACACTGAAAACTAATGCATGAATATGGCTTTCCATAGAGTTTTACTCATCTGATAATATTCTCTCATAGTTTCTATGTAGACCAGTTACTGGGATTTCACAAAAAAAAATGGCAGAAACATTAGTGAACAGAAGGAGCATGAAATATATTACTGGGTTTTGTTATCCATAAAGTATGTAAATTTAGTGTAGAAAGGAATCAATTTGCTTATATAGGGCCCATTTTTCAATGATTTTTTTTCTATTTATAGGTTCTTGCAAGCAAGTACTTTAAAACTTTTCCCAATATTTCTTCCAGGAATGGAAGTTTCACAGATGGATTTATAATTTCATGTCTTTACCTTTTATTCTTTTCCGAAAGGCTGATTTTACTGAGTCTTCAGGTACTTTACCTATTTTTCACATGTTCACAAAGAAAACTATTGAGTTTTTGTCCACTAGTACCCAAGGGTATAGTTCATCAGACCAGCCTGTCTATTTAACTCATTTGACAATTCTACAGCTTTTCTTCTGTATTCAACACTGAAGTTTTGCCCTTTAATCATAAGTAATAATTATGATAGTGACCTGTTTTACGGCTGGTCTTTTTACTGATGATTGATGCAGAAGAAGCAGTGAACAATTTTGCAGGGTTGCTATTATCAGTAGCCATCCTTCTTCACTGGATGGCAAAGCACAGCTTTCCCTCATCTCTGATATGAAGTATATACAGCATAATTTCTTGTTGCCTTAACCATCGTGTAATGGCTACATGCTTTTGCTGGTCTGATTTCATGCCTGCATATTTATGTTGTACTTTTTAGTTTATCCTGAAAAACTTGACTTTTTTGTCAATTGGGCTTTTTTGATGCTTTGAAAACCAGGAAGTGCCATGTTGGTCTCCTAATATCCAGTGTCTTTCTCCCATGAAAAGGAACTTTATCCTTGTGTACTTATAGAAAGCAGCGGCTTTCTTAATCACCTTTTTCAGGTAGGATGTTCACTCTTTATCAGGTTTCAAATCAGAACTTTTCTACATTCTTTTCAGTTCTTCTGAATTCCTTCATTTTATGTTGTTCAACCTCCTCTCCCTTTCCATGGATTTTGACTGCTCTCAGTCAAGTTTTTCACATTTCTTTCAGAGTACTTTTCTCTTTAACTTTGAATCAAGTAATTTGTAGCTACCTTTTCCACTATGTCATGAAAAATTACCAATAGTCCATTCAAATATCTTTGAATTTTTGAATGACGATTTTTTTCAAAAATTATGGTTTTATAATTAAATATCCTATGGCTCCAAGTCCTGTGTTGTTAAGGATTCTGCTAGTTCTTTTAGCTATTTAAAATATTACAAACAACAGCAAAACAAAGCAGCAACAGAAAACCCCACAAGCTATAATAATTTAAGGTTCCTTTAAACTGATTCTACTGGATTTGTGATCTGTATTTAATCACTAAACACTGCATATTGTATGTGACTGTGCAGTATTTTCCACAAAATGTCAAAATCTTACCTGGTTTTGCATCATTATCCTTGTCTATGATCTTCTGCTTCCATCCCTTTAAACCTTTCTCTAAATGTTGGCTTTTTTCCTTCCCCTATATCCTCCTCACTTTCTCTCCTGCCCATTTAATTTGATTTTTATGTACATTCTACTTTCACATGTTAGCTGAAAGTACATCATAGTACATCATATGGTTAAGGAAGACAAAACTGCAAGGTGACTCTGCCTTCCATGCATTTATTGTTGTAATAAATCTATAATTGTTCAAGCTCTGTTTGTGCAAGAGGGACCCCAGAAACCCCACATAATCCTTTAATTCAGCTCCTCAGACTGAGGTCCCTGGGATGCATTACCTATCTGGTATATCTGATTTGAGTGATGCAAGGAACCTTCCAAAACTTCCACAGACAACAACAAGAGTTCTGCTTGTTCACATCAGTGATAGTTACAGTTTTCCTTCTCTATCATTGGCTTAACTTCTGGCATTCATGCGAGCTCCTAGTCCATATATTTGTCCCACCTATTTTTGATCAATTTTCGTTCAGAAAGACCCCAGTATTATTTATGATAGCCTAGGTAGGGATTGCCCTAAATTAATGTAGCACACAATAGAGAAACAGGAGACTGGATTTTATTTGGTATGTCAAATAAGTTAATTGTTTCCATAAGCCACCTATTCCATGATCTTCTAAATTTTCCTCCTATATATCTTCTGTATATTTGCCTATATTTTTGTTGTTTCAGATTTGAATAAGTTTGAATTACAGCTCAATTAAATCTCTTTAAAAGAGGAAAAAATGAATAAACATCTGAGTGAACTTGTGGGTTTCTGTTTGGATCTGAGAAATGGCTTCATTCTTCTGGAAATATGAATGAACCGCGAGAAATATTTTTTTTCTTATTATTACGAAGGTTATTAAATCTCTAAAACAATTTTTTTCAAAGTAGCATAAAGCTCTAGTAATTATGGTATTGAATTGTGATGCTAGAATATACAAAGGACATTTTTGCAAATACTGTTCATATTTATTCCTTTAAAATATTTTATTTGTTAACTATCAGCTAAGATCTATGAATATCTCTGGTTTTAAAACTGTCAAACAGAAATAAAATTGTGTTTCCAACCTGGAATAGTTAAATTATGCAGTTGTCACCTGCACTGTGAAGCAGCTTTTCTACTTTCCCAGCATGATTTACAGTTTTAATGTTTAATTTTCTTTTCTGTCAGACAAAAACTGCTCCACGGATATTGATGAATGTTCCTCCAAGCCCTGTAAAAATGGAGGCCATTGCCATGATTTGATTGGTGAATTTTACTGTGGCTGTTTGCCAGGTAAGAAGTCACATGATATTTAATTGAGAGATCTTCTGTGGTATTCAAAAAAGAAAAAAAAAATTTTCATATGCACACAACTAAGTAGTAATTTTTTTTGCTTGAAAAGACAGAAGGATGAATGGGTATTCTCTAAGCATATGCTATAATTGTTAGGCAGGTGGTGCCAGCAGAATTTGTTTACATAATATAACTTGTATTCTGGAAGTCCTGCCTTCCAAATTGATGACTAGAGAGTCTTAAAAATCAACCAGCTCTGCCAATAGCATGATTTTGATTCCATCTTTTCTATTAGCAAAAGTTATTTTTAAAATTTCTGAAAGTAAATGTGGACAAGCTATACAGTAGTTGTCATAAGGGTTGCTGTGGTGGGTTGATCCTGGCTGGGAGCTGAGTGCAGTCAGTTAATCACATATCATTTGTTGCTCCTTCTTCCTCAGGGGGAGGACTCCTCATGCTCTTCCCTTGCTCCAGTGTGGGCTGCCTCCCAAGGGAGAGTATTGAGAGTATTCCAAGGTCTTCTCTAATATGAGTTCCTTCCCATGGCCTGCAGTTCTTTACAAACTGCTCCAGCATGGTTCCTTTTCACTGAGTGCAGTCCTTCAGGAATGGCCTGTTCCAGTGTGGGTCCCCACAGGGTCACAGCTCCTGCCAGGAAACCTGCTCCAGTGTGGACTTCTCTCTCCATGGGGCCACAGGTGTTGCCAGGTGTTCTAGTTCAGGCTTCCCATGGGAAGGGTCCTAGCCTCCTTTGGACTTCCACCTGTTTTTTCACAAGGCTGTCCGAGGGCTGCAGGTGGATCTCTGCATCCCCTGTGGATCCCCATGGGCTGTAGGGGCACAGCTGCCTCTCCATGGGCTGCCCCACAGGCTAAAAGGAATCTCAGCTCTGGTGCCTGCAGTACCTCCTCCCTCTCCTTCTGTACCGATTTAGGTGTCTACAGAGCTGTTTCTCTTGCTACCCTCACACTTTTTTTCTGGCTGCAGTTGCCCAGGTAGTTTCTTTTTTTCTCCCCTCATCTTAACTATGTTATCACAGAGATGCTACCACTGTCACTGATGGGCTCAGCCTTGGCCAGCAGTGGGTCATCCTGGAGGAGGCTGGCACTGGCTCCATCAGACCACGGGGAAGTTTCTGGCAGCTTCTCAGAGAAGCCACCCCTGTACCTGCTCCCCACTGAAACATTGCCTTGCAAACCCAGTTGCAGTGATGAGAGACGCCAGCAATATCTGAATTTGGCAATAAGAGTAGATGAACTTTTATGTCTTTATGTGACAAACATAGTTTTAGTCACAGAATCAATTAGGTTGGAAAACTCGTTTGAGATCATAGAGTCCAACAAATAAACATTATCTGACTAAGATATGAACCTATATACTTCAGTGTGGCTTTTCAGTGTGGTGGCTTTTCAATGTGGATTGGTGCTACGGGCAAGCATTTACACATTGAAATGTAGTATTTTTAATATAACCAGCTAATTCAATATGTGACACTTGCATAATATGACCAATTATTTTTTAAATCCCCTGCTTTCTTTATTGTGAGTCAACTGATTGTCAACCAGTCAGAAAGTAGTGAGCAAGACATGAAGCAATAGTACTTTTTCACTTGCAGTTTTTTAATACTCTTAAGTCAGTTACATTGAATTAAACCTTGTTCTACAATGTCATGTTAACAATGTAAGGATAAAATGACCAATCTTGTATTTAGACAGAAATATTTGCTTTAAGTGGATAGGCAAAAGAAGTGGTTTAAAACTTTAATGTTCCTATAAGAGCTATATATGTTTTTAAAATGTATACAAGCTAATGTACAAATAGCTTGAAAGTTATTGATGTGTGGAATACAGAAACCCACAGACAGCACTGCCACTTAGTATAAAGGCATGAATATAATTTGAATATATACATAAATATTTATGGATATTACTGCCAATAGAAATATGTGTATGTGTTTCTTATACATGTGCATGCATATACATACTTATACTACTTTATAAGACATGAGTCTTACAATAAGCTTTCAAGATTCAGACTATTGAAGGTTTATTATTATTGTTGTTATTATTATTGTTATTATTAATAATTATTTTGGGTAATTTTTAAAGGCTAAATTCCTGTATGTTGCTGCAATAAGTTAGTTTTACTTTTTCAGTTGCAAAGACTGTGACTTTATTTCATCATTCTTTCCACTGTTGATAAACCAAATGTCACATCTCATTTTGTCAGTGTAGTTTGGTCTGTGAAATCACAAACACAACAATAAATATGAAAACATCTTCCTGTTATACTTAAAAAGTGAAATCATATGCATGAAATGAATACCGAAATGCTGTAAGAAGTACACATATGAATCTCAGACTATAAACATTTTCAATTACCATTTTGAACACTTGTTAGATACAGTCTTTATGAAGAATTCACCCATCTGCAAAATGCAGAATGAAAAGCAATGGTTTAGACAGTATTTAGGACTGCAGAAAGGCAATAGAGCACCTGAAGGACAGCACAAAGGAATTTCAGCTAGTAAATTGGTTTCATCAGGAACCCAATTTAAATGGCTCTCTGCAAATGCATGCATCATGGGGAATATACAAGAGGAGTTGGAGATGTGTGCATGCCTGCATGGCTATGATATTATTGGCATCACAGGAACACAGCAGAATGACTCCTGTGACTGGTGGAAGGATACAGGCTTTTCAGGAAGGACAGACAAGGCAGATGAGGAGGCAGTGTTTGCACTCTATGTCAATATCCAGTTGGAGTGCATGGAGCTTTGCCTGGTGATGGATGAGGAGTCAATCAAGAGTTTATGGGTCAAGATTAAAGAAAGGGTGACATTTCAATGAGAGTCTGGTACAGGCTTTTCTACCAGGGAGTCCAAGTGGTTGGGGTCCTCTGTAGAGAGATGGGAGGAGCCTTACATTCACAAACCCTTGTATTCATGGAGGACTTCAACCCTTCTGGGTTTGCATAACCAGGTTTTGGGACCTGAGGGGCTACAGAGAAAACAGATGAAAGATCTTAATCAAAACTACTTACTACTCAGTATAAAACCAAAGAACTACTAGTAGATTACAGCGTAACATAAAACAGTGCACTGTATTGAAGGACCGACATTAAAGCTAGAGAAAGAAATAGTATTGATTAGGAGTCAAATGCAATTTGAAATGACAATAATGGGCACAGATTCCTCCACTTAATCCCTGGGGAGTAACGGTGAAGAATCCCTACTCACAGGAGAAACTCCACACATTTCCAGGAAAATGTAAAGGTTTCTGTTTTGTGAAAGTTTGGTGTTGTTTTTATAGTCATAAAAGCAGGTATCAAAAGGTCAGACAAAAATCTGGTTTATCTTCCCAGACCTCACTTCAGTATTAAGATGTTCATTGGCAGCTGGGAGATGCCAGACCAGCGTTAACCCGATGGCACCAAAGTAACTCACTACAAGACAGCTTGTCTTGCTTGAATTATCTGACCAGTTAACAAACAACAGATAAATTCTTGTGGGGGGTGAAATGCCCAGCTACAAACTTGTGGAACTGCATCTGAATTACTGTATCTAAGTTTTGCATTCTCTGCTAAAAGAAGGACATTGCCTTACTGAGGCAAGTCTAGCAAAGGGCCATGAAAATGGAGAACATGATATACAAAAAGACACTGAAGTTCACCCTGAAGAAAAGGCTGAGAGAATTTAGTGGGGTTTACTACTACATCCTGGAAAGGTACAGGGAAGACAGAACAAGGTTTTTCTTACAGGTCAAAATTCTCTCAGGGCAAGAGTCAATGGGCACAAGTCAGAATGCAGGAAAATTCAATATTAAGGTGAAATAAAATCCCAAACCAACAGCACTATGAAAGTTCTGGAAACTACTGGACTAGAAATGCTGAAAACTACAGGAAACGTTTTCTGGAAAGCTTGTGGTATCCCCATCTATGGAATCATATTTGAATATTGACAGCACAGTTCCCTTAGCTACCTGATCTAGCTGTGATTACTATGAGTATTGGACTTGATGGCCTAAGACATCATTTCCTACTCAAGTTTTCCTGTGATTTTATTACTAAATAAGGAATCTTTGCCCAGTTTTACTTTATAAATGTAATACTTTAAGGTGAATTTGAATCGAACTAACTGTACCTACACAAAGTCTTTAAGGCTGTAAGCATTTTGACCAGACCTAAAAAAAGTTCTGCATAATCTTAATTATAGTGCTACATTTTATCAAGTTTGTGGCTGAAAAGTATAAAAGTATTTGTTTATATTAGAAAAACTTTCTTCACCCAGAGGGCAAGTGTTTTTCCAAAGACAGATTTTTTAATGAATATTCAAGAATTAATCAGCTATCATTTTTTTCCATGGGTATTAATTTATTATTCCACTAGAAAATGGTTGCCTATCCATATTGAATTTTAAAAAGGGGAGATACAAAGTGGGAAAAAAGGGCTGTATTTTATGACAAAAGTAGTGCGTCATCTGGAAACCATGCCTTGAAATGGGCAAGTAGAGAGGCACAGTTTGAGAAATAAGGGAAGAAACTCTTTTTAAAATTTATAAGGTGTCCATAGGCAATATTTATGTGATATTTAAGGAAATTTTAATCTACAAGATGCTGGATTTTTACAATATTGTCAGAAAAGCATCAAAAGTGCTCAATGGAATATAGCAAGTTCCTTATGAAGAAGTGAAGACCTTTAAGTTTGCAGAAGACAAGCATGAGGGAATTTGAAACATAAAATAACCCTTAACAGATGATATTGCATTTCTCTATTTGTTACCACAGAATGTGATATAACTAGAGAATTTATTTGGAAGGTTTTGTAAAGGATTAGAAAAGTTCACAACCAAAAAGTCTGTAAGCCAACACTAAAGAATCCTTTGACTTTTTTAAAACACCTGAATGTTTGGACGTTTCAAAAGGAACAGACTGCTAGAAGTTGCTAAACTAATAATCTCTCCCTAAACAGTCTCTCTCTTTTTCTGCTCTCAGATAGTTCCAGGCTGGATGCACAATTTTTCTCTTTTAGAAAACATTACAGCTACTACACAGCTTCTTTCCCATCACTGTTTCTGCCCCAGTGATGTATTATCCCTGCTATACTCGACTGAATATATAAATATTTCTTCTTTTTTCCTTTTTTTTTTTTTAATGGAATTACTGGATGATAAGCATGATTGCTAAAGGAGACTGCTGATTTTGAAGCAGAAAATCCTATCAGTTGATGGATTCAACCTAAAATCAATTTTTGTTCATCTTAATACACTGAATCAAAGGAGCAATACTTCTGATTAAGAGTAAACATGCACACAGAGAAATTGTAAATCAAATTCTTCCTTTTTGGAAGGTGTTGCTGTTATTAAAGTTTAGTGTACCATGAAATAAGACTGTACTTTCTTTCAAACCTTTCTGGCAACACTTGTTACAAAGTAGGTGCTTATACATGGAAGTTTTTACTCCAGGAAGAGACCTTAAAAAAACTATTGCATGCTGTGACTCAAGAAATAAAGTGAATCATCAACATTACAGATGGAAAAAGTTTACAAAATCATTCATTCTTCACACTGCTGCTGCACAATGATCCTTAACATAGAATTTGTAATGATTTTTTTGATTTCGAAGTTGCTTGATCAGAAAGTGCAGCATTTTTCACATGAAGTTGTTGCTCTGCTTTGCCAAAAGGACTACCTGATGCGTAGCTTAAAATTTCAATTATCGATTTCTTGGTCCAAGTCACAATTCACATCTGCGATTAATAAAGAATGTTTTTCTTCGACGTTACATCCTAACTTGTACTGGGATAGAATTCTCTCTAAACAAGTCCATCTAATCAGCTGTAGAAAGGTTGCTCAGCAGACTGATACAGAAGATTCTTTGAGTATTCTTATAGCAAATACTACAGAATTGCTTGCAGCAGTAGTTAGTGGACTCAATATTTTAGGGAAATAGAGATCAATATATTTCCATGATGTTGTCTATTTTGCAAAGTCATAGTACTGAGACTTCTGTAGGCAGTTACATCCATGCCATGTGTGTTGGCTCTTAATCCAGGATGAAGGCCGAGGCCACATAAAGTCAGATGCTGGAGAAACAGAGGTTATGCAGATGAGTATCCAGGACCTGCCATTTTTACTGGCCCTTGCAAAAGCAGTATCTGGAAACAGTGAGTGACAGGGAACATTATTAGGGGTTCTTCCCAAAAGTTTTTCCTTACATTTATAGCTCATCCATACACTAGTATTTTTTCCTCTGGTATTTGTGAAATGTTAAATATATTTTTAGTCACTGCAGTAATTCTTCTGGGGTTTTGAGAATCTTAGTGTATTAAGAAATTTTTCTAATAGAGCTGTTCCTGAGCATGTCCAGTCATTTGTTACCACTGAAGGTCTGATTGTTTGCCTCCTTTTTTCATGGAGCCCTTTACAATATTTGTTAAACATCAAATGTTTTTTACATTGCATGTCACAATTTATTAATAAATTACCTAGCAGAAAAAGGCAGCAATTCTAAAATTGGCACAAGTTGGGACTTCCCTTGTATGAAGAAAAAGAAGTCACAAGTATTCTACAGTATTTTCAGCATTAGGAAGCAGAAAAAATAATAATCGAAGGCCATTCTTTGTCTTTTCATTCTGGAAAAAAGCCCCATATTTTCTCATTATCAGAAAAGAAAGACTGGATAATACACAAGAAAATGAATGTTTAATGGGTATTCTTCCCAGACAAAGAATTCATTGGACCTGTGTACAGGGTCTAGTTGAGATAGAACTAATCGTCTTCATAGAATTTGTTACAGAGTTGTGTTTTAGATTTGTGACCAAAGCCATGTTGCTAACTCAGGAATATTTTGGCTGTTGCTGAACAGTGCTTGCACAGCATCATGGCCATCCCTGTTTCTGAGTAGGCTGGAGTGGACAAATAGCTGGGAGTGTAAAAAGCTGGGACAGCTGACCCAAATGGACCAAAGAGATATTCTATTCCATATACAAGAATATAGTCAGCCATAAAATCCTGGAAAGAGTTATCTAAAGGGGCTGTTGTTAGAGACCCTATGGCCATTGGGAGGACATGAAGACTGCCTGAAGAGTGTCGTTGCATTACTTGGTGGTTTGTTTTTTTCTGGTCAGTTTGTTTGGTTGGTTGTTTAGTTAGTTAGTTTCTTGGGTTTTATTTTGTTTTGTTTTTTTTAATTTTTGTTTTGTTTTGTTTTGTTTTTTGTTTTGTTTTCTTTGTTTGTTTGCTTTGGTGTTTTTTTTTTTTTTTTGGTAACTCACTAGTTTGTCCT
>JANRGV010000062.1:85307680-85344240 GCA_024734035.1 Alethe castanea
ACAGTGTAATTCCATATTGCCTTTTTTTTTTTAATTTTTGTTTTGTTTTGTTTTGTTTTTTGTTTTGTTTTTTTTGTTTGTTTGCTTTGGTGTTTTTTTGTTTTTTTTTTTTTTGGTAACTCACTAGTTTGTCCTTATTTTCTCACTTTTTCCTTTCCAATTCTCTATGCAAATCAAATTTCAAGATATACATATCTCTTTCTACTTTCATGACTTTCACTAGAAAAGCAAGAGAACAGTGCAGGGAAGTCTTAAGTTTCCTCACTTGTAATTATCATACTTTTGGATTAAGTTGCCATAAATGTTTTAAGTTGTAATGTTAACCTTAATATACATATTTCATGCAGATGAAAGTCTTTGAGATTTATGTAAATAAAAATGCTGCTGAAAAAGTGCACAATAGCTCATTCCTCTAGTGGACATGTAATTGCTCAGATAGTGTGTATTCAAAGTGTGTACTATGATGTAATACCAAACGGTGTATTCTGCAATACACTGGGATCTATACCTTCTATTTGCCCAAAATGCTCCCAGAAGCACAGTAAGATTTCAACTTTTAAACCTAATCTTTATTATCTGTTAAAATTGAACATAAAGGTATTAAGAGCAAATAAAACTCTGTAACTTCTATTTCAGTGAATTTTCATTATATTATTCTTATAGAAATAAGCATTTAGTGAGTCTTTGCATTGAAAGACTGAAATATATAAAATTTAAATTAAGAAGATGTAAAACAAGATACAATGATTTTTAAAAATTATTGAAAAATATATACCTTTTAATTACAGTTTTAAGATGAAAATAATTAAATTAAGAATGAAGAAGAAAATTCCAATTCACTGAAAACCATTCATTGCACATCAACACATACGATGTATATATACTGGCAACCAAGTGCAGGAGAAGGAAAAAATGGAATCCAAAAGTATCATATGAAATTAGGAAGGAGGAAAGGACAAATGAGAAGAGCAACACATTTTGAAAAGCTCATTAAAAAGTCTCTTATAAGAAGTTGCAGTTAAGGCAGGCTGTGATGAAGAAAGAGGAAGTAAAAATGGTGAAGCAACCACACGGCAAATTTCTTGCTATTGTAAAAAGATATCTTATTAGGTGTAATAGATTTAAAAAGAAATTTTCTTTTTTATAATTCCAATTTTCTATCTGTGTTCCTATTTTTCAGTATAGTGCTTCATGCCAGTGGTAAATGAAATCTTCCTGCAATAGAGCAAGAAAAAATTGTCGACTTCCTCTCATATTTTAAAAAAATGTGCTGTCATTTATGAGTCTAAAATACAGGGAAGAAAATTGATTAATAGCTTATTTGTAATGTCAATTCAATCCACTAACCCTAGCAGATGACTTAGAAATTTGACGTTTCTAAAAAAAAAACACTATTTATTTCAAAGTGTCTAATAAGACACTGAGTTACTGTTACCAAAAGCAGACACAAAAGAGTGATGTCTTGAGGAACACGGTAATAACCCATTACAAATCCCCCAGGTAAGGAAATATCTCTATGACAGCCTTTAGCTTGAGTCTATTCATTTCTCAAAGTACTGTAATGGCAGTACCAGGATGGAAAGGAATGATTACTTGATACTAAACAGCTATTTTAAAGACCTCTTAAAACCATCATAGCTGTATTTCACAATTCACCAAAGTTATGTGCTTTTATAAAGGATTTAAATTGCCAATTGTGACAATTTTTTAGTTTGCTGCTTCTTATTTTTGATCTCTCTATATTTTTTTCTTGTTTTCTGACACATTACTGGAATATATTCCCATGTTTAAGTGCCTCTTGGTTATAGAATGAGTCCATTAACATTTAATAAGAAATTAATAAGATTTACAATGATGTAATCTCTAGTTCCTTTCTTTTTCCATTTCTGACATTAGAAATGCAAATAACATTTGTTTTCAGACATCACATTCCAGAAAAATGCTAGAAGTTTAGTCTATAGGGTTAAAATCATACTTTTGTGGAGAATTTAAAGTGATAATCAAACTATGGCCTTTTCCTGATTGATGTTAGTATGCTATGTCTACTAAACATAATTTTTATATGGTTGATATATATGTTTAAAAATCGTTTATTCCAAAACTTCTATTTCTGAAATGAATGTACTGAAAAATTATTAGCATTTGTTCAGTTTTCATATTCTACGTCTTTACTTGCATTAATAAGGAGTAAAAATATTGTATAAAATTCCTAACAAGTAAGAGAATTGCCTTACCAGACCTTCAGCAAAGTCTATTGTTTTTGCTTTATGTGGTTAATCACCCTTTTTTTCCTTTACTTACCTGTTAGTTTACTTTAGTTGTTAGTAAAATCAACGCCTTTTTTTCCCCAGCTTTCCTAGTACCCATTGGTGTTCTTACTAGACGAGAAATGAAGGATCATATTTGGATCTCATATTATCTTTAAAATTTACAAAAGACAGACTAGAAAATATATGATAGATGACAGGGAATGTCTGTGTACTTTCTCTCTGTCCAACAGATTGCTTGCCAGCAAATTCTAAGAAATAGTTCAACTCCAAAATTTTGCTTGTGTACTGCCTGCCAATCTTAATTCCATGAACAGCATGAAATGGCAAGCCAATGTATGTTTCTTATTATTTTCATATTTGTCTTCCTAAATTCTACTTACAAAGCTCTTACACTCCTAAGGAAATGCATACCTGACTTTATGTGGCACTTCAGAAACCATTCTCTTTTTAATAAAGTCATTGAACGTACTTTCCATAACAAATTAATTCATCTCTAAAATAAGAATATTGAACTGCAGAGCTCTTTACTTAATCCACTATTGTATTACACAATGGGGGGCAGCTCATCCTCTTATCTCCTTATTCTTGACACATGACATCTGAAAGCATGCAATACCTCTGAGATGTAACTGAGGAAGAATAGCAACATTACCCACTGCTCGTGCTGATATTACTGGGAGCTTCGTATTTTGCTGACCTTTTTTCAGAGATGTTAAGGTGAAAATCTGTGTAATTCAGAAGTTAAGTAATTCATATTAATGATTGCTATTGTTGTTTATTTTTTTTTACATTGTTTTTGTTTGTTGGGTTTTTTTTCCCTACTGATCTGCTAGCAGAAATGCTTTTACCCCAATTGTAATTGGCATAAACTATTTCAATTAAGCAATTTCTTGCTCTCATTTTTCATTATCCATAAGGGGATTGTAAATGCCACAGGATTTGCATATCAATTACAGGAAGATGTTATATAGGAAAGGGTAATAAATCACCTATTCCTAATAACAATCACATTATGTTATACAATACACACCACCTTCTTAGCAGATCTTGACATCATCACAAAAGAAGCAGCAAGCACTGACAACTTTGCAGTCCTCATGGGAAAATGGAAGTGGATAACAGATATTATTTCATAAAGTTGGGGTTTTTTCTACTCTTGCAGTTATTTTATTCTGCAGGTGTAAAACATCATTAGGTGCTGTTCAAATGCATCATACCACAAAAGATAGCCTTTTAGCCACAATGTTATTTCAATCCAGCAAGCACAGTCAGAATAAAAACTTATTCTGTGTTTTCTTAGTGTAAATAAGAGAGATTCTGAAGCTGCCTGCTGTGGTACAGTAATCAAACTTCTGTTGTAATAGCTGTAAGTCTTCTGGTTTATTTCTGTAAGATGACAGAGTATCTCTCTGTTTTTCCTGAATCCTTTTTCTCTAGTTTTAATCCATCTTTTAGTGGAACTGAGAAAAATATTCTTACAGTATTGGAAGATGTACCTAAGCCATTGTGGTCCTTTGCCTAGGTTTAAGGGTTTTTTAAAAAAGAAAAACACTGTAGAGCAATAGTTCTCCTACATCTTCTCATTAAATTTTATGGCTTAAGATCCAATTTGTCCAAAGCAGTAGAAATGGCCATTGAAGTCAAGTAGCTAAAAGAGACATGGTGGACTCATTAGCACTCACTGGTAGAAAGAAACTCCAAATGGGGGAGAATGAACAGAAAAAAAAGCAAAATATTTATTCCTTTTGAAAGAACTTTCTAGATCAGAACTTCTGTTGTGCTGTTTGGCACTATATTCAAGAATAGATGAAGAACTCTTAAAAAGCAATAGTCTGTACAGGCCATGTGATCTCAGCTGCTCCTTATATGACTTCCCCTCAAGACCGTTCACCATCTTTGTTGCCCTCCTCTGGACATTCTTTAATATCTGTCGTATACTGTGTCACCCAGAGCTGCCCCCAGCACTGGAGGTGAGGCTGCCCCAGCTCAGAGCAGAGCAGGACAATCCCTCCCCTGCCCTGCTGGTGATGCTGTGCCTGGTGCCCCAGGACAGGGCTGGCCCTCCTGGCTGCCAGGGGGCTGATTCATGTTTAACTTTCTGTCAAACAGAACCCCAAGACCCTTTTCACAGTGCTGCTTTCCAGCATCTCATTCCCCAGTCTGTACATTCATCCAGGGTTGCTCTGACCCAGGTGCAAAATCCAACACTTGACTGAACTTCATATGGTCCCAGATTGCCCAGGACTCTAATTTGTCTCTGCAGGGTCCCTCTGCCTTTGAGAGAGTCAACAGTTCCTCCTAGTTTATTGGCAAACTGACTTAATATTCCTTCAAGGCCTGTGTCCAAGTGATTTATGAAGATGTTGAAGAGCACAGGGCCAAGGATGGAGCCTGTGGAACCCCACCAGTGGCAGGTCACCAGTCTGATGACAACCCTTTAACTACAACCCTTTACATCCAACCCTTGAGCCAGTTGCCCCCCTATCAAATGATGAGTTTATCCAGCTGTGTGCTGGGTGTTTTTTGAGAGTCAGCATCAAAAGCTTTACTGAAATCCAGAAATATTACATCAATTGACTTCCCTTGATCAATAGTGGGTTACCTTACCCTGAAAGGAAAATGTGTTTGATAAGCAGGACCTTCCCCTCATGAAGACGTGACTGTTACTGTGCTGTTTTTCAAGAGTTTTCCTGTAACCACCAGAATAATCTTCTTTATGATTTTATCAGTCACAGAAGAACCTGAAGTGTTCAAATGAAAACACATACTGTAAAATCTGTTTGTTTGGCTACAACTTCAGCTGTGGTATTTAGAAAGGATTCAGAGCAATTTCAGAGCTGTAGGCTTGTGGTTAAGCCAAGTTACAGAGAGGTACATCAGAAATGAAGTATAGAACTGTCAGGTCTAACTTGAATTCTTGAAAAAATACTTGAGAAAATGTGAAGCTGAACTATTTATAAGCATCTGAAGCCAACAAGAATACGACTAACCCTAGGTAAAATTAACTTCTCAGGAGCAAAATGTGTGAAACCATTGTAATTTCTGTTTTGAGGTAGTAATAAACTTTTGAGATAAGGAAAAAGGTTCTATATATCTCGAGTGCATCATAATTCTTATAAGGAAACCAAGGGGACACTGCCTCAGTCAAACTACCAATGAACAACGTAGCTCACTGGAAAAAAGTACTAAAAGGTGATAGTGATTCAGTGTGGAAAAAAGAACATCACTGGAAGTATTTTGAGTCCACTAGTGCTCTTCATTAATCCTCCTTATCAATGACCTAGATTATTGAATTTGGAATATTGTGTCTGACTGTGCAGATGGCTGGGAGAGAGGCAAAAACTCTAGCAGTGTTCTGGAAAAGAAAGAAGGCTCAGCCGAGCAAAGATGAATCCTCTTTGGCAGTCATAAACAAATTCATAGAAAATTGAAAGCGACCAGGCAGCAATTTGCAAAAAATCCAGAGACTTCAGGCTGAATGGGATTGAGCCATGTACTGGTGCTGTTGAAAAAGAAATCTCCACCCTCAGATATTTGTCCAAGAGTTCTGCTTGTGCAAGAAGTAACTCCCTGCCATACACCAAAATGTGGAGCAGGCTTCTGCCAATCTGACCTTGCCTTGCTGACTTTGAATTCCAGGCTTCTTCTCAGGATTACATTGTCACTGCAGGTTGTCTGGTCATCCCTGTGCTGTGCTGGACCTGGTTATCAGCAATGGACCTGGCTCAGCTTCTTTCATTTAGATGCTGTGGGACGGTATTGCTTGTCAGTGAGATGTGCCCTCCTTGCTTTGCTGTCGTATGACTTATATGAAAAATAAAATTTGATTAAATTTATTAAATTAAAGCTATCTGAACACAGTACTTTAAAATATGGTATTAAGACATATACTTTTCATACAGAGTCAGTACAGGATTTGACAGGAATATGTGTTGGTAACCACTACATATCTCACTAAGTCTATTAGTATTTATTGCTCCAATGGGTTTGTGCCTCTATATGGAGCTGTGGGTATTTGGATTTCTATCATGACATTATATATCCATAGTGCTAGATTTCATTGGTGAATGAAAATTGCTATCAGAAAAGCACTGGTGTTCAAAAACTATTAGAGAACAGCTTGTCTCTCACCTTCCAAGAACCAAATTTAATCTGACAATTTTTAAATATATGACTCATATTTTGGTATGTAGTGACTCCGTGATGGACTGCATTCATGCAATGGAAATAACAATGCCCTTTAACTCTCTTGTGCTGGAGCATAACTGAAGCATTTGTAGCTAAAATTTAATCTCCAGGGTTGAGCAGACCCTGCAAATATATCAGTGAAGGGAAATTAATGTGCCTGTGCCAAGAACTTCTGCTTTAGCATAGAGATGACTAGGACAAATTGGCCAACAGTAATTAAATAGTAAAAGCCCAGAAGAGGGCGAGAAAGGGGTGTGGATTCAGGCTCATACAGGATATGGTGCTGGCTCTGTAAGCTCTGCCTGTGACGTTCGTCCCCTGGGAATTGCCTGAATCAGAATTGATCTTAGAGTAAATCCATTGTAGCCTGGATGAAATCACCTTTGTTGCCTGTGTCAGGGACATTGGCTTGCCACCAATGTCATATTAGTTTTTACAGTAAATAACCTAATATGGCTGAGCAGTACTTCTGGGATATCAAGAATACTTTAAAATATACATGTATTTGTTGATACCAAATTGAGTTAGTAGTAAGCAGAAGATGGGCTGACTGCTCTTTTAAGTTCCTTCCCAGACTGAATTAAGCTTAAATGATGCACAGGAGTTTTTGCTGAAAAAAAAATACATTTTTATCTTTCAACTGGAAAATTGTACCACAAAAGTCAAACCAATTACAATTACAAAATTGAAATAATTACTTTTCAGCTTCCAGTAGAGCTTTTTGAGGAATATCCAATGAAACATTATTTATGAGAAAATACTGACATGATGGGATAAAAACAGACTTTTGGCCTAGAAGCTTTATTTTTTTCATTTATTACTTAGTTGAAAAAACTTTGCAAAAGATCTAAAGCTCTTGAAATACCTCAAAGCTTATGACAGAAAATTGAATTGCAAGTCTTGAAAGTCTTTTGCCTTAGAGTATTCATTTATTTATTTAATTATTGCAGGACTGACACATGTAGGAAAAAAGCTGATGTACACTCTAAGTACTCACGAAAATACAGTCTTACAACTTGTTAAACTTTCTTTCTATATGTACATAAACACAAATTTTGACTTTTCCCCAACCTTTACTGAGAAATAAAGCAGCAAATTTTTTTTTTTCACAAGAACAGAAAAATCTGAATTTTTCAGATTCCTGCTGTTATTGGATCAGAAAGTCTGTGAAAATTAGCAGTCTTCAGAGAACACGACTTTCTTAAAGTTGCATTGCCATGATTTTTCAGTCTCTTACCTTTTGAAACATAAAGTTTTAAAACTTTTAGAGGGCAACTCCGTTATTCTAATCTAATTCCTGAAGTTTGAATTGTCTTTACTGAGAATTAATGGATTTTGTTCTCTGAGTTGCAGACACTATATATGTAAGAAGGATACAACAGAGAAAACTGCATCTTCTGCTGTGTCTCTTATAGTTGTGATTGGTTACTTCAATACAGCAATCATATCTATTTATTAGAGGAGATGGTCACAATAAAACACTTTCTTCTTTTACTGTCTAAGGCAAGAGCATTATCTGTTTCCCCTGCCTTTCATGTTGTGGTGGGCTGACCCTGGCTGGATGCCAGGCACCTGTCAAAGGCACTTTTATTTCTCTCCTTGGCAAATATATAGGGAGGGTGAAAATATAAGGCAGGGCTTGTGAGTTCAAATAAGGACTGGGAGAGATCACTTACACATTACTGTCACAGGCAAAACAGACCTGATGGAAAAAATAACTGAATTTACTACTAATCCAACCCAGAGCAGGAAAATGAGAAGTAAAACAAAATCTCAAAACACCTTCCCCCCACCCTCCCTCCTTCCCATGCCCTACCTGCTACCCCCCAGTGGTGCAGGAGGACAGAAGGAGGTTATGGTCAGTTCACCCCAGGCTGTTTGTGCTGCCTCCCAGGGAGAGGAGTCCTTTCCCTGCTCCAGTGTGGGGTCCCTCCTGGGGAGACAGTCCTGTATGAACTCCAATATGAGTCCTTTCCACAGGCTGCAGCTCTTCATGATCTGCTCAGACTCATTCCATGGGATGCAGTCCTTCAGGGACAGCCTGTTCCAATGTGATTTTCCCCACAAGTCCTACCAGGAAGCCTGCTCCAGAGCGGGCTCCTCTGTCCACAGGTCTGCAAATCCCAGCCAGCAGCCTACTCTAGAGTGTATTTCCCATGAGTTCACAGCTTCCTGTCTGTCATCCACCTTTCCCCGGCATGGAGGAGCTCCCTGGGCTGCAGGGGCACAGCTGCCTCTCCATGGGCTGCACCAGGGGCTGCAGGGGAATCTCAGCTCTGGCACCTGGAGCAGCTCCTGCCCCTCCTTCTGCACTGACCTGGGGGTCTGCAGAGCTGTTCCTCTTGTTCTTACCCTGCTTTTCCCTGGCCACAATTATATCTGTGCAATCACTTTTTTCCTCCTTAAATACTGTCTCAGAAGGATTATTGCTGTTTGCTGATGGCCTTGGCCAGCAGAGGGTCTGTCCTGGAGGCACCTGGCATTGGCTCTGTCAGACGTGGGGGAAGCTTCTGGCAACTTCTCAGAGAAGCCATCCCTGTAAGCCCCACCCTGCTACCAAAACCTGGCCAAGCAAACCCAATACTTGTGCCAAGGTGATGGTTTTTCCTTTTTATGATCCTTTCGTTATTTTGTTCAACACTGCTATTATTAGTTGTATATGTTTTATAATTTTTACATGTTGTACAATTTTTTTCAATAAGTACAATTTTTATATTTGAAATTCCAGAGGACTCAAGCAAAACCAGAATTTCATTAAGATAGGTGTTAAATGACAAGAACAATTGCAACCACTCTATCCCAAAAATCAAATTAATGAAATGGTTTCATATATAATTATTATCACATTCAGTACAAATAAGGAGACATTGACACCCCATTATATAAGAATACTAATGAAAATCTTGTCCAGGTTTTGCATTAATTTATTAAATTCTGCCATGTCTTTCTTTCTTTCAGTCTGTTTAAGTTTTTCTCAGAGGTAATTTTAGCAGGAGCCATAAAACCTTTTCCCCAAAAGTAGTATTTGTTCAGTAAGAGTGGATGAATGCACATCAAATCCTGCTGGCTCTGACAATAACCCTTAATGTGAGGTTTTAGTTAATAGTTTCAGATGTACCTGCCATCCAGAATATAAGGAGCCATGTAGTGAAATTGCCATAAATCACTGTGTGGCTGGACTATGTCAGAATTGATCACAATTCAGTGATCTCCCTGGAGAGTTTAAGTGTCACAGTCTGACTAGTAAAAATCACTTTTGTCATGAGGCATTTGGGTTTGTCAAAATGAAATGTCTCAAGAATGTAAATGTGGCATTTTAAAAAAAGTTAAATATTCTGTTGCTAAATTTTACTTATCTAAGCTTATGAAATATCTTTTGGATATCTGTAACAGAAAAATAAATCAAAATGTGCTTATTTCTTTTTGTAGGAAATAGTATATTCTTAAGTATTGCAACTGAATCTGTTTTGACGAGAAACCTTATACATAACCAGATGTTTAATATTAAATCTGAGCCCTGAAACTACTACCTTTTGTTCTTCTTAGTTCTAACTTAGTATAGTGCCTTCTTTAAGTAGATCAGATTGCTCAAAGCCCAATAATCCATGCTGTAATACTTTGACAATTAATTCAAAACACAGAAATAAAAGGATACATAAGTCAAGACATTTATGTCAAATCTATAAAGTTATTATTAATAATAATTTTTATTTCATCAAGGAAAAAAACCTGTTGTCTTTTCTATATTCATTATCTCTACTTAGATGAAAGTCTCACATACAACAGCTATAGATGTATCTGTGCATAGCTGTTACCTTCATTGATCAACGTTTCTAGTTTATTTCTTTATCATAATTTTTTATATTTGGTTTATAGAGTGCTTCATTATGCAGATGTTTAAAGACATTTACAAAGGCAAAATGAGAGACTTAAATTTTTAATGGCAATCAACAAAGAGGAAAACTTCAGCTGTGTAAGAACGTTGCACAGCTGGTGTTTAGGATGGAATTGAAACACAGCTTAAAGTCACTTTCCTGCATCTACTGATTTAGAAATGAAAATGACTGCATGTGTAGGGCTGTTTTAATATTCATTGCCTTGTATTTATGCCTCAAAGCGTTGTTCAACAAGCCAGAATTTGTAAAGTGCAGCATGTTCCAGCAATTTACCCTGATGGTCAGAAGCTGCTGTCTTCCTTCATGTAACAAGATGTTCAAAAGTTAAAAAATCTTCCAGATCAGGAGGTCTTCAGTCATGCCTTAAGAGCATGGTTTACATTTCCTTTAGTTTAAAGATTATATCCAAGCACTACTGAACTTTCAAAGTTTTGTAATTCTTTATTATACTCAACTGTGCTTAATAAACACTATTAAAGCAAGGTTATGCTTACTTTTTAAACTCACTGTGGTATACTGTAGGAATGCAGATTTATTTGAATATTTGACCTAAGAGTCTTCCTTTGTGTCTAAAAACTTTACCAATACAATGTCAGATATGGGGCAACTCAATGTCACACTGGAATCTGTCATGACAATACCAATGCTACTGTAGCATGGCATTACTTTATAAATATATTTTTTAATTAAATGTGAAATCTAGATCTTCAGCCAGATTTGGTATCTAAGTTTGTAAGACATTGGAATTCATTATATTTAACTCACTGAACCAAATCTCTGGTTTATGTCTTTAGTGGCTTTTCATGCTGCACTTGTTAAAATATAATAAATTGGTCCCATCTATTTTGACCTTTGTTGCACTAAAATATTTAGAAAATTTTTAAGTGCTCAGCTAACAGGAGACCAGAAAACTGTACTTCTTATGCTTTAGCTCACTAAGTTTTTATGACCAAACCAAAATGTCTAAAATTTGAAACTTTGCATTTATATTCAGCATTTGGATACCAGCTCCACACACACTACTTTTATCACTTAGTTACATATATTTATTTGATTTGAAAAAAGTGTCAGTCATACAAAGACTATTTACTTGCAATTATTTACTATGTTCAAAAGTGCCATAATCAATGAAATTTATTTCCTTGATACCCATTGTATTTTGAATGGTTTTTAATGGAATTTGAAGTACAGCTTTATCATTGACTTTACTATGACTTCGTTCCATTTAGAGTTGTTTTGCATATGAACCTGAAACTTTCAAGGAAACTGGAATATTTTACCCTATCCTAAATAAGATTTAAAAACATAATAAAACTACACATTTAATTGGTCTATCACTTGTCTGTTTTCTCAGACTAAATGTAATAGATTTCCTAAGTATTCTGTTACTCTGTTTTTCGACAGGTTTTACTGGTGAGTTATGCGAAGCAGATGTTTCTGCCTGCCTGTCACAACCATGTGGAGCCTCCAGCATCTGTAAAGACACTCTGGGTGGCTATCTTTGTTTCTGTGCACCTGGCTTTATAGGTGAGTTCACAGAAGTGGTGTTTGACATGTTTCAGTCAGTCAGAGAAAATAAGTTTGTTCAAAAACAGCAATAGATATTTTAGCAGTGTGCCTCTGATTCAGGCAGAAGCAACTTTTGTTTCCTGGCACACAAAAGTACTTGGCTGCGTAAGAGTAATCAACTGTAAAAAATACTGACTACAAGGGACTATTTCCACTCCAATTACTCTTTATACAGTTTAGACATGGTGTCTGTCTTACGCTGATGTGATTTAAAATCCCAGCCATATGCAAGTTGGCCTTAATTTATGTCCTTTGTGCTCTCTGTAATAACAAGGCTGCAGTAACAAGGGTCTCAACTGCCAAACATACATCCAAGATCCTGGGCAGGTTAAACTGCTCATATTTGCATCTAGTCTGCAGGCCATTGTCATTAGACTGACTAGATTAAAATTAGTTTGGCTGTGTCAGCATACTGACATGGCATCATCAGACAACAGTGTAAAAAACCCATTTTTTCTAGATACATATACAAGTATTTTTTGATCAACTATATGGTGAAATAATCAAGGGCAGTAGGAATTCCCTGAGTGGCAGATCAACTGTGCTACCCAGATCCATCCTGTCTAATTCCAGGGACTTTGACAGGGGTCCAAAAGCAGGAAGAAGATGACAAAAAGTCTCCCTCAGTAGTCAAGGAGGACACAGACAACCAGAGGACTTGAGGTCTTGAGAAGACTGCATGCCTCTTAACTTGCTGTTCTACATCCTTACACAGGCATTGATTTAGATGAAATAACCTGTAATTTAAGAGCTATAATATTTGTTTATTTAATGCAATGAAATGTTTTCTCCTGTTTCTATGGCTGGCTTTTATTATTATTATTATTACTATTATTATTATTATTATTAAATATAAAGTAAATTTGTATTATGTTACTTGTGATAATCCTTGGTGAGATATTTTTTTATTGAAAAGTTTGTTTAAATTCTTATCCTCATATGTACATAATACATCTGTATTTTTATATTTTTTCTGTGGTCAGATAAAACCCTCAGAATTCCTCAGAAGCAATCAGGAGCTTTATGTATCTTGAAGCATTAATAACAACGAATTTGATGCCAGAAAAAAATATTAGATACATCATTCAAAGCTAGAAATCAGAATAATTTTTTTTCCTCTGTATATTTACAAATACATGCCAATACCTGACTTTCTGACTTTTAGTTTTGACAAGATATGAAAATAGTAAAAGTAAAGCATTTCCCAATATTTCCCATAGAGATCTTAAAACAAATCCATAAATTAATAAATAATAAAAAATAATATTATAAATATTTCATTGTTTTCTTGGAAACCATATTTACACTTGTGATGTTTCAGGAAAACTCAAG
Source organism: Alethe castanea (assembly GCA_024734035.1). NCBI lineage: Eukaryota > Metazoa > Chordata > Aves > Passeriformes > Muscicapidae > Alethe > Alethe castanea. The sequence goes on from JANRGV010000062.1 coordinate 85,320,936, forward strand.
GCTTTCTTGCCATTAAAATATGAAAAATATAAGTTTTTGAGTACATCTGTAAGGGACTCTATAAAATCTGTGTTGAATGCTATATTCTGCTTTTTCCTTTAATCAACAATAAATGAGTTCCCCAAAGACAGCGTATGGCTCATTGGTAAAAACTCCCTGTACCTAAGCTCAGTTATTTCATTTTCTTGTTGCTGCCTGTGCTGACGATTCACCAGTGGTGTGTTCCTAAGGAAATGAATCCTTCACTTGTTTCCAGGTCATAACTGTGAGATTGAAGTGGATGAGTGTCTTAGTGACCCTTGTCACAATGGAGCTACTTGTGTTGATCACCTGAATGCCTTCAGTTGCATCTGCCAGGATGGATTTGAAGGTATAAAAAAATCCACAGAACAGTAACTTTGTAAATCTCCTCGGAGTTTTACACCATTTTTTTAAACATATCAGATGAGATGCATATATTCATATGTGGGTGTCATCTGAAGTCATAAACATGCCAGTTAGAAGAAGTGTATCTTGACTAAATTACCTATTTTGTTTTCATTATAGCGGGAACTAGGTGCTTTCTGCCAGCTGGTGTCTTGGTGGTTGAAAATGGATCTGTGAGGTTCAGTGAAATTCTGCAAATAAGAGATAGTGTTTCTGCAAGCTTTTTAAATATTTTGAATTGAGAAAATATCCTCAAATTGAGAGAAAAAAAAATCCAACTCTGTGGTAAAGATTTTGGTTTTGGCATATTTGTGTAATTTATATGAAAAATTTAATTGCTTTTATAAGTAGATGCATTAGTAGCTGCAGCTTTGCTTTGAACTTAGATAAGGAATTTAAAGTTTATCCATTTTCTTTTTAAAGCACCATTTTTTAAACATCATGGATTTTTAATCATTAAAATACAAATCAGTCCATAATTCAAATGTTCCAGTGCAAAATAGTACATTTCTACCACTCAGATATTCAGAAAAAATATCGCTTGCATTTTTATTTCTTTGAATGCTTTTAACTTCCCAAATCGTGCAATTGATGCAATTTTTCATTTATTCTTCAAATGGTAATAAATTTGGTTCACTGAAAAATATTAGCAATAAATTATTTTTATACTTTGAGTAGTTATGTGTGTTTTTTACAGTCTAGATTGGAATTTTTTTTTTGTCTATAACAGATTTTTTTAATACTTTTTTGGGATTACATCATTTACCTTATCATGAACATAAGAAATATTTCCTCTCACCACTGCAATGCAATTCAATTTGGCTTCTGCTATTCTATATTTATATAATAAGAAAACTGTCTGCTTTAAGCCTTAGTAAACTATTTGATGACTGTACTTTTAATAGCTTTGAAAAATTAGTGAACAACTTAAACATTCAGAAGATGAACATCTGTCATAAACACCCAGATTTGCATATACAAAGTGTGTCAAATAGATTCTGATATATGAGTTATATTCAGTTAAAAGAAATGTTGGTCTTTACCTAAAGGTGCCATGGAATAACTTGTTTCCTCTTTCCTTGGTTCTATATTCATAGGTACGACCTGTGAAGCAAATATAAATGAATGTCAGTCTTCTCCATGTCTTCATAATGCATCATGTGCAGACCTTATTGGTGGCTATAAATGTGTCTGTCTACCTGGTTTTACTGGTGAGTTGCTTTTGCAGTTAACCTTGTTTTCCACAGTCTGGTAGTCCAAAGCATCCATTAAGACATTATTGACTAATTTGCTTGTGTTTTATTGTCATTTCTCTTTACTTTCCCTGGTCTAACGTTTAATTTGCATTCCAACAAACTGAACTGCCAACTGCATCTGTAAACTACAAAGCACAAGATAAATTAGTTTGTATTTAAAAAGGCCTTCAAAGCTTGCATATATAAGGAAGATTAGTTACCATTTAGCAATTCAGAAATAAGTTGGGATGTGTTTGTGGTTTTAAGAACAAAATGGATGCTGATATGAGTAGTGTGGCTGTTTATTTGGCTGATCTATGTTAGTTTATCTTCACAAGTTGCTTGATATTTTTGTGGTACAAATGAATTAGAAATTGGCAGCTGATTTTTTGGTAAGTGTTCAAAACTTTCATCTTTTCAAAGGTGCAAGATGTGAAACAGATATAGATGAGTGTGCTTCATTTCCCTGCAAGAATGGAGCCACCTGCATTGACCAACCTGGTAATTATTTCTGCCAATGTGTGGCTCCGTTTAAAGGTAATGAACACCAAGGGAGAGGGGAAAGTAAACATAATTAACTTTAGAAGGTATTTCTGTCACTTGTCTAAATGCATTTCAGTCTTCCTACAGCATTAGTAGTCCTTCACTTTCCCAGGCAAAGCTTTCAATGTGACCAGCCTTTAGCTGCAAGTAAGGTGGAAGGAATATTGTTTATACATCTGCTAAGTGTATTTCGTTATTAAACAAAATTGATACTTTAAAATTAGTTTGTTAACAAAATAAAATTGCTTCCATAGATAATAGGACATATATAGCCATTAAGCTGCCATCACAAAGTTTGGTTGATTTTCTGCACAGTTTTCTCTCTAATTTTATTGGCATTCTCTACATTATTTAATAATTTTTAAAAAACAATTTATAGCTATCTTGGAATCCAGAAACTGTGTGATTATTTCTCTTGATGCTTTTAAAAGAAATAAGCTTAAATTGCAAAGGTTATTGTGACCTTTTACATAGAAATTCTGCAGTTAAATTTTAAACACTTACTGCTAAAATAATTTAAAGTAATGAATTGTATGGTCTTCTTGAGAAAATCTAGTTCAAGTGATAGTCTCAATTGAAAGCACCTATTGATTTATAAATTAAATATAAACACATTTTTCCTCCAGCAGTTCAATATAATGATACTTAGGATTCCAGAACAATCATTAAAAGGCAATTTTCTTGGTATGTTGAGACAGCAGGACTTTTCCCCTTTAGGGAAGATGGTTGAATAAAATTCATTATTCATGAGCTCATGAACAAACACTCATGTTTGTTCTTATTATTTTAATTAATGGTCAAAATTCAGTTTGTCATTTTTATTAGTTTTAATTTATGGTCTACTGAATAAAATCCAGTACAATAACAAGTAAAAGACTACTGCAGTATCAGAATTGACTCTGTGCAGGAAGATGTAAAACAATTTTCAGTACATGGTTAGACATACTAGTCTCCTGAGTACGTTTTACAAAAGGAACCAGATTTCCAGTAGACTTTGATATTCATTTAGATATCTAAGTCAGTAATTAAAATTACAGGAAGTCAACCTTTCTGTAGTCAGCCTTCAAGAGACTAGCAGCATCTCATACGCTCAATGGAAAAGTTAAGCCCTTCTGGCAAGACTCATAAAATGTAACTGAGATCCTCTGAGAACATTATAGGAGCAAGCAGTTAATGGCCTGCTGTGCCACTGAGACACTCACAAGTCTATGAGGCCAAATGGGATCCACCTGAGTGTGTTAAGGAGCTGCCAGAAGAGTTCACCAAGACACTCTCCGTAATTTGTCATCAGTTCTGGCCAGCTGGGGAGTGGCAGATGACTAGAGGTTGATCAGTGTAATGCCCATTCTCAGGATCAGTTGGAAGGGGGATTCAGGGAACTACAGGTGTGTCAGCCTGGCTTTAGCACCTGGTTATGGAAATGGCACAAGGTTATGGAAAAGATTGAGTGTGATCACATGACACATACAGGGCAACCAGGGGATCAGGCTCTGACATGTAGGTTTAGGATACACAGGTCCTGCTTGACCAATCTGATCTCCTTTTATGACCAGGTGACCCACCTGGTGGGTGACAGGAAGGCTGTTGTCTACCTGCACTTCATTAAAGCCTTTGACACTGTCTCCAGCAGCATACTCCTGGAGAAGCTGGTAATCCATGGCTAAGACAGGAGCACTTTTCACTGGGTTAAGAACTGGCTGGATGGCCAGGATCAGAGAGTGGTGGTGAGTGGAGTCACATCCATGTGATGGCCAGTCACCACTGGGGTTCCCCAGGAACTCAATATTGACTCCAGTCCTGTTTAATGTGTCTGTCAATGATCTATGCGAAGGGCCAAAGGGCACCCTCAACCACTTTGCAAATAACACCAAATTGGATGGGATTGCTGATCTGTTGGAAGTTAGGATGGCTCTGCAGAGGGATCAGGACAGGCTGGTTCAGTGGGTCAAGGTCAGTGGTATGAGGTTCGATAAGAGATTCGAAAGGACAAAGTGAAGGGTCCTACGCTTTGTTCACAGCAACCCTATTCATCCCCACAGGCTATGGGCAGAGTGGCTGGAAAGCTACCCAGCAGAAAAGAACCTGGGGTTGACAGAGTTTGAACATGAGCCAGTGTGTGCCCAGGTGGCCAAGAAGGTCAATGGCATCCTGGCCTGTACCAGGAACAGAGTGGCCAGCAGGAGCTGGGCAGTGACTGTCCCTCTGTACTTGGCACTGGTGAGGCCACAGCTCGAGTCCTGTGTCCAGGTCTGGACCCCTCACTGCAAGAAGGACATTGATGGGCTGGAGCATGTGCAGATGAGGGCAAAAGAGCCTGTGAAGATTTTGGAGTGTAATTCATATTAGGGGTGGCTGAGGGAGCTGAGGTTGCTTAGCTTGTAGAGGAGAAGGCTCAGGAGTGACCTTATCACTCTCTACAACTTCCTGTAAAGAGATTGTACCAAGGTAGGGGTTGCCCTCTTCTCCCAAGCAGGGCAACAGGACAAGAGAGCATGACCCCAAACTGAACCAGGGAGGGTTCAGGTTTAACACCAGGAAGAATTTCTTCTCTGAAAGGGTGATTAGCATTGCAATGGGCACTCCAGGGAAGTACCAGCATTGCCATCCCAGGAGGTGTTCAAGAAAATACTGGACATGGCACTTGATGCTGTGGTTTAATTGACAAGGTGGTGATTGGTTTTGATGGCTTTAAAGGTCATTTGGGTCCAATCTAAATGATTCTATTATTCCATTGTATGATAATATTTTTGGTAGAGGATGTTTGAGGCTGTTTACTCCTTTACAGCTTTATTCAACACCTTCCAAGATCAAATTCTTATACTGATTTTGCCTAGATTTATATGGGTATAAATAAAAGGAGATTTAGTTTCATATGGAAACGCTACCTCTGTCTCACACCATCTGTTTATTTAGTGTTAAACTGCTGTAAATGTAGCCTTTCGCAGATTCACAGTAAGCAACATAATGGTTAGTTAACGTATGTTTTCTAATTGTGTGGGTATATTTAGGGTATTTTAATGAACAGCTTTGTGTGCTGTAATTACAGATTACAGAATTAGTTAGCTAAGAAAGAACATACATGATGTTAATGGCAAAAGTTATGTAGGAACACCTGTTTTGTTTTGAGTATTTTCACAGATTTTCTTGCTTCTGATATTCCCAGTGGAAAACAATAAATGCTGTATTATGAATGCTGTCGTTTACCTGGAAAGCAATCTGAAGATGTATTTCCATAGTATATTGCAATGATTTGGTTGTTCCATGACAAAATCTGACTTGAAGGTCATGCACTATTACTTGGAACATATATCAGGAACATGTACCAGTTGAACAGGAGATGTACAGCAGACCTTTACTATATAGAATGGGAAAACAAGGAGTTCAGAGCATGATTTGGACATTCAGATGCATTCATACAAAAGACAGCCTGTCAGATTAAGCTAGAAATTGATTCTAGATATAGAAACTGACTTACATACATTTATCTTGCTTTTGTTTTTATTTCCGTGAATATTTTTATTTGTTTAAGGAAGATTATGACCAGAAAGTTTTGATTTTATCTTTTTTCTTCCCCTTCATTTCCTTATATTTTTTTAAAAAGGAAAAGAAAATTTTTGCTTTCTTCACATTTTAACTCTTCTGTCAGCAGGGTAGATGCTGTTCATTTTTATGTGTGGCAAATTTTATAATATTCTGAATGGGTACTTATATGTTTTAAAAGCTTTTATACTAGTTGTATATAAATATGAAAAGTCATCAGAAATTTAATTAAAGCATTACTGTGTACCCATAGTTTCTTATATTTTTCTTGGGGGAAGCAATGGGTGTCTTTGTTTGGGTTTTTTAAAGCCCAGATTTGTCTATTTAGAAAAAAATGTATTAACTCATTCCTTGGCTTGCGGAAGACATCAGAGGCTTTAAAAAGCAAATAATACTTGGGCAGTGATATATATCTAGATTTTTCTTCAAATGTCTCTAGTCCAGGTTGTGAAAATTACCAGTCTGATATGTGAATGAAGTTTTACTTCTCCTATGAACATCAACTCGTCTTTAGAAAATCCAATTTTCATAAAGTGGATAGAGAGCACTGGAGAATTATATCTTCTGATGCTACTGGTGTAACAAAACTAATGTATTCCTCTCTATCACTGTTGCCCTGAGAGTAGATTTCTTCCCATGTAGATCATGGTCTTTTTATAAATTCTAGTATTTCATTGGAATTTTTGCCACTGAAATTACTACTTTTGACTTCCCAAATGTTCAGACTAACAGCTTGAGGGTACTAGCTGTCTACCTATGCATAATTCAAGAGAAAATGGAATAAACCTATAAAACTGTCAGATATGAAATAATATCCTTGTCAACATCTAATAATGTTTTAATTACTAAATATGATAGCTGAAGTATTTTCATCCTATTTCCTTGTCCTTGTGGAGTTGAAAATTGATTTTCTGTTTTCCGAAATCATTGAGTTTTACCTGGTCACAATATGGTACAATAGAATGAACTTTAAATTCCTGTACTTTTATATCATAATTCTTTTGACCTTGATTTGGAGAAGATCAAGATTTGATTAACAGAAGAAAATCTGTGCCATATTATGTTATAATTAATCTGGTTAGAGAAAGAAATTCCTATGTAAACCCACAGAAATCCTAGAAGTTACTGAGCCCCACTGAGTCTGTGTTGTGACTAAGGTTAAACAAAAAAAAAAAAATATAGCATCTAGGTCTGTATAATATGCTTTTGCCATTTATAATAGTTATCTATGCCAGAAATACCGTATGTGTTTGTGAACATGTTCTATTAATCAAACATGACAATCCACTAATAAAAGTCCAGTTCTCTGTCTCTGTTGGCTTTCAGCAGTGTTCTGCCACTAACCTGTATAGCACAACCATTATCACACCTCATGCTTTACAGCTGAAATTGTTGTGCTGCTGCTTACATGTACTGCACTGTGATGTTCTTTGTGTGTAGGACTTAGCCCTAATATGTCTGGTACAGTTGCTTCTGCTTGGTTGTAATATATCAGTGCCTGAAAATACGCATTTTAGAAATATCTCCACTTCCACCTGTTTTCTGTCATAGCTGAGGTACAACAGTGATAGTCATGTGTATCAGACATTTTGTATCAGAAACAGGGAGAAGCTGTTACACTCTCTGCTGACAAAGCAACAGGAAGGAAGGAAGGAAGCAAGGAAGATAAACTTGATTTGGGTGCAAGAAAAATAACATTTTAATATTCTTAATATTATTAAGAGTTTGATTCCATTAGAGTGTCCTAGCTAGGAAGTTATTATAATAACTTTTCTATTATGATATTGATTCTAAAATTGAAGCCTGTAACACAATGACAGTTATTACAGAATTGATGTTAAGTCCTTGGGCAGAGAGCAGAAGGAGTGAGAAATATATGGTGAGGCTGTATCTCATTTAGAGGTCCTAACAGCTTCACAGAAGGTAGAATGAAAACTCCCATGGCTCTATCTGAAAATACTGAGTTGTCCCACTAAAAATTAAAACATATTTAAAAGCACTGCTATTAGTAAAGGCTATAGCTTTATCTATATTTATATTCATGCTGCTTTTATTGGTGGTTTTAGTAAGAACATTGAGGTATATTAAAATATTCTTTTAACAGTCGCGTTCATAGCAATTTATGGAACCTTACCATCCAGAGCTTTGAAAAGCCAACATTTTTTAAGCCACAACAATGAAGTTACTCACAATTATTAGACAGCAGTCCTTTCTGAGAATGTAGCAGAGCAAGTTTGTCCCTGTATCAGGCAAGCTGCTTTTCAGCATTCCTAGCATGCGAAATGTGAATGATCTCACTACAGTTTCTTGACCCGCTCATTTTTACAGAAGATGAAGTAAGACTTAAAAGGCTGCTTTTTCCTTCTTAGGTGTTATTGATAACTAGGAACAGATCTTGCAGTCCCATACCATAACTTCAATTTTTTCCCATTTTCTACAATTGTATTTAAAGCAAAGGTGAAACTAACAAAATTTCTGTGACACATGGACTGAGCCAGTAATCTTGTTCCTAAAGAAAGCTCAGGAAGCATTAAAATTCTAGTTTCAATTATTGAATATGTGATAGTCCTATGACAGTTGGCATGATCTTTTTTCCTTAGAAAAAAAAGAAAAAAAGAGAAAAACCACCAGTTGTTTAGTAACTTGTTTTTAATAAATGGAACAAAGACTTTTATCATTTGATCCAAATTATTTGCATGACTCATTTAAAAAAATGCAGTGTATATATTTTGTCTAGATGTGGCTAATAGGTATGACCTTTTAAATCAAACATATGTAATGATAGAGGAAAATTGAAATTCAGTTCTGAGGAAATGTCTACTTATTTCTTGCAGCCTTAATGACACGTCTCCAAATGTGTTCTAATTAAGATCAAAGCAAAAATGGTAATTGACCATCAAACATGCTGCAAAAGAAAGTAAACTAGTAAGGAAACGCAACTCAGCAGGAAAAAAAAAGGAAAAGTCTATTGAGGAACAAGAGTAATAATGGAGATTTCATCACAGGACACTCTATTATGGGAACAGCTAATTACAGAACAAATAATAAGTTAGAAATGTAAGTGCTCATGAAGGCAAAAAGCTAGAGGAGAGATAATGGAGCAATTACTTTTCCAGTGCTCACAGGCCAAACCTCAGTCTTTCCTGTGCCAAGCCCCATGCAGACAGGCAGGTTTGCAAGACCTCTGGCTCTTTCTGGCATAATTGTGTGTTAGACCATAAACCATTATATTTTGTTCAACATCAGATTTTATCTTGTTTTGCCACTCTCTTGACACTGAACAGCCAAATAAAATTTTATTTAGGGGAAAAAATAAACTGATGCATAGATATATGAAGGGCAATCTGCATCACATAGGAGCTTTTTGAAGGGAGAAAAGCAGAGTGGACATATTTGGGTTATATTACCTAGAAAATACGAATTGCCTCTGAACAATAAGGGGTATGTAATGCCTAAATGGAAATCAGTATGAGCTGGGACTTGCTGTTGGCTTGTATATGAAGTCACTGCAGGACTTTGAAACTTTTTTCTGATATTTCTATTCGGTTATGTATTTCTCCTAAAAGCTGCCATCTAGATGAATACTCTCAGCTGCTTCTGTCTCCAAAATGAAACAATTCAGAGTGAAAGCCTTTTTCCTAGCCATTTCTAGTGTCTGTTTAGGTACTTTGGGGTATGTTAGGTATCCACAAGAGTCTGGCAGATATGCCAAAGTCTGTAGGGGAGCTGTGGTCTTTCAGAACAACGCTGAGAACACAAAGGCATCACTAAAAACTGTGTTTGCTTAACTCTGTCCATACGGATTCAGTGAGGTAAGTGCTGCAGTTTCAACTCTGTCTTTGGTTTGCACCTTGGGATACATCTTGATCCACAAGAAAAATTCTCTAAACCTTTACAGCCGTGAGTGATCTGGGAATACTTCATGTGTAAATCCAGTCACCTACAGGTGATAAGGGGTTTGAATTTCATCAGTCATTCTTTAAGAATGGTGTGCAAGATCCTCTATTCAGGAAGCAGATTTAAGTTATGAAGATGATACAAGTTCTATTCATTGAAAATGGAAATCTGACCCTTAGTTATCCAGAAAGTATCTGCAAACCAACATTTTTAAAGACTTGAAACATGCCCTGCAAACTATGAAGGCATTGCTGCTGGTCAAAGAAAAGTTTACCAAATTTCAGAGGGTTTTTTTTTGCCTACTTATGCAATGGTTTTTAGCTTTTTTTTTTCCACATAGTGAGCCATTTATGGCATTGGGTCATCTGCCAATGCAAAAAAATAAAAGTATTAACATTATAATCTTGGTATCAAATGCTATAAATAATATATATCTAACCACAGAGATTTTAAGAAAAGGAAGTGTGATCTTGCAACAAAGAAGACTTTGACCACCAGAACTAAAGGCAGCTATTATTGCAATTCATTATTGGCACCTACAAGTCCTAAGCCATAACGAAAACCGAAGTTTGATATAAGTTTTCTGTAAGTTTTCCACACATAATATTAATTTCAGTTGAATGCTATTGCAGATAAAATAAAGACTGCAAAGAAAAACATTCCTACATATTTCAGTCATAAATAAATTTTTGTTAATCGGTTTCCATAGTAGAATTATTCTTTAGGTTTCTGAGAAAGAGTGAAGCATATTTCTATGTGAAATGTGAAATTCACAGATGTGGATACAGATTTATTGGTTGTTCATTATAAACTTTTATATTTTGAAGAAAAAAACTGTACCTAAAAAATATATTCAACTTCTGCTTTCTTCTATTTTTACAGAAATTTATACAGGTATGGAGCAATAATATATACATCTCTGTTTGTTCTTCATTTTAAAATTTGTGATGTGGCTCTTTCTCATACTTTATTTTAGCACTGTTGCATGCTCTGCATTATCATATATAATTTTAAAAGTGTATTTTTACTTGAAAAGTGCTAAGTATTTTTTTTTCAAATATTCTTCCTTTAAAAAAAACCAAACAAGTATATGATTTTCAGTTAGTATGGATTTCAGAGAAAATGTCTTTCCATTGTTTATACACAGAATCTCAAAGCAATTCCTTTAATGGAAAGTAGAATTTGTATTCCAAAGAAAAGAATGGATTTGCTATAAACTTGAATTGTAAGAAAACACTTGTTATATTTTTAAAATAGTATAATACTCAGCTTAATTTCAAGTAATATAAAAACATGCATGCTTCAATTATTTTTCTATTTTCTACCCACTTCCAAGGTACTTCTGGTTTTCTTTTGACTTTTACTAGTCTTTAATCATCTGAGTTGTGGAGATATTTTCTTTCCTTATATCCCATAGCAGATAAAGATAAGCAGGCACTTAAAATAATGGCAAGCGTAGACGTACATTGAAGCTCAAAGTTTTGAATTTTTAATAGAGACAATTTTATCTTTAACATTAAGACATTTAATATTTACAGTTGCAAGGAACTCAAATTTTAGTTGTCGAAATTCCCACGATTTTATGGTAAGTCTGTGAAAGTCTTTAGGAGTTAGAGCTACTAAGCTGTGTAAAGGTGATGGAAACAAAACCACATATTTCTCTGAAGTGATCAAATCACTTTTGAATTAAAAGTGTCGTATCCACTCATTTCAAAAGGATAATGTTTGGAAAAACAGTAAGTTGCACATTGACTGAGGGGGGTGGGCAGCCATGTCTTTATGTAACTTTATAGTGCCTTTGTATACTGGGTTATTTCCCATAATTAAAAATATTTTAATTGTAAAGAATTCGGTTTACCTAATTTATCTTGGAAAATAATAGTGATTCATTTCAATGTTAGTAGGGTCTTTCAGCTCTGTTGTTAAAAGGTAAATTAAAAAAGACTGAAATAATGCTGTTGCAGTGATACGATCACAAAACCAAGTGTTGGTGCTGCTACCTGCTTGCTAGCTCCTGAAAGTTTCTTGTCATCATAAATGCGTATTTAACACCATTACCAGAATAGTTGTTATAATTCAGGAAATTGCTGTCCAAACGACACACTTGTTTTTCTGGTAGTTATTTTATTTTCACTATATTGTCATAATTGTACCATCAGTCTGAAATGAGATGCATTTTGCAGGCCATACTTTTACAGCAAAATGCTGAATTTGAAAACTGTTGTCAGATTTAATTCCTTAAAATGTTAGTAGCATATGTTTTATTTATTAGATTCTTTTCCTAAAGAATAGTAATGTTGAATAGAGGTCACTTCTGATTATAGGAGACTTCAGTACTACACATCTAAACATTTCAAGCACATATTTAGCTGAGAAAATAAAACAAATATCAACAGTTTCATATAAAGAAGTAAAAATTTATATCAGGCATTTTATTTTCTATGTCATTTTTATAAATTAGGCTTTTGACTTTTAGTAATAGTCTTAAAAGGACAGTCTCTTTCAGCAAAATAAAATCTATTTTCAGTGTTCATTTGTGGTATTTAGAAATTCTACCCTAGAAGCAAATACAGTAGAAAAGGAAACTCATTAACATAATCAGAATGAAATTTCTAAATATGCAATATGCTTCTCACTCCTAAACAACAACAACAAAAAAGAGTATTTTCCAAATAAATTATTCATTATTTGATATATAGTATGCTAATACAGAAGCATACTATATGCTATTAGTATATGGTTATATTTAGATAAGGCATATAATACTTAATGCAAGATATTGTGCAACTGTGAAGGAAATTGTCCTTCAGCTGACTGTTTAATATAATCATTTGTGCATATACTTTTGAGGTTTATTCAGGTTTATTCTAATAGAGAGACCTTTAGTTGCCCATTAAAGGCAATCTATTAATGCAATCATTAAAATGTAGCCAATAATTGAACAAGAAAAAAGGTTAAATCTTTCTAAAGGAAACAAGTACAGTTGTACAGATGAGCTGAACTTATTAAATAATTAATGAATTTCTGTGATCGACTTTTTCACATTTCATCTATTGGACATTCTCTTTTTTTGTCATTTAACTGTTTAGTGAGCATTAACTTTTAACCCTGAATTTAAAAATTCTGACTTGTCAGTGAGAGAAGACAGTTTATAAACTGTTTTCCTGGCACAGCATTCCTTTCTGTCAACAATCACAGACCTGTTGTTTTAGAAACTTTTCAGAACAAGTGAGAAGTTTTATGTTTAGCACAAAATAGATGTATTGAAATCAATCAGCTACAGTAAAGCATTTGTACAAAAATATTTGCATAGAAATTCTTAAATATTTAAAAGAGAAAATGCTTAAAACATAAAAACAGTTTTCTGATTAAGCTATTTTTATTTTAAAAAATCAACCTATAACCTGTTTGTTGTTTGATTTATCCTTAATCATACATCTTTTTTACAGCTTTGTTAAAAAAAATGCTGATATAAGAGCAACAGCAGCAAGTGAACCTGTTTTGGAAGTGTGCAACCACCTGCCTACTACTATCCAATCTATTCATACCCAACCTTAATCTTTGTGTGAATATGCATTTTTCAAAAAAAAAATCTACATGAACTCATCAAATTTTATTTTCTTACTTCTTGTATTGATTAGCATTAATGATTCATTACTTAACAGAAAGGTATTAGGATAATATCAAGTGTGATTGTCTGAGTAAGGGAATAGCATTTTTGCCTATTAATTCTCAACACTGATAGTTAAAAATTAATTGATTAAGGGTAAAGGATTGAGAGGGATGAACAGAGTCTTATTCTTTTAATATCTTTTTGTTTTACCAATCTTCCAGTTAGAATAGGAATGAAACCTTTGCCATTTCTGACAGCAGCAGAAGAAAAGGGTTTTCATGCAATGATATGCATGAAAGATGGGCGGGAGGAAAAAGACATTGGCTATCTAATTAAAGAGTATTGAATATTGTTTGAAATAAGGCAGTAAAAAAAAATATAATATTTATAGCAACTAACACCATTCTGTGTGCTTTAGCCTCATTTGGTAAACTACTTTATGACCATATTTTAATTTGCCATCCTTTATAAATGTCAGGTTAATTTCTTATTTTTTTTTTCTTTGTGCTATTTCACTTTACTATAGTTAGAATGAAAGAAGCAATTTGGTTTCCCTGATTCCTTAAAAAGGGGGAAAATCTATTTTTTTTTCAGGAAATAGCTTTGGAAATAGCTTTCAAATTTACATAAATTTCACTGTAATTCATACCCTTCTGGGGAGCTACCTTGAGCAAGATTCATGCTCCTGTTTGCAGATCACCATGGGAGGAAGTTGCCTGAGCTCCCCACCATGCATCCTGGTTTAGTTTCCATGCTGCCAGGGGAAGGACCTGGGAAATAAAACAGGCTACACGGGATCAGTGATAACAAAATGAAAGATGAAGAAGTTTTTCTTAGGCTGTCTGAAGAGAGAAAGCCTGATATCCACTGCAGCAGGATAGGAGGAGATCAGGGTAGGGAGCGGATACACTCAGGCATGGGGAGAACTCTACAACTGTGAAGGCTGGAAGAGGATTCCTTCTGATTTCTTGGATGAGAGGTTTTATCTGAAGGGCAAGTGTCTGAGCCTGACTCATACATCCTCATCTCTGCCACTAAAATAAAGCAATGGTTGACAACAGAGACACAACAGAGACACAAACAGAGAACAAAGAGACACTTCTCTGAGGGAGAGTGGTGCCAGGTGACCAGACCTATCCCTGAGGAGGTTTATTTGCATGTCAGAGATCTCAATGTGTATGGGAAAGAGATTTCCAGAGTTTGGCTGATTACCAGAGCTTGCTTACTCTTGCTGCTTGTCCATGAGGGCACCAATGACAATGCCAATAGAGACCCAGGGCATATCAAAGGTGACTAGGGGGTCCAGCAGCTGGGGCAAAAACTGTGGGAGCCCAGATAGAGCTTTCCCAGCACTGCTTGTAGGAAGATAAGCGTCCTGGGGGTTAACATCTGATTAATGTCACAGACAAAACTTCATTGATACATCCCTCAAGTGGATCAGACACAGTAGAATGGCAAACATTTAAAGAAATATTGTGGTGGATATCTTCTACAGATAGCTTGATCAATAAAAGTAATCTTTAGGAAATTGGAAAAAAGACTTAGGAACATTAGATTTCCTTGGGATATTACCACACTGACTTTTGCTGGAAAGATAACATAGAAAGACGTAACTATTTGATCATAGTGACAAATTTTTTAAGCAATTGCAGGGTGAGAAAACTAGGGGAGATATTTATCCCTATTCTGTATTTGCGGATAGGCAAGAGGAAGTTTGGGATGTAGAGGTAGAAAACAACTCTGTCAATAAGGGCAGTGAGATGATAGAGATCATAATCTTAAAAGAAACTAAAAATTCAAGTAGCACAGTAATGATTCCAAACTTCAGTGAGCTGGTTTTCATTCGCTCAGAAATCTGTTTTGCAAGCTCCCATTAGAGACTGAGCTGAAGGGAAAAAACGATTTGTCTTGAACCCACTGACTTATCTTAAAGGACTATTTCCTCAAAGCACAATTCTTTCCAATGTGCAGAAACTCAGGTGCAGCTGAAAAACAGATAAATGGGCTCCTGAATGAGCGTAAAGAGAAAAGAAAGTGCACAGAAGGTAGATGCAAAGGTAAAGATGCCTCTCCAGGTAAAAAAAAAAAATAAAAAATAAGTACTGCATTACTGGATCATCTGAGGATTGTGTGCCATGTGTTAAGCTTATTTGTGTTATTCCACTTTAGGAATCAGCAGGGTTTTCACTCATGTCAAGCTGTTGTGATATAAATACGGAAACTTCAGGGCAAAATCTCAATGAGCCATATGGCTTCTTTTGCTGTGCAGTTTCATGAATTCCAGATCTGAGAGTGCTGGCTGTCTCTAGCAGGATCATCCTCCATCAGAGAGATCATAAGCATAAAGACAGG
Organism: Alethe castanea; assembly: GCA_024734035.1. Lineage (NCBI taxonomy): Eukaryota > Metazoa > Chordata > Aves > Passeriformes > Muscicapidae > Alethe > Alethe castanea. Next base: position 85,336,542 of record JANRGV010000062.1, read on the forward strand.
GAACAACTTGTATTGTTTTTTCCTCTTTTGTTAGCATCATTACTGGGGTCAAAGGGTTGTTGGATTTTTTTTTAACCTCTGTTTTGTTCCCACTTGTTATTAAAAGCATTTAAAATTCAGCCCTTAGATGACTATCTTACAGTAAGCAGTCAGCTCACCTACAATCCTGCTGGCATTTTCGACAGAGTTTTTTTCATTATTGTGAAGGCTCCTGGCAGGAGCTGTGTCCTGTGGGGAGGGTCTACATTGACACAGGGCAAAAGTGTGAGGGTCAGAAAGAAGTCTTGGGCTAACCACAGTTCCCATTCCCCACTCCCCTGTGCTATTCATGGGTGAAGAGGAGGTAGAGGAGTCTGAAGTGAAGGAGTGAGGTTGAGTCTGGGAAGAAAAGAGGGATGGCGAAAGGTGGTTTTAGCTTTGTGGGGTTTTTTTACCATCCTATGCTGGTTTTAATTGTCAGTTAATTCAATGTTCTTCAAGTTGTTTCTATTTAGTCCGTGACAGTAATTTGTAAATGATGCCCCCATCTTTATCATGGTTCCAAAGTTTTTCTCTCATTTTTTTCACCTGCCTGTTGAGGGGGAGTGAGAGAGTGCCTGAATGGGCATCTGTCAGCTACCAAGATCAACCCACTCAAGCATAACTGTGTGTATTATATCTTCCACATGACTACCCAGGTGTTTTGTCTTGTAGTGTCACATTGCCCATCACTGGGTTCAGGTTACAGACTGTCTGAGGAGGAGAGAGGTTCTTGAGACAGAGATAAACTGCTGCAGAAAGGAATGGCTGGGCTACCATAGCTGGTGTAAGGGCACGTGAAGTGTGCAGAAGGCCTGGAGAACAGCAAACCCTGAGAAGCTCCACCAAAAAGCATAGCATAGACACAGCTTCAGTAGTCATGGAAAGGCTTCAAAGGGATTCAGAAGGGCTTGTGTACAGTTTGTTACAGCCCTGAGAGTCACTACATGTTGTCTGAAAGTAAGCCTGAAAGAACAGACCTCCAGCAACACTGAGTGAAAAAGGCAGGCAGATTTACAGACCCAAACCCATTTGATCTCAGCTATCTCTTCCACCCTCATTTTCATTATCAGTAACCAAAAACACGAAACAGTTTTGCTTATGTTCTAACAAATTAAGGCTCATTTTATAGGGCCTTTAAATCTCCTTTTATCTAATTATTGCAAATTAAAGACTTAGAGGAGGGCATCTGTGACCCAAGATCCACATCATCCACACTAAAATCCACAATCACACAGTTACTTGGATAGTCCAGATAAATGTAGATAATCTGCTATACAAGTGTTAGTAAGGAAAGAGTGCAATAGGACTCTGCAAGATTTTCTATTATATGGAATTTTTATAAATAATGGAGACATTGACTCATGATTAGATAAGTACATTTTCAGTAAAATAATTTGTATTCAGTCATTGATGGTAAGCAGAACAGTTATACAATGTTACATATATTTAATTCATGTTCTGTATTATTGATTAATGTATGAACAATTTACATGGTAGTTGAGACAACAGGTTATCAACACGAAATGGCAGGAAGCTTCAATCAAAATTCATTAATAATTTTTAAATACATTCTAAAAAGTTGCATTTTTGAGCCATTTAAATCACAAGAGTAAAGACAAATGATGGAAGATGTACCAATCTATTGAAACTTGTAAGATAGCTATTAAGATTTTAAAACGTATTGTATTGCATCATATAAAGAAATATAACCAAAACATAAATGGTCTTTTTATTATTATAACAAGCAAATAAATGCTTCTTCATGGTGATATACATTTATGTACCTCTGAGACCCTTCTACTCGATTTTAACCAGGATTATAAAGAAAAATTGAGCTCATAATAGGCAGAGGCTGCAGGGATATATTCATTAGTTAACACTGACAGCTTTGCTGCTTTCTTTTTCAGGTTTGAACTGTGAGTTTAAGCCTTGTGAGGCCAGCAATCCCTGTGAGAATGGAGCTGTGTGCATAGAAGAAATGAATTTGGACGTTTTTCCCCTTGGATTCCACTGCCAGTGTGTGAAGGGCTTTGCAGGTCCACGCTGTGAGATCAATGTCAACGAGTGCAGCTCCAACCCTTGCCTCCACGGGTACTGCTATGACAGTGAGTGCAGCGTGGTTACTCACTTCAGTGTAGAGAGGTCTTTCTCTTGAAACCTCCATAGCTGCTGAGCTGCTCTGGGGAGAACAGCAGATAAGTTACTGAAATTTAGCTTGTCTGAAGCTTCATAGGCTGTACCAGAAGGATTATTTTTTGCCAAAATAGCTCAACTCCCAACACTGGGGTTTTTGTGTTCAGGGGGTCAGAATTTTAGCTAATGAGAAATTTTAATGAGATTTGTGCTGTCTCCTTTGATACCTAAATTAACAAAAAAACATCTGAGATTGTGCATTTCATGAGAGACTATTCAGGTGCTGAAAGAGAGCTCATGGAGCAGTTAGGCATTATATGTCATAATTCTAATAAGTCAAAAAATTCTGTTTAATTTCAAACTTATGTGAAACGGTGTGCTTGCTTACCTTCTGTATGTAACTGTGCAACTTACTCTTTCATTGCAAGATGTACTTAAGGATTTTAGAAGAAACTTGATTACCCTACTATATTCTGTCTGGATTGGCAGGCCAAGTTTAGTATGGAGTAATTACTTGAAGGTTTTGTAGGGCTCTTACTATCTTTCAGACACTTTCTATACTTGTAAAAAAACCAAACAAAAACAAAAAAACCAAAAACACACCAAAAAAAACCCCAAAACAAACAACAACAACAACAAACAAGCAAACAAAAAAGTAGAAGTAGTAATTTTCAGAGGATCCTAAAATGCTGACTGGAAAGCTGAAAAACATCTGAAGGTCATGTAGTCAACGCTGCATGAAGTTAGACTATTAACAGTGCTAGAACAAGTAAGTCAGGGATTTTTCTATTCTAAGTTTTGAAATCCTTCAAAGAGGGACAGAAATTTCTTAGACAGCTTATTCCACCAATTAACTACTATGGCAATGCTCACACTCTTCCAATCCCATCCAAATCTCCTGAGCTGTAACTTTTGGCCATTGCCTCATAGTACCTCCTAGTAGTACTAAGGGGTTTCAGTTCTGTCATTTGTGCAATTATCCTTGAAGTTATTTTTAAATAGCCCTCCCACTATGAATACTTCCCTGAAGGTCTAATACAAAGCAAGTTTGGGTGACTCAACTTTTATTCATAGGGGCCATACTTTAAGCACTGAGTAACTGTGCTTGTCTTCTTCTACATCTCTCTCCTGTTTCCTCACATACTTTTTCAAAAAAGAATGATGATTTAAGAACTTCCATTAAATTCATTTTTTTTTTAGAAAAATTTTCAGAAGACCTAATCAGTTTACTGGTTTCAGATGAAATCTTAAAGAACTGAGCCCAAATTGCTAAAAACATTGTCTAAAACTCTCCTAGTTAAAATAAAAATAAAAATCAGTTTCAATAAAATATCTTAAAAAGTCTTTCTTTCCTTATCAGGAAATTAGGCGAATTACTTAATCTTCTACCTAGCAAAGGTAGAAGATTACATTTACAGATGTTTTCTATGTGGTCTACATTGGTTTATAGATATTTTTGAACTGGAATTGAGATGAGCTGTATTAAAGTTCTTCATGCTGACAAAGTGCCAGTTTTGGGGGAAACAGCTTGTCTTTGTGGTGCCTCTGGCTTGAGTTTTATCATGCAGACATTTGAGTTCCTCTGCCCCATGTGCACTGGCTGCAGAAAGCTGGAATGCTGAGGAAGCTGGGAAGCTTTTAGCATATGAATAATGGTCCTGTGCTGAAGGACTTAAAGCATTTAATGAATACCGTAGCAGCTGTGTGTACAGACATGGTGGCAGAATAGATTCTGTGGTAAATCTCAGCAATAATGAAGAATCCAGGGACCCCTTTGAGGTTAAAATAAATGCACGCCTGCAAGAAGTGTGATTACTGCTGTCATGAACTTCATATATGGATGGAGAACTCTAAAGATGCCATTTGGATCACTAAGGATGAAAAAGAGACAGGATTCTTATGATTATCTTGTTAAGAAATACATAATAGAAAAATTCAACTCAAGTAAGTTTTCCCTTAATATAGTGGTATAATATGTGGCATTCCTTACTACAACAATAACATTAAAAACAACCAACAAACCAAACATTTTTTAACTGCCATATCCTATTCAGATATGATTTTAAAGACAGAATCTTATGTATTTTGTGATTGTTTTATGATGGAAAATTACTCACTACTTATAACATCACTTTTAAACTCATTGATTTATAACTCTTGAATCAAAATATTTCTATTGTTTAAATAAAATGAAGTACCTGAATCTACTTTCATATTTAAAAGATATTTTGAGACATTTAATTTATTTTGATTTTTTTAACATGTCTCCACACCATTTAAGTAAAGCTGGTCTTAATCTTTTCCAGATAGTATTCATAACTGGAAAAGTTATATTCATAGTATTAATTTCATTAGTAAATTTACTACATTCAGTTGTTACCACTCTTAGTACTAAAGTACTATCTCTGTTGCAGTTGTCGATGGCTTCTATTGTTTGTGCAACCCAGGATATGCAGGACTGAAATGTGAGCAAGACATTGATGACTGCATAGTCAACGCTTGTGAACACAATTCTACGTGTGTTGATCTGCATCTGGTTAGTAGCATTTTTTTTTTAATTAAGATGATTGTTAAATTTTTACTCTAAAATCTAAAGCAATATTTTTCTGAGTTTTAAACCTCCTCTTGATCCATACATCCACATATCAAGGGCTTTATAATCAGGCTGTTCACACACTGGTATTTTTGTTTATTTATAATTTTATAGGCAGTGGGAAAGAGGAATGTTTTTATTATTTAAAAGCAGTTACTGGTTCAATGTGGTTATACAGGGAATTCAAAAGTCACATAAAATTTTCTACTGGGTGTGTCTATGACCTCATTATAAGTGACAGGAATACTCATTTACACCAATTGCACTGGCTTCAAAGGGACTTAAAAAGTATCTTACCCAAGAAAACGGATTTACTTCAAGTACTTCAGCACTTATTTTCAAAATTCCTCAGATATATTGGCTTCAGAGGTATGAAATGTGTTAGAAATAACTTATGTCTTCTCAGAAATAAAAGCATTCTATCGCCTGATTCCACCACGAGAGGAAAGAAAACAGGGATTCACATTGTGTAAACTTCAACACCAGAGATGGCCCATGTTCTTTGTCACTCTTTCCAGGAATCTGCCAAGAAGCAATTTGTTTTCATTGTACTCAACAGAGACACTAAGACCACACAGTATGAATATTTTCTTTAAGAAGCATTCAAGATGCCAGAGAAATGATGAGTAAAAAAAAAAAAAAAAAAAAAAAAAAAAAAGTGGAAGAAAAGACAGCTTTTTCTAGTTTCAACAGGCACATTTGTGAGAATACTAAATTGATAAATTCAGAATTCAAATAATATTATGATGCTTAAATGTAGGTATCTCTTTATGAAATGAGCTAAACATCTAAGCACCAACCAAGGATCATTGAGGATGTAGGCAGCACAATCTACAATACAGCTGCCCACCATTTGAATCTTCACTTTGGGTGAGCTGAACAACCATGTAGGTATTGTAGCATTATTGCTGAAGGTGTTTGCAATTTCAGGAACCCTTAAGTGTATGAGAGGTGTAGGTTTTGGGGGTTTTGCTTGGTTGGCATCTTTGTCTGATTTGCTTTTTTGTGCTTTGTTTGTTTATTTTTGCGTGCTTGTTTGTCTTAGTACATGCATAAAGAAATTGTGGGTTTTTTATGACAAATCCTGAGGGTACCTGCAATTGTCACTATTTCCTAAACTTGAACTAAACTTAGTTGCTTGAAAAGAATTGTCTCAAATTCTCTAATTTCCAGAGCTGTTTCTTCTTTTTACCGGTTAGAACTCATTATGTATTGTACAATTTTTTTTTTTTTCGTTGGGGTGGCGTTTAGCATGTTTTGAGAGCTAGTCAACACCTTGGACAAAATCAAGTGCTTGATATGGAGACCACAGTTTGTGAAACTTTTGTTATGGTCTTTGGATGCTGTTTTAAATGTGCATTTTTCTACCACTAGACTGCAATTATTGTTTCAAGATCTCATACTGGACACATATCACCATCTTAAAATCTGGTTAGAGAGCATTCCATAAAATAAAACTTATGCCTCCAATGCATGTACAGTTATTCTCTAGAAGAGTGTGTTGCATATGTTGACATTTCAGGTACTATTCCTACTGCAGCAGATCCTTTAAATGAGACTGACAAAATGGACTTTTATATGCAGTTTAAACAACATTGTCCCCAAAATCAAGGTATATCTGGCTAGGGGTACTACTGCATTGTAACTTGGCAGTAGGATTTGATCTGCCTTCCTTCAACATTGTTACCAGCTGCTGGCAATGGTGGCACCAAGACCAATTGCTCCCAGATCAGATCTGCCTGCCTTCACCACTCTTGCCTTCTGCCAGGGGTGGTACCTAAACCAGTTGCTGCCTGTGAGTTTACAAAAGGAGCAATTTCCTCTCTTTCCCTTCTCCCGAACCTCCATCACCGCCTGAGGAGGTTGCTGAGCTTGCTTTGGAGTGTCCCCTGAAGCCGTGGGGGAATCATCACATCTTCCCTGCCTCACCAGATCATCCTAGAACCCTCTGCAAGAGTCACTGCAGCTGTCGCCTCACCAGAGCCACCAGCGACCCCTGCCAGTTGTGGCTATAACTACATCAAAGGGGAAAGTGATGCTTAACGGGTGGAAAAACTTTTGTTATTGGGGTTTTTTGTTGTTTGTTCCGTTCTTATATACCTATATATTTGCTGGTAAAGAACTGTTATTCCTTTTCCCATATTTTTACCTGGAAGCCCTGTCATTTCAAAGTTATAATAATTTGGAGGGAGGGGGTCATGTTTCCATTCCAGAAAGGTTCTCACCTTCCTAGGCAGACATCTGTTTTTTTTAAAGCAAGACAACTTCCTCGAAGTCCTCCCTTATCAGTGAAGACATTTAAATGGGTGCAATTCAAAGGAAGCAGGCTGTGAGTCTGGGTAGTGCAGAGCAGTTTCACAGGAATGAACACTGGACATGCATTGAGAACACACTCCTCCCCAGAAGAAAAAACAGTTGGGACACTCCACACTTCATTCTGGTGAACCTGATCACTAGCACTGCTTGTATCAGATGGCTCATTTTTTCCTCTAGCTATGTTTTTTTCCCTCTAGCAATGAGTACATGACACTAGCAATAAATAAATGTGAGAAGGAGGCTAGGGAAAGGCAGAGGCTTTGTGCTCCTACTATTCTTCTATTGAAAAACAGAGATTCGGTCTTTCTGTATGAGTTCCTACACAGCCTTCTACAATACAACACCTTTGAGGTTTCACTCCTAAATTTAATAATATGAGGAATATGAGCTGGTGGGTGCAGAGCAAAAGTCCAGTCAGACTAGCTCTTTTAAAATTCTATTATTTTATAGACTTTTACTTCACCAGAAGTATAACAAAGGCTGATGATGACTCTGCACCTTTAATTGCTTGATAGGTTTTGTGTGTTGAAATACAGGCTTCAGAGATTTTACAATAAGGAAAATACATTAATTCAATGTTAACATCTTCACAACAGTTCTTTCATCCACAAAACTGAACATGAGCGAACAAAACAT
>JANRGV010000062.1:85344340-85360455 GCA_024734035.1 Alethe castanea
CCCCCCCCCCCCCCCGCCCCAACCAGAACGGGTTCTTCTAATTGGAAAAGTTATTTTGAAAAGAAATTGGGAATATCTTGTATTATTTTGCTTTAGTAATAATAATTCATTTCTATTCAATATTTACATTTATCCTTCTCTATTCTTCTCCAGAGTATTTCCTTTAACTAACATTTATTATATACCTTTCTGAAATAACTTTCATGTGAATCATCTTTTAAGTTCAATCTAGAAAGGGACCTAAAAGTTATTGCTTGTTGTGAATCACTAGTTCGCTAAGTGATTTCATTATTCAGTTTATATGTGACTATATTATTTCACACATATGTCCTTCTTATTGTATTCATTATCAAAGAGTACTGAAATTTTTCCAAATCAGATTATCTGCTTATACATCAAGATTCCTCAGTGATCAACACAAAGAGGATTAATGAATTAACTTATATTTATAAAAATGGAAGAAGACCCATTCCTTCTTTTTCAGCCACAGCAGCTGTAAAAGAATAGATAATGAATGCCAATCCCCTAGAAAATTAATTTTTAACAATATAGGCTGTCTTCATGCTCCTCTAAAAGGTAAAAAACTAGAGAATAGGAAGCAACTGAAGCATAATAAAGGAAGATTTAAAAAGAGATGGAAATCTCAGGAGTTTCAGAATTTCTGCATCAAATACCATTTTCTTCCAAAAGTATATTACAGCAGCCTTATTATACAAGTCAAAGACCAAAGATATGAATGTGAGAAAGAATGTTCTGAGAATGTGAGAATATATGTTCTAATTGCAAAATATACTTCACATACTATATCTTGGCTCTCCAGACAGGGGGTGGCAATAAACAACTGGACTGTGGAATGAATCATAGAATAATTTACATTGGAAAAGATCTTTAAGATCGTTGACTCTAACTGTAAACCTAACTCTGGCAAGTTCCTCACTCAGCCATGTCCCCGAATGCCATAAGTACACACTATTAAATACCTTGAAGGATTATGACTGAACTACTTCCCTAGGCAGTCTCTTGTAATGCTTGACACAATTTTACAGAATATATTTTTCCTAATATCTAATCTAAATCTTCTCTAGTGGGAGATCAGGATAGGTGAAATACAAAGTTTAACCACACAACTGCATCAGCATAAGAAGATTCTGATTTCCTACTGCATCTGAAAATTTCAGTTCTCCAAGAATTATATACCAGCAAGTTATTATATGGCAGCACATGCTACTGTCAGTCATATTAGACCCTCTGGTGGCTCAGGAATAATTAATCAGCTACCCTTATGCTAATAAATCTTCATTCTGCCATCCAGCAGCTCAAATACCTTTGATGCATTTTTTTCAAGGTAAGGGTGAATTAACATTGTCAGAATGACACTTGCAATTTGCATCCTTCATCTTTGGTGTTGGTAATGTGGTATAATATAGAGCTTTGAAATTAGATACCAATGCTACATTAGCAATGCATCAGAAAGGGCAGGCACAAGAAATGACACTCGTGAGGGGTTGATCCAGCTGCCAGCTAAGGACCACACAGCCATTTTTTCACTCTGTCCTTTCTATGGGATGGTGAGGACAACAGAAAAGAGGAAACAGAAGAAAACAAGTTGAGAGAGTTTAACAAGCAAAGGAAAGAGGAGGAAGAAAGAATAGAACAAATCACATGATTTAAAGGAAATCATTCACACCTTCCATGTGCACTGATGCCCAGCCAGCATTTGAAAAATTACTACCTTATGGTAGGGTTTCACCAGAGTAATTGCAAATTCTTCTTTAAAAAGTTAAAATAATTAATTCAAGGTATTTCTGGGGGACAATACACAAAGATATGTTGCCCCTAATGATTTATATAAGATCAGATCATGTATATAGTCCATATAACATAAAACATTATTTTGGGGTATTTGCATTTTAAAAAAATAAAAGGTTATAGTATCTTCACAATAGCTCTGACTTCAGTTTTTGCTTATGCTGTTCTGTATGTCAAACCATAATGCAAATCCTGTCACTTTTGTGTATGTGGATATCCATGCAGAAAATTATAATAGATGTTTCCTTCAGAGCTTTGTTTCTGGAAGCTATTATTTCTCCTGTACTTACCACATAGTAAAATAAAAAAATATAAACTGTAGGTAAAGTTATAGTTGTATAATAATAGTTGTATTGCAGTCCCATGTCCTTCTTGTGGTTAGCTATCTATCCTTACTTGATTTAAACGGCAAGTATTTCCCTTTCAATAAAATTTAATTTTATGGAAATGAGCTGTCCAGTAAAATAATGGAGAATAATGCCAATTTGAACTAGAAGAAGAAATATTTTCTTGCTTGGTTTCTGTTTTTAAATTGATAAGGAAAAAAATAAAAGTACTTATAACAAGGCAAAATCATGTAATTCAGGTCTTTTAGGAACTTATATTTTGGGTTGTATGGAAGGCTTATGTAAAGGATGGAGAGAGACTATTACCAAATTAGAGTTAACAGATAAAAGGCCTATTCCAAAGTTTAAATTTCAAGAACATAACACACAAGTAGGTTATCTCATTGCATAAATTGTGAAAAAGATTTGAAAGGAGCTCTGGCATTGAGGACTAAACTGCAGAGTAGCTGTTAACAGCTTGTGTTACCCAAAACAAAATTAGTCAGGTTTGGACTAACCTAAAACAATTTCCTAAAATGGTACTCTACACTTAAGTTCCTTGTAAAACAGATTTTTGTGTACTTTATGCTGAATAGAGAAAAGAAGAAGAATTGTCTTCAAAATCTATAACTTATTTTAAAACATCGAGACACACTCAAGGTGCTTCAGGAGGATCATCTTCCTATGTGTCATGGGCAGGTGGTCTGATACTAGAAAGGAAATAAAAGGCTAGATAGGTCGACATCAATGAAGTTTTTAGATTTCTGTGGGCATGGAAATTCTCTAAGCTTCAAATAAAGCAAATAAGCACTGCCACTGAAGTTGGTATGAAACTTCAGCTTAACTAAAAGTCAAAGCACATACCATGAATGGTGTCCAGTGCTCATAGCAAATGACAAGCTCTTAATAGTTACCAGGTCAAATAAATTCAAGTTGGCTTCTATGTGACTTAAACTTATGCATTGATCTCATTGAGAGTATCCATGTGGTGAAACTGTGAATGCTGGACAAATAATAATTTCATATTGGCAATTACACATCCTAGAAAAGAGCTATACAGCAGCTGTAGCTCCCCTAAAATACTACCAATTGCAGCAGTACTTTTGCAAAGTTTTGCTGCTAGTACAATTCACTGTGCTGCCCTGAAGATTTGTCTTGCCATGACTGAAATATTTCATCTCCCACTTATATTTAGCTAAAAAACTCTGTCTTCATATATAAGATTTTTCAAGATCTATTGAAATGCCTTCCTCTTCTGCTTTGTACTATAGTGAATATAACAGTAAAAAGACTGAAAAGTTAGTCACTATTGGGTGTACTCCTTTATGCTCTAGTAAGTCCAGTTAAGTCAAAGACATTGGAATACACAAAATTAACTATTGATTTACAAACTTAGGATAATGTTTTTGGTATTGATCTGTGATTTTATACATTACTTGGATAGAGTGATTATGATATCTTATGCTTTACTCATCTAATTGAAAGTTGATTTTGGCAAACAAGTATCATATTTCCATTTATTTGTTTTATTTCTGACATTGTTTGGACATGTTTTAATTTATTTTTTTGAAAGAAGGTGCAGACATACATAAAAATTTGTGGCTTTAAACAACAGTGTTAGTAAATACTATAGGAGTGAAAACCTTCTATTTTCTTTTTCATAAACTGAATTTTAAATACTCTACAGAATGAATAAAACTGTCACAAAAGTGGAGGAAATGGAGATTAAGAGGAAGTCAAAGACTGGCTTTCCAATGAGACTTGTGAACAGAAGGCAAATCAATGCAGTAAAGATACAGGAAGGTAGTCCCAGATGGTGTGCTTTAAATTTTGCCTGCAGTGAGGAGGCTGGACAGACAAAATCCGTGACAGCAGGGAAAGAAATGAAGAACTTCACAACATAAGGAAGAAGCTGGAGAACTGTGGCCTACTTGAGGAAAGCATAACCCTAAATTTGATTTGTGCACTATATGAAGACTAACATTATGTTTAAGGTGGGAAATGAAGAGTTTATATCTTTGTAGGCATTAAAAGTCTGGCAGTGGTATTACAGAGACTTGGAAGTACAAAAATGTCATTGATTCATAAGGAAGTGAATTCTACAAAAGAATAAAATTCTATTTATCTGCAGAGAAGTATGTAATTGTATATACTTAGCAGATTTATAGAGCAGAAGGTCATGGAAAGGTATGGGTCCACAAGGAAATTATCCTGAAATAAGTTAAATGGTCAAATTCATAGGTGCTCAGTCACTCTCTGAAAGCTTCCCACACACATGTCCTTGCTACACAACACACAATAATTAACTGAAAGAATTAATTAAATATTACCTAAATCCTCCATATAGCAGGAAGGGTGTTGTCTTTTGCGTAAAGTATACAAAATAGTTTTGCACCTGACTGTTTTTCTAGAGAAAATATGAATTTTACTCCCACTCCATCAATTATGAATTACACTATGGCGTCTGTTCCACAACAAAATAAGTTCTGCAGGAATAAAGAACAGTCTCTTCTTTCCATTTGTAATAAAAAAAAAAGGTGGGATAATTCACATAAAATGTGCACAACTGACAAATTATGTATTAATGTTTGTCATCCAAAGACTAGGAGGTCATTTTCTAGGTTCATTAGGTCTCTCTAGCTGCTAACCTCTTCAGGCTTGGAAAAATTACATAGTGCTTGGAAAGGAAAACAACCCAGAGCAAGATTTTTTATCCCATTTATTTTAGTTATTTTAGAGTTCTCCAATCTGTCCTCCTTCAGATTTTAATATTCTGTTCCAAGGATTCTGACTAAAAATTTTTTACTGTGAGTGTAATGAATTACAGGAACGGGTTGTTCAGAGAAGTTATGGATGCCCCATCCCTGGAAGCAACCTGATCTAGTGGAAGGTGACTCTGCCTAGGGTCCATATCTTGTAGTATTATTTATTTTTTTGTCTGTTTGTTCATTATCATTTCACCCTTATCCTATTTTGCTTATGACAATGGAAAAGAGGGAGCTGAAAAACATCCATGGCAATTAATTAGGTCTTGTGCTCGTAGGCACTAAGTTGCTTGTTGTAAGAGTGAGTTGCTCTTATTTCTGTTGCTTATCTATCCTCTTTCAGAGAAAAAAAAATTAAAAATTAAATTATATTAAAGATGTACTTTGATTGTATAGAATCTATTTGCATAACATAAAATTCTGAAATATGTTTAGATATTTCCCAGAAAAAAAAGTAATTTTCAAGATTATTCTAATAGCTTATCCTTTTACAGAAGAATTGACTCTGAAAACACTGGGAAAACATTTCGTTCATTTAGTTACTAATAATATTAATTGTTTTCTACAGGCCTATTATGGAATTGTGAAAATGCGAAATTATGTTAGATGTGGATTTGACCAAAACTGCCTTTCAAAATAATCATGATAGCCTTTGAATATTTCCTCATTACTCTCCCACATTACCCCAAGTCCCGCCTTCAAACGTTTTGTAAGGGCTATTGAAACCCTATACGGGGACACACTTTCACATACACCCATCAGAACATGGGGTTAACCAGAAGTTTTCTGATGCAATAACTACATATGCATTTGCCTTTTTGAGACATGATGCCAAGGCTTTAAAGGCATCTTCATTACCATTTGGATCTGTCATTAAAAAAAAAAAGAAAGCTTATTTAGAGTTCTTTACTAACATTTTTAATAATTTATGAATTTTTTATGCTAAGGCAAAGACTTAACATATGCATAAATGCGTTACTATGTTTGTTTCAGTACAGCTTTAATATTAGCCAGCACCCCCTGAATGTGTCAATAAGATGTATTTCCATCCAGATTAATTCTGTTCTAGTCAGACACTGTACCTCTCATATTTCAATCTAGTACTCTTTTTGAGGTTAATTTGTATAGAAGTATGTTTCTGTTTATAGGCAAAGCAGATTTTTTGAAGCAAGAGCTTCACCACATTAATGTAGACTCACTTTCTTAACAAATACCTCTAGTGTAGTCCAAAGTATAAATACCACTGCAATGTCTCTGGGAAAAATTGTGAATTTCATGTTTGGTTTCCACTCATTCACACATGCTCAGTGGAACCATTGAGTGGCTGGAGAAAGAACAAGAATGACTGAGATATAGAGGTGACATAAAGTAATTCTTTGCATTCCACTTATGTTTTGTCCCTTCCCCCCCTTTTCTTTTTTTTTTTCCTAATTGATGAAATATCAATTAATTCCAGGATTTTTATTCAGAAATTGCTAGATCTTCTGTAGTGAGAATAATTAAAAAAGCAAACAAGCAACCAAATCCAAAAACAGACCAAAAAAAAAAAAAAAAGATAATTCCATCAGAGCTCCCCATGATGTGAAACCAAGAAACAACAAAACGTGAGAAAAAAATCATTAATTTTATCATATTTTTTAATTTAATGAATATGCAGAACAGGTTCACTGTCCTTGTAGCAGAAGAGGGACTGGGAGTTGTGCCAAAAATGTGTCCAAACCAGCTGAGCCTGAGGCACTCAGCAGCACAACAAAGAGCAGCAAGTGACAGTACAGAGGGACTCCATGCTGAGGATGAAGGCCCTCATCTGCCAGTACTGCCTCTTACTTAAGTAGTATTGCTGCTTTCCAAGCGCTTGGATTTGGGAGGCCATGGGAAGACTTACAGGGCTTGTCCAGCCCTGGACTATCATCTTTTGTGCTCCTCCATGTAGGTACTAATGATATGGCCAGTGCAGACCTGGAACACACTACAGGTGACTCCAGGAGCATGATAAAGAGCATGGGTGCTCCAAAGTTTTTCTTCTATAATCCTGACAATGAGAGGAAGTTGTTGAGAGAGTGTGGATTTATTCTGTTAGTAAACAACTGCTTACATAACTGGTATTGATAACAGAGTTTCATCTTTCAGGACCATGGGACCTTCTCACAGGATTGAGGCTAGGAAGATGTGGGATTGACTTGTTCAAAAGTGACAGAAGTATCTCTGACAACAGATTGGCCAACCAAAATCAAGTGAAGAAGTGACAGACTCAGTTGTCAAGCAAAGGGTGCAAGTGATTTAGATTAAAGAGACCTTCTGATAAACACGTTAGGACTGCAGAGGGCCCACTTCTGTCTATACACTAAAATAAGGAGTTGCCAAGGGGACAGAGTAATGGAGAAAGCTATCACATTTTTTCTAAGAAATTAGTCCAACTGTGTGCCCATCTGAGGTGTCAGTACATTAACCCTGAAGCACCCCAGCAAGTAAAGAAAACAGAGCCAGACTTTTCTTGGTCCACAGTGGTTCCAGTCAAAGAGCCAAAGGCAACAAACTGATATACAGTAAATATACTCTAAAGAAGAAAAAAAAAAAAAATAAAGGAAAAAAAAACCACCAGGTCCATTAAAGTGTAAAGAAAATCTTTTTTACTGTAAAGGTAACTCAGAAATATGTTGCCTGTAAGTGAAGTATCCATCCCTGCATTTGTCAAAAACGCAACTGGATGAAGTTATTAAGTTCTGAGCAGCCTGTTATAGTTGACCCTGCTGTAAACAGTGCAGGGGGAACTGGACAATCTCCAGAGCCTAGTCCCTGCCAGTGCCTACTTATGTATGATTTTCCAATACATAAACTGGATACCCATGTCTCATCAAAACACCTACAGTTTAATATATGCCTTTCACCACAGTGATATAAATCTATATGAGAATGGTTTACAGATGCAGAAAAAACAATAATATAGTCCTAGAATTGCATTGCAGAAACATTTATACATTGAGAATTGACAAAAATGTCATTGCTGAAATCACTTAGATGGAGAAAATTATGTCAGCAGAAAGTGGCGCTAAAATATCTCCATTAGAAAATGCAGCAGAAGTTTATTTAACAACCATTTGACTTGAGTGCAAATGAGTATACAAGGATAGGAAGGTCAGGTTCTTTTGATACAATCTTAGAGTAAAAACGTTTAAGATTAACTTGTGCAAGGATGGCATCAGACTTTTGTTACTAGTGACTGGGTTATACATGACTTTAAGTCACATTTATATGCTTTTTTTACTTAAACAAAAAATGTTTTTTAAATGGATCTGTAAATTTACTTATGTAGGTACTTCACTGAAAGTGTGAAGCAGTCACAGCAGGGACATTTCTGTGTAAACATAGTATGTGTTGATCAAAGCACAAGGCATCAGAAATCCAAACCCATCTCAGATTAGAAAACTCAAAAAGGGAAAACTCTGTCTTTTTTACTCATATTTTATAGCGTATCTGAATTAAGGGTAATGCTGCATTAGCAAGCAACACAGATAACGCCAGTGTGAAAAAATGGGTGCTGAGGCCTGGCTGCAAACTATATACTCATTTGGAGGGCAGAGCTTGCCATCTTTTGGACTTACGGAGAACATTAGGTGGACACATTTTCTGTTTCAGTTTCTTTCAAAAATTATTGGATTTGTGTGCACTGAGACTGCTGTATGGCAAAGCACAGTTAAGTGAGAACGACTGAGAAATTCATGTCCAAAGCTTAGTCCTTGGGTAAACTAAAACCCTAATGAGTCTGAACCATAAGAGCCATGACAACAAGAAGCATATGAACACATGGTCGGTTTTAAACTGCTTTGGCCAATAGATTCATAAAGGACAAGTCTTCTGAAACAGCAGTTTGTGATCTGAGTATGGACAACAGCTTGGAAATTTCTGGCTTTAAGTCTGTCCCTCATTAGTCAGCTGAGATACTCAAATTAAGTGTAAATGTACTGATTGCCTATAAATGTTGTTCATATGTTTGTCTGGTTTTGTGCCCACTAGAAAGTCAGTGATCCATTTAACAGAGCCAGACAAAACGTGCCAAGTGATTGAAAGAGTTTAACTCTTACTGGTCTCTAACAGTGCATGTCATACCACTTCAATGAAACCCAGCATTTGTGCTTCAAAAAAACTCTGCATAATGTCCCAAGCCATAAAAGACGTCAGAAACTAAATTTAGACTATTCTTACTGACAACCTGCCTGTTGGCAGAGGTGTACTATTGAACTGAATTGAGCCATGAAGGAACCAGCTAGCTGTTAGCACTGCACTGTCAGATGCCACAGAAAGTACTATACCATTTTCTGTGAGGTGAGTGCCGAGGTGTTTTAGGTATCTTCATCACGTGATGAGCTTTTTGTATATCTCAGTGTAACACCTGTCTTGATATATTTTATTTAGTGGCAGGAAATACAAGCCTAGTAAGGGGTTATTTTCAGTTCCTTCATTCTGAGTACTACAAAGATGTTTCTTGATATGTGTTCCTTGAGGTGCTGAGTAGTGCTCAAGAACCTTGCTCAAGTGTAGTCACTAGGATATAGAAACAATGAAGAAAAAGAAAAGAAAAGAAAAGAAAAGAAAGAAAGAAAGAAAGAAAGAAAGAAAGAAAGAAAGAAAGAAAGAAAGAAAGAGAAAGAAAAAAAGAAAAATCACATCTTTCAAAATTTCTCAGGCATTGCACAAAAGAAAATTTGTTCATAGTGGCCCAGAACAGGACAAAGGATTCAAAGTGTGGCCTCACCAGTGCCAAGTTACAGGGGGATCATCACTGCCCTGGTCCTGCTGGCCACACTGTTGCTTATAAAAAACAGATTTTTTTATACTAGCAGTTTGTAAATGCATATTCTGATACGAATCTATTAGTACTGAATATTAAGAAAGACATTTTTAACAGTCTTTCCAGTCTTTTAACTTGTCTTAGTTAATTCACTAATACACAGATCTATGAAGTCATGGAGTAGATAGTGAACAACAGTAAAATAATGCAGCATTTATATTTTTCTGAGGATAAATTCAAACCATTAAAACAGGTTAGGGACCTGTTCTTAAGAGAACTGCCTGAATCAGCAAAAAAATGTTCCCAAAACATTCATTATTTTCACTGGGATCCCCTTCCCATATGTTGTATATGTTTTGAATTTCTATGTTGTAAATAACTCATTCGAGTGTGATAAGAAGAATTCTACAAGCCCTTTCCTCCTTTTTACATTTAAATCTGTACCACATGTATAGAACTTAAGCATATTTCCCCCTTCCTAACCCAAAATATTTCTATTTAACTTGTTAGCTTTAAAAGGTGATACCATAACTAGAATTTGTTATGAATAAGTGCCATATGGACAGACTGTCTGAAGGATTTTGGATTAATTAAGTACAGAAGAGTATTTCATCAGTCTGACACTGTGCATATTAGTCCCACATCACCCACTGAGAAACAAATTAACTTCATGGACAAGTAGCTCTCTACATTTTTGCTGCAGTACTTCAAGATATTTGAGCTTTTTGCAAACTCCCAAGAGATACAACTGAATAACAAAAGTGGAGAAATTGGAAAGCATTGTTTGTTGTTTGCTCAGGAACTTATAAAACTTTACTTTTCAGGAGTACTGCTGGTCTTATCAGGGTTCTCAGCACAACAGTATCAGGCCTTTTTAATATGAAGAAGCAACAACTCCAAGAGTAATGTTTATCACCTGCAATGCCACTCCTTTTTCCTTCATGCAGGAACATGCTAAAGCAGCCACACCCATCTTCTTCTCGTACAACAAAACCAACTCAGCACTCTATATAGAGAAAGAAACTAGGAATTCATTACAAATATTTAAAAGATAAATATAAATATTAAAAAATGAAATAAAATTTAAGACTAGACTTCTTTCATGGCCAGGTTTTCCTGGTGTAGTCAAATGCTTTGTGTGTTAATACATAACTATTGAGCAATACAGGGACTATGGAGCTATAAACATTTCAAGTAATGGATGCAATCCAGACTAGGTTAGGAACAAGTCCCATTTCCAAAGAACTGATTCTATGACAAGGCCAGATTTGTCAAGAACTTTTTTCAGTCTCTTCAATACATTACAGTACAGAATCTGTGCAGAATCTTCACTGGTAAACTGATGTCTTTTATTGATGGCAGGAGCTCAAGAAAAGTTGTTACAATTCAATGGCTACACTATAAAGAGGGTTTGCACACAGGTATTAAGTACTCTTATACCTCTTACACAGGTGTATAGATCTGTGTCTACATGTATTATAATATGTGCCTACATATACCCAGATATTTAGAATATTTGCCTTCTACTTGAAAATTTCATCAGTATCCCCAGTATTCAACAACATCTAGAACTGTCTTTCATGTTGGTTTTGGTTTGTGTAAAAAAATAAAATCTAACTTTCAGAATAATGACTTCTGATACCTTTAGGAACTTGTTTCTTTTTATTTTTTCCCCCAAATAACAGCAATGAAGAAAACAGCCACTCCATCCAGAGGCAAATTCTGGATTCATTTCAATGCTATTCATTACTTCTATTTTGAAAGCTGCCATAACCATGATTCTGGAATTTGATTTAGGTGTGCTCTTTATGAACAGCCTCAGAGGATTAACCACGCCAATGAACAGTAGTTTCTGTCACAGGAATGAGTTATAATACTATGTAACTTCGGATTTTGACCCTCATTCCTCAGTAATTAATTGTTATTGATGGCATCCTACCTTCACAAGAACGAAATATGCTACTCTTTTGGAAGAACAAAAAATAAAACTGCTAAGTTAGCTAAGAAGCCTTTATAGTCCTTTAACAGTTTAATTAGTGAAGCTGCAGCATTTTTTCTGCATTTCTGTACTCATGCTGGAATAAATATTTGTTCTGTCTGTTCAACAACAGTATTTTTTTCCACTCATATGAATTAAGGAACATACAGGGAACAGTGTACTACACACAGGAATAATAACCACAATTACACAGCTATTTCTCTTAGAGGATTTTGTACAAACAGCACATACTGAGATTTTTTTTTTGACCTTTAATTAAAGGATAACTATTCTCTTGGCAATATAGGCACAAATTAAAAACCTCCCTGTAACAGCAACATGTGCCACTTACTCTGAAGAAGGTACTCCAGAGCTACAGAAGTCAGAACAACATATTACAAGGCTTCAGAGCCCTGGTAAAACAGATGTACTTTCTAGAGTTCAGTCCATTGGTGAACTTCAGCCCAAAGAGAGCAAGAGTTGTTTTAAAATATGGCAATAAGGACTGCAGAACAATTAACTGCTCATTATACTTTAGCACTTAAATTTACTCAACTCAATTATTCTGGAATGATTGCTTTTCAAAATTTTGCTTTTATTTCTTAATTGTATCTGAATATAACTCAGAGCATCATTCCAAGTGTTCTGTCTCTATTGCCTGGATTTTATATTTTCAAGTGCATTTACTTCTACAGTTTTTTTGTTTACTATTAATTCACACTCTCACTTCCCTGTTTTGAATATTGCATTAGTGTTTCACTGATCACACTTTCAGTTTGAAGCATTTTTTCCCCTCTCACCTTCATGCTTTTGACATACAAAAGTGATAGAAAGGGAATCATAATAAAAGACCATTGCTACTATTGTGGTCCTACCTGTTGGCTACACTGTACTGATACAGGGCTGCTCCTGTGACTAATGGGGCATATTTCAGGGCTATGCCAGATGTGTTTTCACAATATTCCCAGTTGTGATGCTCATAAATTGTTAAATGAGTTCTCATACACATAGAACATGAGCAATGCTCCCTCAGAAAATGAAGATGCACCACTGGACACACACAATACCATCGACCTACAATCAGCAGACAGCTATTACAGCTAATCTGATTTTCCCCTGAAACAGGGACGTGAACTGGAACACGCATTGAGCCTGTCACAGAGAGCCTCAGCCCTGCCAATCACCAGAAACATGAGATGGCTTCACCTGTTTTCACTAACTTCTGGCTCTCTGATCACTGCTTCACAGATTCCCCATGTAGGTCAAGAGCTGTCACCCCCACTCTATTCACAAGAACATCCCCCCCTAATTCTTCATAAAGGAAAAAAATATAGAACAAACTCATTGGTAGTGCTGGACTGAGACAAAAATTGGAGAACTTGAGTGAATGGAATATGTAGGCGTCTAGTGATGTTTAAGAATTGAAAGCAATGTGTCCCAGGGTTTGGAAATCATTATTCTAGTAATTTTCTCTCAAGTGAGAGACAAAGAACATATGTCAAGCATAATATAAAATGCCTACAGCTTCCTTCCCCACGTGGGAAAGCTATCTGGAAAAAAAATCTAGGGATGAATGATGTAAGTTTCATATATATATAAGAATTTCCAGATATTAATCCTCAAGGATTTTAATCAGATTTTAAACTTTTTCTAGCATGGACATGACATATTAAGTTGACTATAATATTTATGCATGCTATATAGTTGGTGTATTTAATTCCCCTGTTCCTTTTTTTTTCTCCTTTTTTTTTTTTTGATGAAGTACAAATCAAGTAGATTAAGCACAAGATGGAAAACTTCAAAACAGCCTTTTCTGTGATCTGAGTAAATATCCATCACAACATAAGTTTTACTCATTTTTATTAGATATATTCTGTGGTCTGAAAACTATCATATCATGGGTAAATTTTCAGAAATGCAATATGTTCAATAGATCATGTTCTGCTTATAAATGTTTTGTAATATAATAAGCAGACTTCTGCATCTGTGTCAGACAGCAAATTACATTTCATAAACCTATTTTTCTTTATTTTCTTCTTCTTCTTTTGTTTTTTACACAAAATTGTGACAGATGATAATAACAAACAAAGAAGTATAATAACATTATTTTAACCCTCTGTTTAAATGAAAGCTCTGCTGAAAAAATGGGCTACAAGCAACAGCAAGTTAACTACCAAACCAGCCCCATTACGAGAACTAACAGAACATCCTTTGGTTTCCTGGCTGCCTGGCTCCTTTCTAATCTATTCATTATAAATAATTTCTTGTATATAAAGAAGAGAAAAACTGAGAAGCTCAATCCAGTTCTGCCCAACTACCTTACAGATTATATGAAAGGCTGAATGGGAGGCCATAATTAAAAGCTGTGGCTTACTGTGCTGTGTGCCACAGTTCAAACAGCACCAGCTCTACATATCCACCCATTTTACATCCTCTGTGTTCACAGCAAAGACAGTAAATTGTGTCACGCATCAACTGATTTTAAAAAAGAAAAAAGGAACAGCAAGTGTCTTACATAACTTTGAACAAAGCATTCCAAAACGCTATTAAGCTTAACAGCTTTTCAGGATCAAATTGTCAGTGTGATGGGAAAACAAACTTGCTTTTAGTACAAGAACAGGATTATTTATGTCATACCAGCCCTCTGGTGCATTTCTATGCCTACCAAGAAGCTGTGCTTTCTTACACCTGGAAGTGGTTCCTCATTAAACCATGTACACAAAGAGATGCACACCTCTGTTTTGCTGTGTATACAATAAGCACATATGTTCAAACACCAGAGGGTAGGTTTATACATGCAAAGTATTCTTGGAATGAAAATAGTAAACTTCATATGTCATTATCTGCATAGTACTGGAACCCACAGTAAATAAAGGGATGGTTTGCCATTCAATTTCTATAAAAAATGAAAGGAGGTTACAATGCAGGATGTTGTCAAAATTTAGGACGCATTTTTGAGTGCTGTAAAACAATTTCCATGAGCTCACTTTGAAGATATTGTCAATAGAAGAACTGTATGACTTTCACACCAAAATATTTAAAGATCATAGATGAGAAATATTTATTTTAAGGATTCTTCTATAGTTGAAATTCAGAAAATTAGGCCAGTGATTTCCTATGAAAATGATAGAGGGTCAAACATTACATTTCTATATCTAACAGATACCTCACATTTAATTAAATCTTTCCTCCCTTCATTCCCCCAATTTAGCTTTTTCAGAATATGGTATAGTAAAAGGGCAATAGAAAATGCAATAGTTCCATTAAAAAGTCCCATATAGTACTCACTAAACTTTTTCTCTTTGGGAGCAACTCATTAAATCACAGTTAATGACTATTTTTCATTTTATGATTCTGTTAGTCTTGTTCTCTAGATCGTATACTGAAATAGCTCAGGAAAAGAAACATGGAAGTCAACAGGAATTTTGGTCGAGTAAGGACATTGGGCCTTTTCCAAAAGTTCAAACAGGCCAATTTCCTATATGTGCAAGTGCTCAAACCAGAGCTATTTCAAATTACTATAAACATCTATAGCATTTAGTCCCTATAGGGATAGGGAAAGCTCTTCTTACAATCTAAGTGCAAAAAAAAAATCTAATTCCTTTCCATATTAACTTTCAAATCATGTATAAATCTCAAGAAATAATATTTTGATATTAAATATAGAATTGTAGGATGATGTGGAGTAGAGGAAAAAGATTAGACACTTCTTTATACAGAACCTGCAGATTGTTAAGCAGTAGCTCCTTCTCAGTGAGGCATTTTCAGAGGAAGTGGCAGAAAGCAGGAAAAGAATTTTGTATTTTTTGACAATTTTCCCTTGGGCAGTATTTTTAAAAGAAGTTAGCATATTGTCTTTAAAATGAAGACAGAATAATCAATCCACTTGAATAATTTGGTCTACATGAGCTATCCAAAATCTTCATTAGACAAGGAGCCTATAAAGGCTGTGTCATTTTTCAGAAACTGAACAAGTGTCTTTCTGGATTAATTTTGTTCCAAACATCGCTTTTTGCACTGTTTTCTTGCTCTCCTCTCCTCTTCCAAATGAATGACTTCTCCCTCCCACTAAAACAAAATGAATGTTTTATCCTTTTATATCTGATGTCACCAAAATACAAAAATTGCATGAAATGTTGCAATACACAGTAGACTCTATATTGCCTGAAAATACAAAGCAAGCAATGAAAAATAACTAAGTCTGATGAAAAGAAACAGAAAAGATGGGCAAGGAATAGCTATTTTTGCAGTAGCATGGAGACAATCAAGTCAAACTCTTCCAAAGACAGATTCATACTCCTCTCTCCCCTTTACAAAACAGACTTGAGAAAGACTAAATTAAACAGCACAGCACAAATGGGTGAATAAAAATTATTTTTAAAAGCTGAAGCTGCCCCCAAGTAGAAAGAATCAAAAATCTTGCAAGGTCAAGGGTAACAATAAACCAG
>JANRGV010000062.1:85376072-85398023 GCA_024734035.1 Alethe castanea
AAAAAACTTTTTAAAAATATTTAAATTTTTGTGGTTCTTATTTTTCTGATGCCTGTAGTTGTTTGTAGTCTATCACCCTCAAGGATAATTCTAGGTGAATGGATATTTTGCAGCCATGAATCCTTACCTGTCCTTACATTTTCCCAATTTTTCCAGCCTGTAGAAGCATTATATGTATTGCAGAAGGTAACAGGACTTCTTCTCGGTTTACTCATACCTGGTTGCTTGTTGCTTATGCACAAATCCAAGGACTTTCTAATTTTTTTTTTTTTGAGAACAAAAATACTCAAGAAGTACTTTTTCTGGATTTGGCAAATACTGAACTTTTATAGAAAATGTTTACAAGAAAATTGGTTTGAAGTGTAAGCACCAGGCGTATTTTTTCTCAGAGTTATTTGTCCCAGATGACAAAACAGAACAGGAAAATTAGGCATACCATTGAATCATCATATACAAGAGGCTGGTTACACCAAACAAAACAACATCTTCAGTGATACCTAGAGTTGAAAGTGTTTCTGAGACTTCGCAACACCAAGGAAAATTAATATAGATCAATGTTTTATTTTTATAATATAAAGCAATTTCATTTCAATCATTAGAGCTGCCCTTGTTTGTATTCACAGATGCTAAAAGACCATAATTACTCTTAATTTAAAAAATGTGGTGGTTTTTATTATCTTGCTAATGCTTCTCTGTTACAAGTTACATCAAGACAAAGCTTTTGTGTTATGGCAGCTAAACAGTGGCAGTAACTGGTACCTGAACCTGAGGACATCCAGCCATGTCTTTAAACGTAAATGTAGTTTTAAAAACAGGATTACTGACTTATAATTGCCTAACAGAAAAGATCACTGCTGTTCTTGAGCGGTGCCCAGGCATTGCTTCGGACAGGCATTAGTCAGGACCAAAGTCAGACCAGCAAGCGCCCTGAGAATGCACCAGTGTTAGGCAATGAAGTTTTCTTGCCTGTGGCCATGTTTTGGCACTGTTTATTTTCCTGCTGTAAGTTGAGCTGCTGGCAGCAATTCTCAGAATTTTCTGAATTTCTTTGAAATTGGCTATACCATGACTGGTACTTGATATCACAACTTAAATTAATGTAAGAGATAGATAAATTTAGCTTTCTTTTATGTTTTGCTAATCCTAATTAATTTACTTTCTCTTAAATATTTGCAAGTCCAGCTGAAAACATCAGTTACTTAAAAACTAAGTAATTTATTGTGCAACAGCTTAAAAATATATTTTTGTTTAGGAAAAAAAAGTGAATATAATGCAAAATGAAACATTTTCTTACCAAATTCAAATCTGTGATAAGACAATAATTATAAAAAACATAAACACTAATTAAAAACTTCATTTTTGAGTTAATTTTCTTTATCTGGGGCTATTCATTGTTGAATCTGGAAATGAAAACTATCTGGCAAAACAGAAGTATCAACAAATCTGTCATGCTGAATATCTTTCTTTATGGATTCCACCATAGAAAAACAAATCACATCCCAACAGGAAACAAAGAAAATAAAGCCTTCTCAGAAACATATTTTTATTTTTAAAAATCATGTAAGAAAGATACGGAACCAGTAGTCAAGCTTGAGTTGTTGGATGTGAGTAGTTTCTAATATGTCCCTTTTCATTCGACTTTTTATGTTCAGATGATAAAATGAGAAATATATTTTTCTTCCTTCTCACTTTTCAGTTTGGCGCATGACACAAGGCAAATAAATTAATTTAGAAAAAAATCATGCATGTATTGCATATATTTCCAGCACCATGTGACTTTAATTCTTATGATAACATGAAATCTCAAATTATGGCTCTGAACGTTTATGGACAGATTCATCTAGTATCAAGTGAAATCTTTTTTTCTTCTCTATTGTATTCATAATTCTGAGGTTTAGCCCTAGTAATATCAAACCTTAATTAAAGCTCCTGTGTGTTCTTTGCTGTTACCAACTTTTGAATGAAAATCTATTCAACTCTTCTTGCCAAATAACAGGCAACATAATTTTACGGGTGAACTGGAGTTTCTAATGATGTAGAATAGTTTGGAACTTGTCTGTAATCATTATGATATTAGAACTTGGAGAATTAATCAAGTGTCTTTCCCAAGTGCTCAGTTCTTTCTGTATATTTTTATTGAAATTCAGAGATTCATTTTGTCACTTCTTGTTGTTGAATTTTTTATAAAGAGTAAAAATGGTGCCTTGCTGCTGCTTTTCTGTTTATGAGGTACAAATAGACTTTTCCATACTAAAGAGGAAATTAGACCTACCTAAGTATATTTTCTTATGTCATTTATCTATCTTTTATGTTTTATGACAAGCTCAGTGTTTGCTTCAATGCTATCCTTTGTCAGCATTTGAATCCATCCACTAAGACACTTTATATAATCTCGGCGTAAACTGAAGTTCAGTCCTTCATGCTATCTTATCCACTCTTGAATCTTACTTTTGCAATCAGAACCCCTTGATATTTTGTTTGTTTGTTTGCTTGCTTGCTTGCTTTGATTTGGAGACAGACATTTTCCTGCCTGCTCATTCTTATCCTTGATATTTTCCTTCTGGCATGTTTTCTTACATCCTGGTTGTGCAGCTATGTCACAGGTCTCCATTTACCCCTTCACAATTATGGATATTATATGGCTTTGTTAAAAAATGCTGAAACCTCTCCTTCCCACTAAGTTCTGCAAGGACCAAATTTGGTAACTGCCAGTGTCAACTTAGAAACTGAGGCTCAAGTTCCTTAAGCACTTCTGCAAAATTATTGCTAATGTGTGCAATAAAGTTGCCTGTATTTAAATTCTCTCCATTTAAACTCTTTTGTGCTTTACCCTGTCCTTTAAGAGGCCTTGGTTTTCCTACCTCCCTTTAGAATCCAGTGAAAAGAAGAGTTTGTGTTCATAGTGGAGGGTATTTTGAGAGATTTCAGAACTCGTCTCAAACTGTGCTAGTCTTCCTTAGCAATACTTCTTCAATTAGTAACCATGCCATAATCATCTTTTTTTTGTCTTAGATAAGGATTTATGCCAGCTGACAATCTGGATAACCATATTGTCAACCAGAGTTAGACTTATCCTGCCACCTTGTTGTTACTTTGTCAGTACATTTCCAAGTACAACATCTTGCCCGATTGCTTCCCTCTTTGCTCCTTAGCATTTGAAACCATATCTTTTCAGAAAAATAAAATAGTTTTTCGTTAGCATAACCTGTATTATGCTCTTTAAAAAAGACCAGTCTTAAGTCATTAGGATATGTCCAGTGTCATGCATACTTTAATTGCAGCACTGTTACAGAAAATCAGCATACTGTTTCTTTTATTTTTCCTCCTTCTAGAAAGGATTCATTTGGAAAATCAAAGTCAAAATCAGGCTCTGCAGTTTCTCAAAAATATGCAAGAATTGCTCTGTGCCAATTATAGAAGCAGGTGATTCCTGAATTCAGAATGTGTAAATATCTGAAAGATCTAAAAGTATAAGCATGCCTATTTACACAGTGTATTTTAAAAATATGCTCATCTCTAAATCAGTGAGTTCTAAACTACCACAGGATTCTAAAGGAAGTCACAATATGATTATAATTTTAAAGCTGTGTTCAGTGTGCCTTCTGTTTTTATTCACGTTCATGTTACCTACTGCTATACTCTTCCTCAATTTTTTTTTCCCCAAAAAGCAAGAAGCAGCTTTTCCCATAGATGAGTATCACTCATATACTGGTATACATATATTGGTATTTAATGATCCCAGATGCAAAATGCTAAAGCATTTTATTGAAAGCAGCAACTCTGTCTATCATTTCTTCAAGGTTCTTTGGCCAACTCTTCCTCTTTGTTATAGAGACATTTCCCAAAACATTTGTCTGTTGCACTTCTGATTTATCTTTCATTCAGAGTTGTAAGCTTTTTTCCTTCATCCTAGTACCAAGATTTGTATGCATTTCTTACTCAAAACCATCTTTAAAAGATTTATATGGACAGTCAGGAGATGATTTACTAATGAATTAGCTAAAGAAATGTTTGAAAGCACAAACAACTGTTTTCTCCATAGCTAGTAAGTGTTTTGGAGTTCCTCTTTGGTAATACTGCTAAGAACTGAAAATGTGCAGTGTGCTTCTTGTTATACTGCAGTGAAATGAGCTTTAGGGTTTCTACCGCCTTTAGCAAAAAAGAAAATATTGCCGTGCCATCTCAGCAACATCTAAGAAACAGTCACTGACATTCTGCACTCCTTAGGGCATATTTTAGCTGTAATTCAAAAATCTTCTTAAAGAAAAAGAATATTTTTATTCAAAATCTCAATAAATCATTAAAATTTGAAGCAAAACACAGTAAGTACCTGGAAAATACCTCCCCTCCTCCCAAATTAGCTCATCAACTTTTTCTTTCTGAACACTAACATTGTTCCACCTGGTATATTTAATCATTAGTTGATACATTTAAATAAATGTTTTATAATGTATTTTGTTTGCAAACACCCAAAGACACATAAAATTAGCATTTTATGAACTCACAGGTTAAATGGAGGGAATGTAAACCAGTTTCTGAAATAATAAGGTACCTCAAGCGTAGCTTTGAGAATGTATGAGATGTAATATGGGTTACCCAAATTCATCATTGCTGTAGGGCAGTTAAACACTTTCATTGCAAATAGTGTATTAATACATGAGCAGAGCTAACAAACAGAGGGGTTTGCACAGCAGTTTTACTCTCTGGCTTATGATATGCTAACTTTCCTGGGAACTCCTGGGGTCATCAGAGGACTGCTGTGAACCTTTGAAGAGTGTCTGATGCTCCACAGAAGGGATAGCTACATAAGGCTGTGACTGCTAACAAGCTGTGTAAGTGTCCCACAAGCTTTGTTACCAACTTTTCTTGATTTATGGGGACTTCAAGCTTTTTGTTTCCAGCTGACTCCACATTAAGGACAGCCAAACATGCTTTCAGCAAATGCTAGAAAGAGTGTATGTAACTGCCAAGTGCAGAGCACAGCCAGCAGAGTAGAAGGGGTCCGAAATTCCTGGAGGACACTGTGTACTTAGGTGCGAGGTGCTGCATGGCACTATCACTGACCAGCCACAGGAGTAGTCAGTTCAGCCCATCAGAGACCTCAAACTGGACTGAGCTCCTCAGGGAGGATGCAGTTCTGTAGGCCTGGAGCTGCAGAAATGTCTGGAACCTCTTGCTGAGGCTGGGATCAGATGATAGTGTCCTTGCCTTGAGTAAGCATTTGTATGCTGGAGGAGGATCTGTGTTGCCAAGTAAAGGAGCTTCAGGAGGCAGTCAGCAGTCTGTGAAGCTGAGATGGGGACAATATCATGCTCTCCAAGACTCTACGAATACAAGAACCTGAACTCCCAGACATAGTGAAGGAGAAACAGGAAGAGTCTTTGCATAAAGTTTTGGAAATGGAGACTTCAGTTACAGTGAAGGCTAGAAGCTTGTGACCTTGACAACAGGATGAGGGTTCCTGTCCTATCTGAGCTCTGCCACTAGAGAGTAGGCTCAGTTACCCCGAACCAGAGGGTGTACAAGAAGCTCTGTCCAGTGAAGCATCTAAATCAGCTAAACCTGAGTCATGAGGCAACACCAGAAAGGAAGATGAGTGATGGCAAACACTGGGATACTCTCTGCTGCATGCTCCTGATAGGAGATATCATGAGTCCTGAGGAAAATGGCTCAAGTCCTTGTGAGGCCACTCTTGATTATCTCTAAAAAGTCTTGGCAACAAGGAGACATTCCTAAGGGTCGGAAGAAAGACAGGTTATGGAAATACGTCAGGGAATGCAATGGACAAAGGAAGTAAAAAAGAAGGCTAAGAATGGAAAATGTGACTGCTACTTTCAAGAAAGGCAAGAAGGAGGATCTGGGCAACTGTGGACCAGTTAGCCTTACCCTGGTCCCTGGAAAGGTGACAGAGCAAATAACCCTTGAAACTGTTTCCACACACATGATGGAAAGGAAGATGCTCAGGAGAATATTTCCACAAAGGGGAAACCATTCCTGATGATGGCATTCAGTGAGGTGACTGGCTTGACAGATGAGAGGATTGTGGATGCTGTTTCTCTTAATCTTAGCAAGACTTCACATGCTACCAAAACAGCCTCATACACAAAATTCACTGAATTTCTGGACACAAAGACCATATTCAGCATAATTCATTCCCTCATCATGTTATGTAGCAATGATATTAAAACTGAAATTCAATGGCTTGTCTTTTGTTCTGGCCAATAACAAAAATTACAAAAGTAATCTTGGGTGGGATGTGGTCGGATGTGATGATGTCTGGGATGGTGAGAATTAAAAGTAGAATGGATAGTAATAAGATAGGCAATGCACAAAAAGAATGTCTAAAAATCTTTTCAAGACAAATTTCACTACCTCATTATTTCTAATGCTAATATTATAATGCTTCTGTTGCACATGATTCATAATAGACTCATTCCTGCTTATTCTTTTGCCCTTCATTTAACTGCTCCCTTAAAGAACATTCATGTTTTAAATTTGGAAAACCCTAGTAAAATAGGAAGTTTAAACAAGCAAATAAACGAAAAATGCTGCTGACACTTTAAAAATGGCTAATTAGAAATGAATGGGAAAACCATCTGTCTTTGTTAGCTACAGATTAGATATTTCATGCATCAGCAGTGTCAGCAGCACAAAAGAACATTTTTGTAGGATTATGGGCATTGCCGCTGAAAATATATCCTTTTGAACCATGGAGAATCAGTAATAAACAGTTCCATACAAAAGGACAGGGTGTAGATCCCATTCTCATTCCTATAAAAACCTATTCCTTTGATTTGAAAGATCATTAGTAAAAGCTACGTTTCACTTCTTGGAAGAGATTTCATTGGTTTCATATGTATTGTTTCTTTTCCCTACATTCTTAAAGCAATTCTAAAGTGGTCAAGGGTCAAAATCTTTGCAAATTAAATGTGTCAGTTTTAATGTCAAGATGTTACATGTGTTTATTTTGTCTTGAAATGACTTCACAGTCAAAAGAATACTGAGGTTTCATCTTCAATTATAAGACATTATCTTTTGAAGTAGAGAATTATTTTCAGAGCATGACAGTGACATATCTTAAAAAAAATAGAATGGGATAGTAACTGCAAAATTGGTTTTGGAGAAGAGCATTGTGTATTTATAAAAAACAATTTTGAAAAAGTATGAGTTACTCAGCTAAAATTGTTGCATCTTAAAAAATAATTGCTTATATTTGACAGCACAATATGAAACATATGTACACAAATCAAAATTATACATTAAATGGTTCTAGTGTAAGTAAAGTATACACAACACAATTAGAAAATCAACATTGGCTTCTCCACCATCAGTTTCTATAGGTAATAAAATTTAGCCAATTGTCTTTTGGATTTGTCTGGGATTTGCACTGTGTGTGCTCTGTTAGATCAATAGAAGCATTACAGAATTTATTTAGACTGTAATTCCAGACTGTACACTGTTAGAGGTCCTCTATAAACCAGTGCTCACACTTCAGCAATAGCAAGCAGACTAATGCAGGAACAGTGACCATCATATTTTCTTCTACTAACTGCCAGTATGGATATATGAAAAAAATCTATCAAAGTGAACCTTTATCTTTGAAGGTCACAGGTGGAGAAAAGGGACCACAAATACAAAAATGACAGCTCTCTGTGAGCATCCATAAGCATTGTTATAGGTAGGTCTCTTGGACTTGTTCATTCCTTGTCTGGAAGGGACAGTCATAAAATTTTCATAGGTTTGCACTATTGAAATAACTCAGTGAGACACCCGTAGGAGAAAGTTGGATTGTTTATATTACAGTAGACATCAAAGGTAGATAAAGGCATAACTGACTCTTGGAGACGAACTGAAAATAATTTTTGTTGTTTGCTTTTATAGCTTATATCAGAACAATAATCTTTAAAAGGACAAAGCTATTTTTTGAAATGCTGTTTGCCATGACATGACAAGTCAAATTTGGTTTTGTAACAGAATCTTCAGTAGAGAAATAGCTACCTCATATGTGGCTGCAGTATTTAAGCAGTGCAGAGATATTTGTTTGCATGTCTGTTTTTATATAACTTTGAGAAATACTGTCTGACTTGAAGATGTTTATTTTTTTATTATTATTATTTTTATTTTTTATTTTTTTTACTATTTATATGCTTGGAAATTATAACACTCCTTGAAAATTTTTTCCAAGGGTTTACTTATATAAATATTCTTTGGCCAACCTAATAAAGATCTGTGTTAGGTGATCTTCGGTAAATTTAATCTTGAAAGATGAAATCTTACTGCCTCTGTTATTTTTTGAGGTTGCAATCTTCTAGCATTATTAGGTGAATGGTAAAAGATTATAATTTGGCATATTAATGTAGGTCAGTTTGTGCAAATACTTTTTTTTTCTTTTATTCTAGTAATAAATGTGAAAACAGAGACATCTCTACTTCTTAATCTATTTACAAAGTATTTTCTAGACTGCCAGTATTAGTTATGAGGCTCTGTAGCCTTTCCAAAAGTTTTATTTTGAAAATCTGAGTTTATAATGTTGAAGTTAGCATGACTGCTGCTGAGTGTTGAAAATGTTTCAATAGTTCTCTTCAAATATATAAATATATAAATATAGATACTATATGGTTAAGTGATGTCATGATGATCAGATATATTTTGCCATATTAAATATCTATCATACCATATCTATCCTTGGTTGTCAGTTTTTTATAGGCACCTAGCTAGTTCTAGGCATAAAATATTCAATGTCTTCTATGTTTGGAATAAATTAAAAAAAAAAAAGAAAAAGAAAAAAGAAAAAAGAAAAAAGAAAAAAGAAAAAAAAGAATAATAATACATTAGACCATTTTTCCAAATAAATGTTTTCTTGTACTCTTGCTTCTCTTCTTGGATCAGTTAGTGCTTTGATGTCAGACTGAACCATAGAAATATTGTTTCTTCTATGATTCTCTTCCTTGGAACTTGAGTAGACCTTAGGTAAAGATCAATCAACAATTCTGAAAAATTTTCCATAGAATATTGAAAACACTCCCCCCACCCCCCCCACCAAAACTGATAGAGACATCTTGCTTAATTGACTTGCAGAGTTCAAAAACTGCGATATGAAGGAGACAAATATTTCTTTGCTCACCCACTCAAATCATTATGCAGAGGTCATTTGCACAGACTTCTGACTTGGTGTGCATGTTCAATTTTTTCTCATGTCAAATTTTCCAAATGTCAAGGTAATCTATCTTCATGATTACATTTGTATTGTCCGTGCTTCATAAAATTTCAGAGTTGGAGCATGTTATCCAGCACTTCTGTTCCTATGCTAATTATTGCTAATAAAGACTGCAATTGTAATCACCTTTATTTGGCCTTTTTTGATTGCATGTGGTGGAAGAAACAGACTAGAAAAGATGTCCTTTACTCCCCGTGAGCAGTTCCTTCCTCTGTGATCACTCTACCCAGAAAGTTCATTTTTCTTTTCTGAAACCAGTGCCATCTCTGTATATAGGGTGAAGAGCTTTGAGATCAATTGATTGAACTACAGCTGCATTGTTAAACTTCCCAAATTTAACAAATTTTTCTCCTGGAGGGGCTGTTACCTGCATTTAGATGATAGCTTCTACTTTTTCAGTGCAGCATTTTTCTTTCTTTTGATTTCTCAGGTCAAAGAGGACTTGTCTCAAAATCAATACTAAAATACTGTAAGAGTTACCTGTAACTCTCAGAAAATACCAGAGCAATAAAAACTGAGAAAAGGCATTGAGCTTCTTTCCATAACAACTAGGATCTTTACACTGCAATCTTCAGTAGAGGAAGTGATTTCCAAGGGGAAATAGTGCTGAAGATACCAGTTTCCACAGGTGCAGCAATAAACCCAGTTGTCATCAAAGAGCAGCATTAAATTAAGAGAGAGGAGCACAAGCAAACAGGCAACTGGGGAGAGCCTTTTATTCAAAATCCTTGAAAGATGGAGAGTCATCCAGATAGTTGATTTATCCAGCATCTGAGCCTAACAGATTAACTTGCTGTAATGCTTGGAAGCCACATGACAGCTTATTCCTTCTGATTCTTGAAAGAATGAAATAATACTTATCTTTTTTCTCTACCAAAGTGAATCAGTACCACACAAGCACTGGTTCACTGATGCTCTGTTTTCACAAATTAAGGGTTTTCTTTTTGACAAGCCTTTGGAGAGGTACTGCCTGTTAAAAAGGCTGCAAATTACATATTTTCTCTCAGATTGCATGGTGAAATCTTGAATTACCTAGTTGCTGCTGTACTGATTTTTGTTCCAATGAGAGATGAAGCTTACATAGGCAACGAATGCAACTCTTAGTGTTGATGACAAGAGATGGTAGCATAAAAAGGAATTTATTTCCTTTTCCCTTTGCATTTTGTCAGGAGCAGAAGGAAGACTAATGTGGGTTTAGTTAATAGAGAATGTTATTCAAAAGAGCAGCTTCACATGCCAAAATACATATACATACTTAATGGGAGTCTGCAGTAATTCAAGAAATTAATGCTGCTACTCAGAAAATTGTTTGACATACAGAACACAAATTTAAACACACCTTTCTTTCTCTTGACTGTGTATTGTTAACTTATTAACTTCTTGATAATTTGATAAGCTACATTCCAAAATTTTCATGTTACTATGGTACCCTTTTCTTTTTGTACATCTTGATAAGTTTGGGAGATGGCGTTGCTAAATTTTAAGGGATGATTCAGTATTTTTAAATATTATTATAATTTATTTTAAAGGACTTGAACTTGGTAAACAGTTTCTAGCACCTTAGATAATAAACAAAACTGTAAAGCAAGAGTAAAAAATGCACCCAAACATTGGAGTAATTTTTTTTGTATTTTTAAATTATAAAATATATTTAAATTATAAAATATCTTTAAATGCTTCTAAAATAGGAATTTAAGTAGGCAAGACTGATGGGAAGGAACTTCAACATTGGTTTTCCCCATGGTCATAGTCTATGAAGTACACTGTTGATACCAAACCATGTTTTATTTCCTGGCTCTGGGTCATATGGCCCAAGTGATCCTCCCATATGACAGCAATAATCTTCAGTTTTGCTTATTACAGTTTTTACTAGTTTTGTTGTCATTCTTAATTAAAAGTATTCAAAGCACTCAGCACTTGTGCTTTTAAAGCACAAACATTCCTTCTAATGAGACAATTTGACTAGCGATTTTTAATTATTTTAATGTTTACTGCCTGGAACAGAAAACAATGCAACTTAATGCGGCCTTGTAGATAGGACAAATTGTTGTTATTCTTAATGAGGTAAATAAGGAAATAGTTTGATCCAAAAAGAAAATGAGTTTGTACATCATATCTGGTGCCCACTAGTCTGAAAGTTGCATCCAGCCTGATATAAGATGTATCTTATATTCTAGTTCAGGAAAATGAAAAAAAGAAAACTGCAGCATGAAAAAATTGGGAGTTGAAAGTATAAACATCCTTTGTAGCATGTAAAATTCTGCTTCCTGAAACAGAAATGTGTGCACTGCCGCTGAAACAGAGCTTGAAGCAAAAGCCAAAATATAGCTTGCTGTGTCATTGAGCTGAATGTTACCCTGTGATTGTGTGAACTCATAGCTTCAAATAGAAGATTAATAAAGAAATATATGGAAAACAAATTCAACCTTCTCTATCTGTTCCTCTAAAATATGTTCGTTTGGGTTTTTTTTTTGTAGTACAATGTTCCTCAATACACAGAATATCTGGAATAAATTTTTGTTACTATTACCAAAGGGAAGAATATGAGCAGAGAATTATGAGGGAGGGAAGTATACAGAACAAAGAAAGTATATCTTAAAAATGAGAAAAAGAACAAGGATTAAAAGTCTGAAGCACTTGAACTGGAAGGGAATGAAAATTACATAAGCCATTTGGAGGCTTTCTGTATGCATCAAACATGTGAAAGACACACTTAGAGTAGCAGAAACTTAATCTTTACATCTCTCTTCCTAACAATATACCTCCCAAATAATTTTTCTCCAGTTTGGGGTCAATATCCATGCATGTCTGTTATTGCCTGGCACCATTCCCCAAGTACTTTATGATTTCTTACCCACCACCTCAGATTCAACTCGTAGACTGCAGGTGGTGTATATATTTCCCATAGGCAGTATGTACATCTCAGTTAAATTAAAAATTGGTATGTGTATGACATACATATACATATGTGTATGACAAAGATAACGTTTTTCCCTAATTTTAGCTTCATATCCTTGTTCTAACAGCTGATAAAAGCAAGTGGACTTTCTTTTAAGTAATATTTTTTGCAATTTATGTTCACCTATAAATTTAGTCTGTGATGGACAAATTGGCCTTTGCTTACTTACTGACTAAACCTTTAGAGAGAGTTGCATCAGCCCCTCAGGCTCCTGGGGTGTATCTTGTGGAGCTCCATGGGCTTAGATATATTCAGGTTTCTCAAACCTGACCTTCTCCTAGGATGGGAAGAACTCCAGTCCCCCAGTACATAGCATGAGCTTCAGAGATGTGGGAAGTGAGATTAATAGTAAAAACTGAGGCAAATAAAAGTGTTGAGTATCTCAGTCTTCTCTCTGTTGGTTATGGCCAGTTCTCCTGTCTTACTTATTGCAGAGGTACATTTTCTTTAACCTTACTTTTGTGGCAAACATACCTGTAAATCCCTTCTTATTCTTTGCAGCTCTTGCCAAATTAAGCTCCAAATGGGTCCTAGCTTTTCTAATGCCACTACTGCACATCCAGGCAACATCCCATATTCTTCCCAGGAAAAATGTCCCTTATTTGTCACCTGTGCATTTCCTTCTTACACTTCAGTTTACCCAGGAGATACTTTCTAAGGCATGCTGGTCTTCTGCCTTCTTTACCTGATTTCTTACATGTGAAAATCAAGATCTGTGCTCTAAAAAAAATAATGTCCTTAAAGAGCTGCCAGCTTTGTTTGGATCCTTTTTCCCTGAAGGCAGTTTCCCAGGGGATCCCATGAACCCAAATACTGAAATCTAATCCAAACTGCTAATCAACTGAAAGTTTCCGCTCCTAAAATTCAGGGTCATGGCTACTCCACTACTGTCCTATATCCCTCAAGATAGTTAATTCCATCAGAGCATAAGCACTGCAGCCCAGCTTAATACTTTCTATAATTAGTTAATTTGTGTCACATTTGCTTAGTTACAAATGGAGAGCTCTAAAAATAAATTAGAGAATGAATAATGGTAGTGCTAGTAAAGGCAGGCTTAAATGAATTTAGGGGAGAGGAAGAGAGGCATAGGTGAAAATTTGAGGAGACCACCTAGGGCTGGCATATGAGAGCAGAGAACTAGGAGCACAAAACCTTCAGGGATAAATTTGTGACAGCTTTTGCAGGTTGAAGCTGGTGAAACTGGTCTGGTAGCTGTCTGTGGAACAAAGAACATTTAACATTAAACTTTCAAAGTATGAAAGAAAAAAATTGTTTGTAGGAGGAAAGAAGAGATAGAAACATGAGTGTTTGAAGCCTTTGTAGTGACTGGAAGTGTACGTCCTTGGAGCTTTGTGGTGTGTGTTGGTGCCCTAAATTTCAAGCTGTGCATGTGCATTGAAAGCAAGCTCTTATTTTACTACTTCAGATGATTCAATAGCCTCTAGCTTACAAGGAATAAATTTGTCACTGAGCACTGTGGTTTCTCAGCCTGTTAGTTGATTTGACTGAATGCACTAAACAAAAATCCTTACTCTAGAATGGCCTCTTGTTGCATGTATTGTATGGCTAACAGGCTGACCTAAACTTCACTGAATGTCCTGTCGTTTCTCATCAAGAATCTGTCAAAGGGCAGTTGAATGATGGGCACGCTGTAGATGAGGGTTCAGCTTAGGATTCCTGTTGCTTTGACTGATCGACTGAGGAACAAGCAGTTCTGGTGCTTCTTAAATATTGCAATGTTGTCTGCAAACCATCTTTATCTGTGGCAAAGGTTAGTGCTCTGATTGATATTTTCTAAATAGTTTTTTAATACAGAAGACTAAAAAGACCAGCTTCTTGCATTTTTCTGCTTTAAAGAAAGAGATCTAAAAGCAAAAAAAAAACAAAGGCCTCTTCTGAAATTTGTTCTACTCTGAATATTCATCTACATTACTGCTTATCACAAAATGTGCTGAGTTGGAAGGGACCAACAAGGATCATTGTGTCCAATGGTCCCTACACGACCATCCCCAAGAGTCATGCCACGTGCTATTGTTAAACTTTAGCATTTTCTAGAGCTTCTAGCTGAGCTAGGTTGGAATGGTGATATGTCACCAATATGATTTTCTTTAGAAACTCTTAAGGTTCAGGAGAGACTGCCACTCCAGTTAGCATGCCGAAAAAATGGTTTTGGCTCAGAGAAGCTCTTGGCAATATGTACAAATAGTTGATAAAAGGGAGTGAGAAAAAAGGAGACAGACTCTTCTCAGGTGTATCCAGTGACAGGAAAATATGTAGTGGGCAGAAGGTAAACTACATGAAATTCCAAGTGAAGATGAAAAAATATTCCTTTTTTTTTAATGGAGGGTGGTCAGGTGCTTGAAGAGATTGCCCAGAGAGGTTGTGGAATCTCCATTTTTGAGATACTCAAAACCAGGCTCGACACAGACCTGTGAAAACTCTAGTTGTACCTGTTTTGAGCAGGGGAGTCTAGATGAACCTCAGAAACTTTTTTTTTCCAAAATCAATAATTCAGGTATTCTTAAGACTCATCCCTGTTAATTAATTCCTTAAAACCTTTAAGGTAGAATATAAGGCAGGTGATACCTATACATTTGAGTGGAATATAAGCAGTAGAAAGGGAGTTTTCAAGTGGGTAAGAAACAAATATAATACTTAACTCATCATTTAGAGGCAGAGGAACTTATAACATTAACATTACTTCTCTGTATAAAATTCATGACTGACCTGCAATTTTAAATTTTGACTTTAATGTTAAAACAAATGGTAAATATAAAACCATGAATACAATTTGTGTATTTTCATTGCCCTCTCCTTTTGTTTGTGTCTCTATAGAAAGCTTTTCAATTTATGGAGAGATATATGGAAAGTAAAGAGATAATTCTCATGGAAGCTGATATGGAGATGTGTTGGAGGAGTTCTACACTTGTCACAATCTAAGCAGTATATGGATTATATTATTAAAATTAACAGTTTACATACAAGAGTCATGATTTTGTTTTCTAATATCGATGGGTATATCTGTATTTGGTAATTGAAAATAAAAATATTTATGTTGGCAAGCTGGTAAAACAATAGAAAAAAATTCAGCATTAACTACCTTTATATGGGTTCTTAAAAGCATATATCAGCTTTTTTTCCCCCCAGAGAATTCTAGAAATCATCTTGATTTTTCTAATGAAGTGAAAAAAATTAGTAATTTTGAAAAAGCTTGTTTGGGTTTTTGCCTTTTGATCAGTTAATTTCTAAGAATACCAGCTATAATAGCTTAATTTATAATTTGCTTTTAATAGTCCTAACACCTCCTTACCTTTTTTTAAATAAAAATTCTCATTAACACGAAATTTTGTCTTGATTCTTAAAACTGGGCCTCAAGATAGATACTTCTGTGTATTTTTTTTCACATTTAATGAGGACTCCAGCAACTTTTTTTAATAATCCAGAAAGGAGTGCAGAAAGCTCTGTTATTAATTGTCTCCTTTGCATTAATATTGACTGTTGCATCTTAGCTGGTAGTGTGCATGAAGCCAGGGTAGGACTGGCTAGTTGTGTAGTGTAGATAACTGCTGTGTTTCAGTGAACTAATGCTCCCTGTAGTCATGTAGAATAGTTTTGATAACTCAAAGGTAGTTATGAAAATCATTAGGGAAAAAAAGGGAATGAAACTTGCTCCTCTACACCTCATTTGTGTCCACAAAGTTGGACCAGGTCAGAACTGAACTGTGTTCTCCTAATATAAAGTGAAAGGCTCTCCATTTAATGAGCTTTTTGAGCTAAAAAGGAGCATAAACGAGTGTTACATATCAATTTGTAATAGTGCATCGGTAGTAATTTATTCACAACTTCACAAAAGAAGTCAACCAAAAAAAAGAGCAGCTGTAAAAAAAATTATCATCTGTGTTCTGATCTATTGGGTCAGAGGGTCTCCTGTGTTCAGTATAAGTATTTAGAGATGCTTAATTTGTAGAGTCTGATGCTTCTATATATTAAGTACTTTAGAGAAAATTCAGTGAAGCACTGACTGGGCGTACAGTGTTATTCAGTGGATGTTGCTTCTAGACAATAAATGCATTCTGCCATATATAGCAAAAGCAGGTATGCTTGTTGTGCATAAACAGCGAATAAAAACACATATTTATTTTTAACCATATTTCCAAAAGTATATTTTAAGTATCATAAATGATAAGTCCTTAAATGTGATTTTTGTCAGTTATTTTAAGAATGTCTGAATGCTTTTTGATAGTAATGACTATTACTTTTTAACATAAGAAAAATATAGTAACCTGATTTTTGAATCCTTAATGCTAAAATACTGAGGCCTTTGAAACTGTAAGGTTCCTTTTTAATATCTGTTCCATTTCATGTGACATGCTAACTGTATCCCACAAATAAATAGCACAGAACACCAAAAAATTGAAAGAAAACACTGGGGTTTTTTTAAGGGATGAAATTTGCCTTCCATGTGGCAAACAATACCTGTTCCTTACAAAACAGAACTACATAACATTTTCCAATAAACGACCTTTTTCTTATTTAAGAACAATTTCTCTTATCAAATTATAACTATGAAGATATATTTGAATGATTTAATACCTGAAATCAATATTGATCAAAGTAGACAAGACCTGGAATAGTTCATCTTTCATATTGTCTCTTGTCCTGCCAAATAGCTGCAAAAATAAAATTAAATTCAATTTTATTTACAATGAAAGTAATAGGAATGTATGACTTTTAAAGTACAGAGGCCTCTTTTATTGCAGCTAGTGAAGAAATTTGGCTCTGCAAGGTTTGAAAACATTAGCAAATTGTTTTCTTTGAATTTACAGAATCTCATCATATTTATCATGTGAATAAAAAAGATATTTATCTAATTCATGAAGATAGGTCCCTTATAATCAGATGTAATTTAGATTTTGGTCAAAGTTTTCTCTTCTGTGATGTCACTAACAGATCTTCACAAAAGCATTCAAAATAGAGAAAGAACACAATGAAATTAGGATCCTTCATGATTCCTACTTTCTTTCTTAATCGTACTGGCTATGCTACCTGACGCATTTCATCCCAAACATTGAAGTACTTACTAGTTTCACACATGTGAAAACATGTCCGACTAAACCTTAACATTTTGAAAATTTACTTCTCATATTTGATAATTTTTGGTTTTGTTTCATTTAAAATGATCTAAACATGATTGTCTGCATTTCCTAAACCAGATGGTTTTCCAAGTGACACTGTGACTTAGGAGAGGACCCTTTGCTTTTGCTCAGATAAGTTCTGGGAAAATAACCTGAATATAGCTTTTATTCGTAATGCATTCTAATACAATTGCTGGGAAAAGAAAAGCTAGTCACAGGAATACATTATTGACTTTGTTTTTAAATTTTTGTTATTTTAAAAATAGAAAACATTGGAAATGATTGGGCTAAGCTGTTAATTTTTATTCTGCCACGTCAATGTTCTATTTCTTTCACCCTTCCAGATGTACATGTACAACAGGCTGGACAGGGCCAGACTGCAGTGAAGATATAAATGAATGTGAGTCTGAACCATGCTTGAACGGAGCCACCTGTTTTGAATCTGTGAAGCCAGGGCAGTTTGTATGCATTTGTCCTCCATTTTATACTGGTGACTTCTGCCACCAGCGCTTCAGTCCCTGTGAACTGCCTTACAATCCATGTATAAACAATTCAACCTGCTTGGCACAAGTAGATGGAAATCCAATGTGCATTTGCAAAACAGGTGAGAATTGGAACAGTTAATTTCTTCTATTTTCTGTTGTGATCCAGAAAATTGCAAATATACGTTGAATTTATTGCTATCTTTAATGTAAGTAGTAAAGAATATGTTTCAAAGAACATAAAATTGCAGTAGTTCTATCAGTTGTGCTAAAAGACTAAAAAGATAGCTGTCAGTTTACCTATTATTAATTTCTTATTTTACAATACTTATTAAATCTATGGTGGCTTTGATTCAGCACTCAGAATTAGTATTTCTCAGTCAATTGTTACAATGACATGGAGATAGACATGCACCTGGCCAGCATAGACAAACTAAATTGACAAAACAGACAAGCAAATTTAGAAAAAATAAATGCAAATTGGTGAAAATACAAAAATTGGAGCAAGTTGGAAATGGTTTCTTTTCCTGCTGAGCTGTCAGGAAGGCCTGGCACATCAGGGAAGTGTAATCTTCCCTTGTTTAATGGATATAGTGGGTTGCTCCCTATATGCACAACAAACCAAATCACAGCAGGTGCTGACAGCTTCCCTGGGCCATGGCTTAAAAGACACAATTTCTCCCTCAATGTACAAGAACTGCTAAGGTGGAATGGAGCAGCAGTTTAACTGTGCAGAACTTTGCTATGTGCTCCATATAGGAATTGAAGAACACATTAACTAATTAAGAGCTGCACTGAAAATTTAGAAAATTTAAGTAGCAGGGGAGTACAATTACTGAAACTCAAATTGGAGCAGGATTTTGAAGTCTTCACTGTTATGCCTATAAAGGCAGGGGTCTCTTAGGGACAAAGGATAGAAGATAACTGCAGCGTTACATGACAATACTATTACTTGTCATTTACTAAGCTACAAAGA
Organism: Alethe castanea; assembly: GCA_024734035.1. Lineage (NCBI taxonomy): Eukaryota > Metazoa > Chordata > Aves > Passeriformes > Muscicapidae > Alethe > Alethe castanea. Next base: position 85,394,842 of record JANRGV010000062.1, read on the forward strand.
TATGGATATAATATCTAGGAATCAGGAGCATATAATACCTTGGGTTTTTTTATTATTAAGGAAAATTTACCATAAGCTGTTGAGTTAAAAAACTCAAACATCACTGTGGAGGTATGCAAGTTTCTTAGTGAAGCATCTTTAAGAAAAGCTGTTTTTCAAAACAGCTTTTGATACAAGATACTGATTTTTGAAACCCTTTTCAGACGTGATCCATAGAGAGACATGTAACTCAAGTCTTTTCTTAACATTCCTCAGAAAAAAGTAGTCTTTTCCAAATATTTTTGTGCACCATTTCTGAAGAATCACAAGAACATGCAGCCAGGATTCTCTGGGAGCTTTGACGGAGTTTTTAAGAATTCTTGAACCCTGCAGCTAAAAATCCTTGGACAAGTTGTAGGGCAGTTACTTGAATCAGTAACATTCATTATGAACAAATCTTAGAAAGCAGAAATTCAGAATTTAAAAGGGGTAAAAGGCATAATGCATAAAGTGAGTTGATCACTCATGGTAGGAAAAATGCAAGTAGTTATTCAGGACTCTTACAAAAAGAAAGAGACAAAAAAATACAGAATTTTAGCTGAAAGCAAATTGAGGAACTCTAATTCCTCTGTTGTCTTCTTTTTTTTATTATTTTCCTATTTTTGTCTTGCATGTTCCTCCCTTTTTCTCCTGATAAACTTGTCAAGGCTATAGACCTGATCACAAAGGGCAGTCACACCAACACAGAGAGATTACTCCAAGACACTTGACTTAATAGTAAATGGCATGTGGATTAAACTTGCCAGATAGCTAACAGTCCAGTCACTAGAAAGTTTGAGTCTGGTATAGCAGGAACCACAAAATGTAGCAGTGTTTACCAAATTCTAACAACTATCTGTAGGACACACTATCTGAGATGGGTACAACATAAATTCTACCATTGAAAGTGGTACATATTTAGAAGAAAGGGAGAATACACACTGGCTATGTCAGAGAAGAAAAAAGCTGATAAAATGTTAATTGAGTAGAATCAAAGTTGATGTAAAATATCAGTTTAGAACAGAATTACCACAGCAAATTGGTACACTTATCATAAGCCGTTAGTTTACGACAGAATTACCACAGCAAATTGGTAGGAAGGTGATGAAGTCATGATTAGCTGTATTATAAAACAAAGGTTCATCTTTGTTGCTGTATGTGCATTGGAGAACTGCAGCTGTCTGATTTTGCTATAAAGAGCTCTAAAATTATATAAATACCATTAATGTAAAACTTACTCTTGAGCTGTTTGCCCTAGATACATTGGTTTTCCTCCTGCAAGGAGATAGATTATAATATTTGTGTAACAAAACTGGGCTCTCACATGGAAGGGCTCTCATGGAACAGTGTTAGACCATGACTTTAAGTTAAATTGTCCACACAAGCAGGTTAGAAAGTTTAAAAAATTATGACCTCTACAATTGCACGATAGTATATTCACAATTGCAAGAATGTTGTAGAGAAGGCCATTACTGCCAAAGCTTAGAAATCACTGCTGTAGAAAAAGTTTCTCAAGAGGTGTACAGAAAACCCCTCTCAAATACTTTGCCAGTAATTGATAAGCAAGGGTCTGATCAAGACAATTGGGAGGATATAGGTGTTCGAGCTGTTAACCGTATAGCCAGCACTGAATCTCCTTAAATACTACACACTAAATGCAAAGAAAACAGGATGAATGGAAAACTTAGGGCAAATAGCAGAATTTTTATTGCCTAATTTATCAACATGCCTTTCCAGTATTGGAGAATTCTATTCTTAGAATTAATCTTAATAATAGAAATGAAAATTTAGTGTAACAGAGGAGCAAGGCAGGACATGTAAGCAAAGCTATAGAATTTAAATAGTGTTGAAATATTTGTAGCTGAGTCTTGGTCACTATTCGCAGATTCTCCAAGGTCTACATGAAAAAGACCCAAAGAGCAATTCAATTGCATATATAAGTAAAATATAGGGAAAATAAACAAGAGTATAGGCATTAGACCATGCTCTTCTAGATAACGGCAAGCACAAAACCGTTAGTTTTGTAGAGGCAACTCAAAAGAAAGTTAGGACACTTTGGTAAAAATAGAGATGCTTTCTGAGAACAATTCCAAGACAAAAAAAAATTGCTGAAAAAATGTATTCAAAATCAAGAGAAACTATGAGAGAACATACAACTACAGAGTGCAAGATCAGCTCTCTGGCTGGGACTGATGAATAACAAGTTTAATTAGTGACGAAATGGGAGATAAAAGGTGGCAGTTTTCACAAGGCGTGAAACCTGTGAAATCACATAAATATTGCAGAGAATAACAAGATAAAAGATAGTTTGCAACCATAAACTACAGGCCAGAAAATATCTAGTGTTTTCTAATAAGAATTTTTTTTTAACAGTGATTCATTCTTTTATGAGAACTATTAGTAGATATAGGTATAGTAGCAAGACAAACTAGTAAGAACAGCAGATAGTCATTGCTGACATAAAGACAGGAAGGGAAGGGCAAGATCATTGAATTAAAATGGTTCCTAGAATTCTTGCATCTTAGAAGGTAGAAATGAATCTCTCTTTAAAATTAGATGTAGAGCTTCCTTCATTATTCCAAGTAATACAGATGGGATAAGCTCAGGATGATCATGCAACCTCCTTATTACAATGGAAGCAAAATTCCATATACTTTGTTAGGTTGTGATAGAAAAATTATTAGAAAATGCTACATATTATGCATCAGATATTGCATACATATAGAGAGAGTTCATGTCAAAGCTTTACCTATTCTTTTCAGAAATATGGATTATTTGGCCAGTATTAGTGTTGACTCAGTAATATTTTAATGAGTTATGGTAAAAGGGAAATTAGATCAATAGAATACTGTATGTGTTGTTTCAAGAAATAAACTGAAAATGTCTGGATTGTGGATGTGGATCTCCATAGCATTACATTAAGAAGGTATTATTTTCTGATGTACTTCATGTCACACAAAAGCAGACATAAAAGGTCAAATGGCTAATGTTATAGAAATATTTATGTCACTCTGCCGACTATTTAGGCAGCTTAGGAAAAATCTTTCAGGTGGTGGGCAGGCTGAATTCTTGACCAGTTGCCTCTTGCTGTTTTATTATTGCTGCAATGATTTTTTTTTTTTTTTTTTTTTTTATTTTTTTTTTTTTTTTTTATTTTTTTTAAT
>JANRGV010000062.1:85398123-85413373 GCA_024734035.1 Alethe castanea
TTTTTTTTTTTTTTTTTTTTTTTTTTTTTTTTTTTTTTTTTTATTTCATAGCTCTGGGAAGCACACAGTTTTAGAGGAGCAAAAAGATCAGGGAGCAGCAACATATGTCATTACAGCACACAAGTACACAAAAGCTTTGTCATCTTATTTGTGCTCATTGCAGCTTTAAAGATCTAAAGCTAGAAAATGAGAAGTTGAAAAGCTGTTTTATGCATGGGGCTAAAGGTTAAAGCCATCAGTTTTAGGATGTCGGGAAATTATGTATATTGTTCCACGGAAATCTATGAAAAGGAGTCATCTCTAAAGAGAAACAATAGCTACAGTTTTTACTGGAATTAGGCATTCTATTTTTGCTTTGTCTTTCCTCAAAGCAATATTTTCTTGATGCTTCAAGGTAATTTCTGAAGTCCTTGTTTTAAACTGATTTTTCCTGGCCTTTTTCACCTTTTTTATCAGTCTCCTGTCAACAGCTTTCACATGACAACTACTCTTTGTTCTAGATGATAGTGATTATTTTTATTTGGTCTATAGCACCTTGTAGCTAGAAATTTGAACCGAGGCAAAATATTTCTCAGCCAATGTCTGCAACAGAGCTAAGTGAAAATTATTATAATATACAAAATTTATAATACCAAGCAGATATAGTAAATAGATTATGAAAAACAAGTTATTTAAATTAGAGTTCACCATTGTCAGATTTCAGAGCCCTTCAATACCAGTTTCTTTTTCAGATACACACATACATAATTTACAGAGGGAAATAGCCTTTTTACAATGCCTAATATTTTACACACCTTTGATTTTGATTTATGTACCTACTTATGTTATGCTGAACAACCTAAGTACCTGAACTAATGATTATGGGACTTCTATGGTATCTCTGCTGTTTGCAAACATTGGTTCATAAATAGTTCGTGGTAAGGAGACAAACATCTATGATACTGTTCGGATGAGCAAAACAGTAGAGAGCTTGTGGGAAAATAATCCTGTTAGAATCCTGTTACCTGCAGAGGTCAATTCCGTAGTATTTCTCTGCAATGGAATGTGGAGATGAAAATGACCATAACTGTGACAGCAGATATTTAGCTTCTATATTCTGCATATTCCATCACTTTGCAGCTCCCAGAAGGCCCATAGACAGAGTTGAGAAATGCAGGATTTCCTATATTTCAGAGAAACAGAAGTAAAAATAGCATCTGTCTCATCTTAAGTAACAGCTTTCCAGATGTTTCTAGATCTCATATTATTAAAGTCACTTTCATGCCACCTGAACAATTAGAAATAGAGAGAAATAAGACTATATTTTCTAACACAAAGAATTGTAGTTGTTTTTAATATCTGTTAATTCCTGAAAATTTTGAACATGTTTTGTTACTACAAAAATTGTTAACCTTTCTGAGATACTCCCTCAAATATATCTATATGTATACAATACATTCACAAATAAATGTTTTAAACTAATTGTTATATCTGTTTGAATTTCTAAAAAACTGTGGATACCAGCAATATTTATGAGATTCTGTTTAGACCTTCAGTTTTTCTAATGTGACATAAAAAATACAGTAAAATACATTTGATAAATAAAAACCATTTTACCATAGCAAGTCGGTAACGTCATGATTTACTAAATAGTTTTATACAGTAATGTATTTAAGATATTAAACATTTTAAAGCAGTTCCCTTCATTGTCTTTTTTATTTCCTCATGCAACACATGAAGTAGTTTGGAAACATGTCTGCATTTCTCTAAAAATTGCATCCCCCTCTAAATTTTAGTTTAAGTACCCCAGAAGATCACAGCTATGTGTGGCAGCAGTTGTAGCTTATATGAAGTAACCTAATGTATTAAAATACCCTTTAAATTGTGTATGACGGTCATAAAAAATACAAGACTCCTTGCATGTTGATTCATGAGGAATCTCATCTTCAATATAAATAAACTATCAATTCTTTCTTTGAACCAGTTCCACGTAGATATGAGCATTTTAACTAGTTTTTTTAAATTTGAACATAATTGGTGCCTGCTGAAGAATATTCATAAAATAAATATTTTAATAATAACTGAAGTATTTGTTTTGAAGTTTGACTTCTCCTGTTTGTACAAGTGATGTGTAGAGTGTTGCACTGCTTTCTTTTAATTTACTCTGAAAATACATTTAAGGGCTGAATTTAAATTGGCTTCTTGTCATACAATTTTGTGGAAGCATTCTTTATAAAAGCTTCAAGTCTAAATATACAAGAGGACAGACATGCAGAAGATATAAATGAAATAATATTTTTGAATCCTTTTAAGCAGATCTGTGTATTCTGAATAAATGTTTTAGTTGAAAGTAAGCTTTCATTAAATCTGTAAAATGGCTGGAAATGCTAAAAATTCCTTAGAAAAAGTTGCAGCATTAGTTCACAAGTTTTCATCAAAATATAACCTAAGTAGTTGTCTGTAATTTTTAATAGTATATTTCATTATGAAAAAAAATTCTTATTTAATAAAAAAGGACTGAGATAATTTGTCAGTAAGCATAAGAAAACATTATCGTAAATTGAATACTTAGATTGCTCATTTCATAATGTAGTAGATAAACAGTAAAATTTTGTGATGGAAATGTTATTTTTCTCTACTTGCAGAAAAAATTGATAAAGTAGAATACCTGCTATATGTTTGTTTATTTTATGTCTTCCAGGGTATTAATATATTGCTATGTACTAGAAAAATATGTACTACTACATTCAAAAAATGTGCTTAAATAATGCTTTGTATATTCACTTCTGTACTATTTACTTAAAAAAAACCATAAAACATCCACCACCAGTGAGGATGGCAGGCAAAAGCAGGATGAGCAATATCTACATTTTCCATTTTATATATTTGAATCTGATAACTGTGGTATTTTTTTTTAATGCTTGCTTAAATATTCTATAGTAACACAAAAAGTAAGAAGTTATTTTCTGTAAAAGCAAGCTGGTAATTTTTTTCAGTTTTGCTTTGTTATCTTCACAACTCTTCTGTGATACCATTATACAGCTAAAATATATCAATATATCTATGAATTATTTGTAATGTTACATTGGTTTCCTTCAGTGTGTCCTTTTCAGTGAAGTTCCATTTTCCCTACTCATTGACAGTCTTCCACTCAGTAATCAAATTTAGTTAGAAATTTCAAACAGTACAAATAAATGAGAATTTACAGATGAGGAGGTTGACTACAAAGAGTTCTGTGAGTTCTAGTCTCTTACATTCACTGTGTCCTCCATCTTCTTAATTAAACCAGAGTTAGAGAAACGTGTTTTCATCTTTTCTGCTCTTACTCAGTGGCACTGAATAGCATGTATCAAACACCTACCGAATATTTTGTGTGTCAGTGGCTTCTGCCTACTCACACAGCCAGGCCTAGTACTTAACTTGGTGGATGGTGTGCTAGTTTACAGTTCTTTTACCTTTCTTTTTTCCTTAATCAAGCTATAGCCAGGAATAGATGAAGGTTCAGCAGCATTAAGATGCAGATTACACATGCTGCAGATCAGTATTTGGATGGTTCGCTCTGGTTCAGGCTCATTTGCCCTTAATAAACTAAACCATTCAGAATACAAAGTTGCCTGTGAGGAGGGAGATACTTCAAAACAGTACACTGAGACAGATTTTTTTTCTCCCTATTATGACAACTCTTTTACAGATTTTTGGGGGGATTGGTGGCTTTTTTGGTGGTTTGTTTTTGGCTTTTTTTGTTTTGCTTTGGTACTGTCCACTTGTTGTTTTGGGGTTTTTTTGTGAAACATAGAAATAGGAAACAAATAATGCTCAAGGAATTTCTGAAAAAAGAATAACATGATAACAACTAAGTGACTATAATTTAAAGGCTAGATTGAGAAATGTTCCAGGCTTTATTTTTCCAGCTTTATAGTAATATTACTATGAAACCTTCAGCATATATTAATTGCTCATTTCAGTCAGGCCCAAAAGTTATTGAGTAGAAATAATCCTGATAAGAAGAAAATACCAACTGCTTTGATGTGGGCTCATGTTTAGATCATACATTGGAGTACCAACAGCTTTCTCTGCAGCTCTGACCAAGACACTTATTTCTTCCAGTCATTATTTTCTCTAGATAAAAGTGATACTATTCTAACAGAGTTCTTTTGTGATTTCCCCACCTTCATTAAGTATTTTGAAAACCACAAATACATAATATAAGAAAAAAATAAATGAATCTTCTTATTCGGGTATCTAAAAAAGTACAGATAACAATTTTTGCTTATTGATTTAATAAAGAATCCAGTATAATCTTTGCCATATTTATAGCAACATGTCCTGAATTCCAACAGCTTAATTTAAAGTTGTTTCAATTTAATTTTTTATCTGTGATGTGCAAAATCACTTTGGTGAACTCTATTAATGGTCTTAGGCAACCTGCAGTCAGCACTCGCATATTAGTCATGCAAATGCAATGCAAATAGTTTACTCATTGCAATGGTTTCATTTCTCCATCAATTGTAAACAAATATATTGAATTTGTGCAAAATTCAACTAAGTAGCTATAGTTTCTCTACCATATGTATAGAATTTTAATACAAGTATGCATTTAGCTGAACACTTATTTATGCAAATGTTCTAAGATGTACTATGCTGTCTAATAGCAGAAATAGGCTTCATATATCACTGAAAAGTGTCTTATTTCGTTTTAGTACATATTCTGGAACATTTACCCAGGCAAATGTAATGTATTATACAAGTAATGTACTGTTCAGATAAGATCTTAATCACATTTTTTCTTCATTTAAATATTAAAACCAGTTGGGTTTTTTTTTTTCAGCTACTGACTGCTTTGAATAAGTGTGGTCCTCTAACTTCCACTACCTTCTCTAATATATTAATTATTGAATTAGCTTTTAGTTTCTGATTTTGCCCCACTCTCCAAGAAAGCCTTTTCAGTCCTTTAAAATGGGTTACATTTCCCCAGTATATTTATCCAGGTGCTCTCTCCAAATCTATTCTCTCTAGCTCATTAAACTATGTCGAGACTTCGTATAGTGTCTGGAAATTAACTTGCTGAAACTAAGGAACAAAGATAGTTGGAGAAAGTTCTTTCAGGGTTACTTTGTAGTCCTGATCTTCGGGGTCAGTGAGCAGTAAGGGCTGGATCCTTCAGAAGCAAAGGTCAGCCAGAGGTCTGCCACTATATGAATGAGGCCGACAGGGCAGCACCAGTTGCTGAGTCCAGGAGCAGCAGAGGATGCCAGTCAAGGCTACAGGGAATAGTGCAGATCCAAGGTCAAGCCAGGGAACCTGCCTGTAGGCCAAAGTCAGCATACTGCACAGCTAGGCGTTGGCCATGGCTGCAGGACAGCTCAGTCAAATACCAAGGGCAAAGAGCTTCAGCTTAAATGCTCCAAAAAGAAGAGGTAGCCCTTGCTGATGCTTCTTCAGGCTTTTCTTAAACAGCTTTGAGCACAGCTGAGGTTTGCCAGGCCAGCCACTTTCACTGTCTGAGTTAGTCCTGGGCTCAGATAGTCAAACCTCCACGAGAATCTGTGACCCTTTTATTCTCATCAAGTAGTAGAGTTCATTCATTCATGGTTAATGAAATTTGTGTTTCAGGATTTGAGGGTACTTACTGCGAAGTTAACAGTGATGAGTGCATCTCCCATCCATGCCAGAATGGAGGTCTCTGTGTGGATGGGATCAACCAGTACAGGTCAGGAAAATTACTTGAATGACAGATATGATGTATGGATTTTTATCATCTAGCTTTTCCTTTTGTACTTTTCCTGCCTAATGCTTGCTGACCTTCAGTGAAGCTGGGGGGGGGGGGTGTTTGTAATGTGTTTGACAGTTAACATTATAGTCTAAATCTTCTTGTGTGCAAAAAGTAATACATATACACCACAAGTGTGACCCCAAGAACTTATTGTAGGGCTAATTAAAATCATAAGGATCTAATTTAAAAAAGCAGAGTTGTTATTCCAGTTATGATAGTACGAACAATTCTAGTTGAAATTAACAGAAAAACTTCATGAAGAATGTAGTTATAGCTGTTATATAAGAAATTATGTCTCTTTGATTATGATTAACCTCACAATGTCTGTGTGTATCCTGTGATCAGTGATTTTGTTCTTTCTCAAGAACTGGCAGTCTTACTGCAAGTCACTGGCATCTGGAAGTCTTTGTCAGGAGAACTATGACGTTCACAGTGAGTTTTTTCTCATCTTCAGTCTCAGGCCTTCTTGGAGCCTCTCACTCACCAGTACTTCCAAGTCCTTCTCAGCAGGGCTGCTCTCAATCTTTTCATCCCTCAGCTGTGCTCCTATCAGGGTTGCTTTGACCCAGGTGCAGCACCTTGCACTTGGTCTAGTTAAATCTCGTAAGCGCCTACTTCTCAAGGTTGTCCAGGTCCCTCTGCATGTCAAGAGTGGAACACAAAAGGCTATTATTTGTAACACTATAGTCATCTCAGTGTCTCACACCCTCACCACAGACTCTATTCCAGAGCTGAAGCTATAACATGAGAGGCATCAGTAAGCTGGCTGCAGGGCAGGTGTCAAAGCAAGAGAAAAGCAGCTCAGGCCAAGGCAAGTTCTAAGCAAACCCTTGCACAGTGGGGTCAGCACAAAGCCTGTAGCCTTCAGCTAATGACAACAATAGTCTTATTTACTGGACTTCAGACACTTTTACTTTTTGGTGCTTTTTAAAGTATTGCCCTTTGCAATTACCAGTAAAAAACAAACATGATTTTGGTACCATTTAATTAATACCTCTTAACATCTGCCATATTTTTTTCTGGAATTTTTATAATGACCTAAAAAGTAATGTAGTAACATCCTTTTTGCTAGGTGCTCCTGCCAGCATGGCTTTACTGGGACCCTCTGTGAAGTGGAGATTAATGAATGTTTATCAAGACCATGCAAGAACAATGGAACTTGCCTGGATCTCATAAACAGGTAAGTTGCTACTAAATGAAAAGTTTCCCGGATTTCCTTATGTTAATTCTGGGTTTGGATGGGACCTTCACCATATGACAAGTTAAAATGAAGTAAGCAAATGCTACAGACTCAGTTTTTTGTTTTTATGTGACCTTAAAGGAAAATAGAAGGGAAAATTTCTTCTGCATAACTTGTTATTTTCCTTGTTTGGTTTTTTTTTGTTTGTTTGTTTGTTTGTTTGTTTGTTTTTGGTTTTTTGTTTTGTTTTTTTTTGGTTTAATTTTAATTTGGAAAAAGACTGAAATAGAAGAAAATTGATCTTGAGTTATATTGCTACAAACTCTGTGTTTGTTCAACAGCACTTCACAAGTTATTCAGAGACTTGTGCCAGAAGATCATTAGCCCTTAAGTAATTTCTTATACCTTCAGTTAAAATTATTGTGCCAAATTTTTCTATCAATTTAATAAAAAGTAAATCACCCTCTTTGCTTCAGAAACATGGAAATGAGAAAACTCTCCTCATTATTTTAATATGGATGAGGATTAGGGATACCAACTTGGCATCAGGAGATACATATGGCTTTAAAATATTGCAATAGATCTCATTGTTACTTCCATTGACATTCCTGATTTCCCTTTTCTAAAGGTTCATTTGTAACTGTGCACCTGGGTACTATGGGTCTCTGTGTGAGATGGATGTAAATGAGTGTGAAACTTTACCTTGTTTACATGGAGGAAGCTGCATCAACAGGCTTGGAGGCTATCGATGTCTCTGTCTACCTGGATTCACAGGTATGATCTACCCTTTACCAGAGCCAAGGAGCTTATTTCAGAGATTTTATATGGTTCTAATATTATAGCAAGAACAAAAATTTATCTCCTTATTGGACGATAAATCATACTAACCTGAATAGAGTTTTATCTAATTCTTTTGAAGTAGCTCAAGATTATTTATATTAAGAGTTGAATTATAGTTTCTTTAATCACCTATGCATTCAGTTGAAATGAGTTATTGAATAGTACAAAGAAAATTAATGTGTGTTCTTTTTAATTCAGCCAGGAAACAAACTATTACCATAGATACAGAGTAAATTTTGCAAACAATAAAATGCTACCTTGTCATTTGAATTTCTGTGGAACCATAGAAAGACCTTGACTTTTTGACCTGTTGTATCAACATCATTGCCTTCAGTGCTAATCTTTATAGAGACTTTTTATAGAGTCATGACAAAATATTCAGTGGGTAGAGATTGAGTAAGATTTCCTTAAAATGATGTTGACTTTTATTTAAATGCTCACTGTGCTGCTGAGCTAGTTCATACACAATATTTTGATAGATCCATCGTAAACAACATGAAAACACTTGAGATCATATGACTGCAGAAATATTTACAGTTTTTCCTCAAGTTGAACCATTTCTGTAATTTTTCTGCATAAAATGTTTTCCTATCTATTCCAGTCTGTGATGAATTCTACAAAATGTGCAGCATAAAAAAGATGCAATTTGCATCCACTGAACTGAGAGCAAAGAACAAGCACAGTTTTGGGAATTTCTATAGAACTGTATATCCTTCTTCCATTAACCAAAGATCTTAGTCTTCTTATCACTTGTGCATTTGACATTTCAGCAAAAAAATTTAAAAATCTATATAATTTTCCTGTCTAAATCTTTTAAAGCCTCCCCCTGCAATATTTTCTTCAGGTGGCCTGTGCTCTAAGTAATACTTCTTTGGTGCCACAGAAACTTCTGTTCATTAGGCAGTGGTGCTGCAGATGTAATTTCTAACTAATAAATGTTAAAACAGTTGTATTAACCTTTATGTGCATGTTTATGCAAGAATTCCCTGTTATATTTATAAAAGACAAGACACCTGAACATGAGCATTTAGGAAACTGTAATTTGAAAAGGAACAAGCGATCTTCAGGTTTGCTTTTGTCTCAATTCTGCATTATTGACAAAGATGTTTGACTTTAGTGCTTTTCCCTAACATATTTAACCAACAAGGATAAGAAGTTTGGTTTTGTTGTGGGGTCTTTTGTGATTCTTGTTTTTTCCAATTAGCTGCAGTTTAGGAACAATTTTATTTTTAAGACCAGGCCCCTTTAAAGACAGATGACAGCATGAATTGTTCCCAATATCAGCTGAATTTTTAATAAAAATGTTTTAGTATACTGAGAACTTTAGTCATCAACTGTTAAAATATTATACACTAATAAATGAATGGAAACCGGTAGCAAACTAAATTACATTGAATTGGTTAGGCTAAATTATGTTAATATGTTTCATTTTATTTATCAAATCTTCTTTTAACGTTACTAACTCTTTTTAGATATGGTAGACGTCTGGGCACCACTGCCAGGCTATTGCTGACAGCCTGGGAACAGGAAAGGTATAAGGGAAACCCAAGCAGAGCCCAAGACTAGAGGAATAAAAAGTACCAGTCTCATACTCCTTCATAGAGAGTAAAGAAATCATGTTTCAGTCTAAAGTTCAAATATCTAAATAAGAGTACATGCTATAGGTGATGTTTTTATAGTTTATCCCTCTGTTTCTTATATTCCCTTTTAAATTAAATGGGAAGATATAGTTCTCAAGAGCCATGTATATGTATCTAAGATCTCAAATTGATATTTAATGAAAACAAATGTCAAAGTTTCAGATCAAGGAAATTAAATTTTTTAATTGTTTTAATTACTTTGTTTCCTGTGGTCTAATCTTATCTTGTAAAGTTCTCTGTAGTGGAAATCAAACCTTGTCTAAACAAAGAAGAAGATACTTCAAAATAGGTGGCAACCTTTAAAATTTACTGCAGTTCAATCAGCACCAATTTAATTTGAATTGATATGGCTGAAATAATTGCCTGAAATAAGTGTATTACTGACACAAAGTACAACAGAAATAGAAAATATAAATCTCTGGTATTAGTCACTAAGCTATAATAAATCTTACTTAAGATGAAATCAACAAAAACAAGCTCAGTGACCTTATCAGCCCTTGTTTTCTGTGCACTACACATAGAAAATTTTTGTTAACAGATTATTTACTCATAACAGGCTGAATGAGACAATGCTAAAATGATGTTGAAAGGACCTTATGCTTTTCACAAGATTAATGTCAATGTGACAAAATGAGTACTTGTTCTTTGCAGTCAGTTACTATTTTTAAGTATGTTTTTATATTTGTAAGAAATTATTTTTCAAATAATTGATTTTCTTTCTGTAACTGGAATATGCTCCACAATATGGTTTTTAGTATCTCTGCTCATGTTTGATTTATTAATTTTCATTCCCTAGATTTATGCTATAGAATTTTTGTTAATATATATAATTGGCTTCATTATTGGTTATACATATGATAAACCTATTAATTGATCTTTTGATTCACATCTATTATGAAATCTCATTATATGGTCACAAGTATTTGTCAATAGCTTAATCATATTTGATACCAAAATTGACTTGAACAAGGGAATTAGGTGCTGCTAAGCAATTCTGGAAGGAAATCTCTTCTCTCAGCTCTTTCTACTTTCAACAGGATGTAAAATTTTCAGTTACCAGAGAAAGACCAACTTTCTTTTTCTTTTTTTTCTATATCATATATAAATTAGTATAGCATTCTAATTGATTACTCTTTTTCATTTTTTAGTATGCTCTCAGCAATCAATTCTTTTTTTATCATGCATTTGTTTTTCTCTTCCAGGCTAAACATATTTAACTCTATTGCTGCACAATAGAGTTGTTCTTCCTTTTTGTCTTTTCAAAGTAGTCAATTCCCATAAATTCCTATCTTGAATTTTTAATCTTTTCAAACAGCACCCAATATTTTGATTATCTCCTACCTTGGAGAAGAGACAAACCCCTACCTCACTACAATCACCTTTCACATAGTTGTAGAGTCTCCTTTTCTCCAGGCTAATCAATCCCAACTCCCTCAGTCACTCATAGGACTTGTGCTCCAAACCCTTAACCAGCCTTATTGCCCTTTTCTGCAATTGGGGGCCCGACACCAAATACATATGTGTATTCGTAGGTGAAGGTGAAAATCTTGATGGAAGATGTGAAAATCTCTAGATTAGGATGCAGTTGTAGAATTGTGCAAATGAGCTCCAAGAAAGGCTGAGGCATCGCCAATTGTGACGTGGGTTGAATATAAAGCAAGAATTGGAAAAGGCTGCTGAGTTTTCCTTATTAAGACACGAGACACACTGATTCTTCCCATGAATGGAAGACTTGAAAGAGTAGGAAAATATTTATCTTCTTTTCATCTAGTGTCACTTTTATTAGTCTATATTATTACTATTCTCGCCTCTATGGCGTTTCCTTGCCTCCTGCAGCATTCTGACATGTGGGGAACCTCCAGGTTGCCATCAATGCATTAACGTCCCCCACATGGTATGTGTGATGTACTTTCCCTTTTCTCTGATGTGTGGAGGAGTTATTTCTAGCAAGGTAAGGATGGTCTGTAAAGCAGAGCTCAAAGAGGTGTCTTCGGCCCAGTAACACATCTGGCATAGTCTCAGCTATGAAAAAGTTTACAGGTGACAATTTAAGCAAAGTGCTTGGTATGTGGTATTATAGTCTGTCTCACACCAACTTTACAGAACATTTGGTTGTATTCAGCAAGATTATTTCAATTAAAAGTTTTCATACTTTGAAAAAGGATTAAAAAAGAAGGCAAGTTTCAAATTAAATGACAGTTACATTGGAAGAGAATGACAGACTGTCTAGGTTACAGTCATAACCAATTTCCAGCCTTTTGTGTCTACCGTGCAATAAATTGTAAATTTAGTACATTTTGCTTGCGGAAATAATTTAAATTAAAATGTTTATTCATATCAGGAGGGATTAATCCATTGATCGTAAAGGACTAATGCTAGGAATGAATTAATAATGTATTAGCGATTTCTGTAATTCATTCCAGAGTGTTCTCTTTTAAATTGCCTCAAACCAAGGCCCCGGAGATGGCCGAATATCTGCCTGCCCGGGGGAAGCAGTGAATAAATTCTTCTATTTGTTCTGCTTACATATGTGGCTTTTGCTTTACCTATTAAACCATCATCTCAACCAATATGTTTTCACACATTAACCTTTTGTTTCTTCCTTCCATCCTACTGTGGGCACAAGCAACTGGCTCTGTGATGCTTAACTGCCTCCCAGGCAGTGACAGTAACTGCCTACAAAGAGACCTAGGTGGATGTTGTTCATCAATTAGTATTTTGTAAAACTAATTTTGTAATATTTCAAGATATTTAGATGGAAATTGTGGCACTTACAAGCATGAAAGTGCACCACCATATAATTCCTAGTGAATTTCTTCAAAAAAACAATTTCAAAGAATTTTATGTCATGCATCATTTATCAAAAGCCTCTGAATTTCAATTTCATTTTGAGAAATTAGACTACCACCAAGACATATCATTTTAGTTCTTTATTCCTCCTATAGGAAAGCTGTGCTATTCAACTTCCTGATGACCGTGTAACAAATATAATCTTGAAATTTCAATTTCTCCATTGCTTGCAAGCTGATACTTAAAGCTTCTTGCCTTGCCAAAATTACAGGTGTCATCATTTTATAGTTATCATTTTTCATTATATATGTTAATATAACCATCCTTTTTGATATTTACACTATAGGTAATTCCAGTTGGATATTCTTTATTGATGAATATCATGAACTATATGAACAAAGTAACTAAAAGAATTATGTGGAAATATTAATATTAATAAATATGCTGTTAGTTGCTTGAATTTAGATTTTAAAATTTAGTTGTATTTTCTTGATTTTTAAACAGGTGGTAGGTGTGAATTAAATATAGATGAATGTATGTCTGCTCCTTGTCTCAACAATGGAAGTTGCATTGATGGCATCAGTTCCTACAAGTGCCACTGTAGGAGAGGTTTCATCGGAACAAACTGCGAGATAAATGTTAATGAATGCTTGCCAAATCCTTGTCTTCATGGAAGGTACCTATTTTTATTTAACTATTATTATCTCCATGATAATGGATCTAACTAACAATATTTAAGACTTAATGATATGGGAAGTTTGATAAATTTACTTTTAATTATGTGCTTCCATAAAGTAAGAGTACAAGCACATTTAAAGATGACAGATGTTGCCTCCTTAAGCTAATGTAATAATATAGGGACGTTATCTCAATTTTTCTTGCATTATTGTTCATTACCATAACTAGTAATAACTAGTGATAACTAGGGATTAATTAGTGTGTAAATACTTAAAATACTTAAAAGCTGTTACATGCCAACAGTTAAAATGAGAAGATGTCTTCTAATGTGACAACCAGAATCCTTACAAAATGCCACAGCCCCCATAGTATAAATATTTGAACCTCTTATAAAACTATTGAAAAGTACCATGGATTACAGTAGAAATGCATGGAATGATACTACTATTTTGAAATGCATGGAATGTTACTACTAGTGCTGGATCTGGAATTTCAGAGTTTCACCTGAATAACACCATTTTGTATTTCAGATGCATAGATCTCATCGATGGGTATCAATGCTCTTGTGAACCAGGATGGACCAGCTCGAGATGTGAGATAAATATTAATGTATGTTTTCAAAATGTTTTTGGTTTTTTTTTTTATTATAGGGGAAAGGGTAATATGATGAAACTCATCTTTATTTAGTAGCCTCTGAAATCAGTATATTGAAAATGTGTGACAGAGATTCAGTTGTTTAAAATCTATTCTGAAAAGCACATTATATTTTGCTTACATGACACTGCATTAGAAAAGACCATTAACAAAATGTCGAAAGAAGTTTAAAGGTGAAGTGTGAATGATAAATCTGGAAAGTCACAGAAAGCTAAGCCAATGTTACTGAATATCATTTGTCCCTCAGTTCAGGATGTATAGTATAATTACCTAATCTGCATGTTTGAGTCTCATTTGCTGAATTTTAGTTGCATATTTGGAAAGTACACCTCAAGGTGCAATGTTCTATACTGAAAATTGCCATCACTTATCTTTAAATTTCAAAATCCATGCAATAGTAGAATTCTGTGGTGCAAAACCATGGGGTACTAAATGCGCTGCCCACCTCATCCTCTGAAGTTCATTTATAGTTTTATATTCTCATGGAGAATGGCTGTGAACAAGAAGGGATCCATACATATAAGTCTGGGATGTGCAGATTCTCATGGTCAGCAAACCAATTTGTAGAAGGTGACTACATCTGGCACAACTATGAACAGAGTTTTCAATATTTACTACACTTCTCAGAAAGTCTTTAATTGATTTAGACTTTTTTAGGTTTTCTGCCAAACAGAGTTTAATCTGATCTTGGGATATGACCCTTTTAAATGCATTTGGTCTCATGAGAAAATCTGGCATGAGAAAGTTTTGCATAGACCTTCCTTCAGGCTATCTGGCTTCTAAATTGTGCTACAAAATTGTCAAAAAACATTCCAAAATATTATAGAAACATCTTTTTAACTTATGTATGAATGCAGGGACTTTCCATATTTTTTTTTAGCTTGAAGTACTATGTAACTAAAAATGTGTCATATTTCATAAAGAAAGTATGGTCTATAATTTTTCTGTTGAAAATATATGAAAGTCTCACACAAGGTGTAATTCTAGCTGGAATATTACCTTCCAAACTCCTTTATAGCAGGAAAAAGCCAGAAAATAAGGAATCCATTCTACAGAATGCCCATCATGAAGTGATAATATATGATATTGCAAATCTGTGTTTATCAGCTGTTGCCTATGCTAATACAGAATACCCTTGGGTAATATTTTCTCCTGAAACGTCCATGATTCACACTTTTCTCCATTTGAAGAGAACAAGAGATTAAATGACCTGTAGACAACATCATAAAATTATATTCAAAAGATAATCATATTTCATAGCAAGATGTTTGAAAATGCATAGATTAGAAATTCATAGGAAGAAACAATATACTTATACCTTTGACAGATAAGTCTGTCAGAGTAACAGCTTCATTTTTTGATAGTCATTCTATTTGCATGGAATGTGATTCCCAGATTACCCTATGCTGCAAATGTCATATTTTAAAGGTTCTACCATTGCATTTATCCTGCTCAGACATATATCATCCTACGCAACTCTTACAGCAATCAGCTAGGCTTTCTGACTATGTAGGGGTATGCACATTACATTAATTAATGTAGGCCTATGCTCTGCAATTGTTTTTTTCTAGAGTAGCTTCAGCCACTTCCCGTTTTAAACAATAATCATGATTTAATCCGATTTCTTTCTTTCTCTTTATTTCTTTTCTTTCTTTCTTTCTTTCTTTCTTTCTTTCTTTCTTTCTTTCTTTCTTTCTTTCTTTCTTTCTTTCTTTC
>JANRGV010000062.1:85413473-85433343 GCA_024734035.1 Alethe castanea
TTTCTTTCTTTCTTTCTTTCTTTCTTTCTTTCTTTCTTTCTTTCTTTCTTTCTTTCTTTCTTTCTTTCTTTCCTTTCATTCTTTCCTTTCATTCTTTTCTTTCTTTTCTTTCTTTTCTTTCTTTTCTTTCTTTTCTTTTTTTCTTTCTTTTCTTTTCTTTCTTTTCTTTTCTTTCTTTTCTTTCTTCACTTGAAGGTACATTTCTCTGTACTAAGGGCTCTGCAATTTCGTTTGGTGTAGGAGCCAAGATTTTGTTTAGAAGGGAGTCTAGTCTGCAGGACTGCTCTTTGTGAGAGCAGGGCAGGGGAGGCTCCATGGTGGAAGCAACCCGTTTGAGTCAGCTCTAACCAACCAGCTGCAGGGGATAGTTCAGCCTCTCACTCAAGATGATGGCACCTTTTTAGAAATGTATTTAAGAAAGAGTAGAAAACATTGCTCAGCAGAGAAAGGAGTGAGGGGGAAAGAAGTGTGAGAGACAGCCAGGCAGTAGCCAAGGTCATCGAAGGAGAGGGAAGAGAAGCTTGAAGTCCTGCAGCAGAGAGCTCCAGTCAGAGCTGTAGCCCCTGAAGAAAATCATGGTGGAGCAGGTATTTTCCAGTAGTCCATGGAGAGAACTGTCTGCCAGAGCAGACATCTGCACTGCAGCCCACATAAGACCCCATGCTGCAACATGGATATGCCCTGAGACTGCTGCAGCCCATAGAGTGCCCTGACAGGAACACTCCATGGCTGCAGCAGCAAGAGGCTGTAGGCAGGAACTGTGACCCAGGAGAGGAGCCCATGCAGAAGCAGTTTCACTCTGCAGCACATAAAGAGGACCCACACTGAAGCAGGAAAAAAGTGGGAGAAGGAAGGAGCAGCACAGAGGAGCTGGTGCAAAATACAATCCCTCTCCCCCACTCCGTCTTCACCTTTCAGAGTAAAAGAAGCAGGTAGAAAACTTTGAAATAGATGAGTGAAGTTGAGCCTGGGAAGAAGTGGACTGTGGATTTAGGTTTTCTTTCTGTTTCTCGCTGGCCCAAAATCTATTTCTAGTTCCATGAATGCAAATTATTATTTTACCCATGTCAAGTCTGTTTTGCCTGTTACAGTAAATTGTAAGTAATCTCTCTGTCCTTATCAATCTAGGAGCTTTGTCATGTAGGAGGAGGGAGAGTGAGAGAATGGCTGGGTGGTCATTACAAGGTCAGCAACTAAGATGATTCAAATAACCAGTTTGAAAATAAAATATATTTATGTGTGTATATCTATTTCCTTAGGCATACTTGGACTTTTGCTTTTTTTTCTTTTCTTAACTTTTTTATCCTGGATTTTTCATCCCTGCCTATGTTGCCATAGAGGTTTCAAGAAAATACACTTCAAAACTTTCTTCGGTTGTCTCATACATTTAGGTACAAAATAAGTGCTATATATCTTTGTAGTTATAGCCTGTAACTTTTGCATATCAATTGTGGAGTGTGTATATTGAAACTTCCTTATCTACTACAGTTTTTATTGCTTTTTCATTTATGGAATTCACTCAAGAATGAGTTACAGTACAGATACATGCACTATATGAACCAATTTCAATACACATTATTCCCTTTGATATTTTCAGATTTTTGAAATGGTAAAATGAATGTACATTAAGAAAAAATGATCTTTCCTCTCTGATAAACATAGAATAAGAATATGTACTATCATGGGTAGTAATAGACATTATTTCTTACCTTTTTTGGCTTTTTTTTTCTTTGCTATGATGGATAAGACATGACTGATAGATGCGTCTCTTCCATGCTCAGTTAAGACTGTCTCATCCTCTCAAAAAGGAAGCAAAAAGTGTTTTGGGTCTTTACAGAGGAGAATATTCAGCTTATTTGTGCTTCAGGTTGTATCTGATAGAAAGCTGAGATCAGACTGCATCCTAGAGTTGTTTTATTTTGTCTGGTTTTGCCTATCTTTTCTGTCTATTTTCATAAAAGATAAAAACAAGTATTGAATCAGGAAAATCACCTAATTTTCTGTGCAAAGGCACCACAGCTTATGCATATGCAGAGGCTACTTCAAGCAAATAAATATTTATTCATCAGGACCAGCCATATTGCACAAAAGACATGGGTATGACAATCATTCGTGGATGTTCTAAGACCCTCAGATAAGGTGGATGCTCTTCATGCCTCTCTGATACTTTTTCACACTCGTGTATTTTTACTTATTGCTAACTAGTTTAAAAAGCATTTGGTAAGGTAAGTAATTTTTTGAAAGCTAAACTAAGGTTAACTTAATAAAAACAAACAAACAAACAAACAAAAAAGTGGTTTATGCACAAGATGCAGACAGGTGAATCTAAGAGCAGAAGGAAAGGGAGATACCCACTTTATTCTGCAAAACACAATATCTGTAATTACAGACCCACGGGGCAATTTCAGTGGGTCTAATAATTCAGAGACATTCTGGCCATGATGTAAGAGTTATTTTAAGTCAGAATGACTGAATTAGAGTCTTTTGAATAGAAAGTAATAGGAAAAATAGATAATATAGATAATATAGATAATATAGATAATATAGATAATATAGATAACATAGATTGGAGAAGTAAAGAAATGGATGAGACCTACAAGAATGTTGAAGAGGAATTTCACCCCCAAAGTGCTCAGCCCTTTGAGGACATTCAAATGACAGACATATTTCTAATCTATTACATGAGAAATTCCTATCAATTGATATCATAGTGGGATCTTGCATCACAGATACTCTAGCAACAGAATGTATCCTAAAACCCAGGAATATTAAATTATTATATTCAGTTTCAGGAAAATAAACTATGTAAAAGTGAGACTCACAAGCATGTTAACAGCTATTAAACACATAATGTTCAAAGTCCAGATAAAATGTGTGCTACAGCTGAAGAACACAAAGTGGTTCAAAACCCCTCACTGGCTTAAGAAGGAAACTTAAGACCATCACAAGATAAAAAATGGCATTTTAATAAATGGAAATTGCCTATATGGAAATAATAAAAAAGTTTTCAAAACATATTAATTCAAATGTGGGCAGGAACTTCAAAAACCTAAACCAAAAATTTGAAAGTGTCTTGTAAAGAGTACTCTAGCTTATAAAAATTTATTCACATCTATCAAAGTCTGGAAGCAGGGAATTGGTGGGATTGCTTGATGGTGAAAGTGTAAAATGTGCACTCAAACGAGGTTTGAGAGAAGTTTAGTGAATTCTTTGCATTTGACACATGCCAGGAGGACCTCACAAAACGGAAAGAGGGAAAAGGTGGCAGATAAGCTTAAATGTAAAATAATATTCTAGGGAGAAATAGCCTCATACAACTGAATTCAACTGTCAGTTACAATTTGGGAAAGAAGATTTGGAAAAATCATTTGACAGTTCTTTGAAGTCATTGTCTCAATCTACAGTCACAGCGAAGCACACCAAAAATGCCCAGCTGGGCATGATCAGGTAGGGTATGAGGGCCAAGGCAGAGGACATGATTTCCCTGCTACCTAGACCCAAGGTGGGCTCATACATTGGTTACTGTGCACAGTTCTGGACCTTGCACCTTAAGGAGCACAAGCAGAGTTAGAGAAGCTACAGAGAGTAACAAATATTATGTGAATTGCCTAGATGACATATAAGGAGATATTTAAAGGGCTAAAACTATTCCCTTAAAAGAGGGAAAAGCAGAAGGAAATGTAATTAAGATTTAGAAAGCTAGTGCAGAGGAAGATAAATGGAAAATCTCTCCCCCAAATTCTGTAGTGAAGAACAGACACATGGGGGGACGTGATAAAAATAAACAGAGAAATACTAGGAAAAAAAACAAGCTACTGTCTTTCAGAGGAAGCAGAGAGCCCCTAGAACTTGCTGCCCCAAAAGGCTGGTGAGTCAGGTCATCTCTTAGGAGGTACAGAAAAATTAGGCATGTCACAGACAACAGGTTCATAAGTGAATGACGAATCAATCAGGGAAATACATGAAATGTATTAGAATTTATTAGAAATGTCTGATTAGACAGTTCTGCTTGCTGAAGGACCATGCATGGGAGACAGATGTTGCTAAAGTGGCTTTCCCTCCACCACTACTATAGACAGAATACTGGGCCAGATGGAGCACGGTCTGATCCAGTATGTTCCTGCTTTGTATCATTGTCACAAAATTAGATTTATTTTTATTATTTTTTCTCTTCTCCTTTTGTTCATAACACAAAATATCATGGCAAAGCATTCTTATCATTTTGATTTCCTTTTGAATTATTTTGGATAAAACCAACATTCTGAAAGGTGGACACAAGTTTTCCCAATTAATTCCCCAAGATGTTGGATATTTATATATATGTTGGATATTTAATCCACCAAAAGAAAAAGTTTTGGGAAGTTAATAATTAAACAAAATGGATACATTATTCTATTAACTGCAAAAAATAGTGTAAAAATTTTACTAATGAGAAGAATACCCTTTATTTATAGTTTTGTTAAACATCAAATGGAAATATATCTGGAGTATCCATCTAAAGGTCTCAATATAAATCTCATATTTTTATATGGAATTAATACTATTGAGATTTAACCCAAAGTATACACACTGTAAAATTAAATGATTTTTTCAAATCTAGATTCAGCGTGCATTAAAACCATATGCATATTATATTCTGTATGTAAAAAAAACCCCTTGTTTTAAAACATGAATTAGCTTCTAAAGCATTTATTTGCAGCCTCTTTTACTTTCTGCATGTTTTATTTTTTTATTCCATTCCAAACCCTTAGTCACATAGCTCTTGCTTACTTAAAAACCTTCAATTTTGACCTGAGAATAATGTTGCCCTACAATTAAATGAATGGAAGCATGCCACTTGAAAGAATCTTTCTTTTGTCGTGTGTGATATATATCTTTAAATTCCTTTCTTATCCCTTTATTCTCTCCCCTTACCTCCCCCAGCAATCATCATAGTGGATTTGAATGAGTTCTCTTAAGTATTACTACACTTTATAATTTCTTTTTTGATACAAAGCAAAGCTTCACTTAAATAAGTCTACACTTATGTTTTTTGCATCGAATCTCTTTTTTTAGAAATAAATTCATAAAATTAGTTAGAAATAATTTTAGATTTCTAATCAGGATTTCCCTGGTGGACTAATGAAAAAATAATTCTTGCTGCTAAAAAGTAATAAAAAAAACCCTAACTTACAAAATGCACCTCGAAGTGTTGTTTTGGTTTTTTTATTTAGAAAACAGTGTTTAGCAAACACATTCTTTTGAAAAAATAGTGGATTTTCACTATTTTTATTAGTTTGCTAAAATGTATTCCCTTAGAATTGTTTCAAGTTATGGATTTGGAGGTAATATAATGAAATATGTAGAAAGTTGGGATTTCTTAGACAGAATAACCTCACTTCCAAAGACAGATGTCAGTATGGACCCACAGATTTGGATATGGAAGTAGTATGCCTTGAGCAAAGCGCCTTTCTAGGTCACTTGTTAAGAGTCCAGATTTCAGAACAATTCCTTGCCAGCAGAACCAGTGAACTGTGCCATGCCAAGGTGGACTCTCTTAAGGGACAGTCATTTTCTTCCTAGTACAAACAAGATTTACTGCACCATGACATTCAGAACAAGAAATACAGAGAAGAAATAATAAATTATTGCACTCTATTAATATAAAGTAGTGGATCTTGTATGACATTGTTTGAACTAAGGATTCTTAAGAAAATCTACCCTTAAAAAAGCTGCATAACTAGAAATCTCAATATTCTTTCACTTTTTTTACCTTGACTCTTTAGTTGCCTCTCTATGCTAGGAAAATCAATAGGGACTTATATTTACTATAAACATAGTTTAGTAAAAGTAAAGCCAGAAAATTACTGATTCTCCTGTCAGAAGTATGTATATTCCATTCACTTACATCTCCATGGAAATTAATACTTGTATTTAACTTTTATTTGCCTAGACCATATGTTTTAGAGATGCCTCGAGCCTTTATTTGAAAACTTAATGAGGTGGAAGATCAAGTTTTAGCAGCTCTACAGTGACTGATCCCCAGTAGTCAAGTTGAACCTTGTCTTTTGCTGGATATATCTGGATTTGGGGAATCTAGGTGGTTATTTTTCTTCTGACTTTCTCTAGGAGTATAATAATTCTTGTGAAAATAACTGTGCACTGCCATTACCTCTCTCTCATTTTCTTTGTTGATTATCCATACCTGAGAACA
Organism: Alethe castanea; assembly: GCA_024734035.1. NCBI lineage: Eukaryota > Metazoa > Chordata > Aves > Passeriformes > Muscicapidae > Alethe > Alethe castanea. The sequence goes on from JANRGV010000062.1 coordinate 85,419,667, forward strand.
CTCATAGAGCCATAAAGAATTCTGGGACTTCTTATAGCAAAGAACTCACATTGATTATTGCTTTTAATAGCCTTTAACAGAAACAGATCTATACTCCATAAACTTGTCTAGTAATTTTTAAACCTTATATACTATGTTTTCAGCAATACCATGTTAAAATTATATATATATGATGTAATAACGATTTTGGAAAAAAAATTCTGTCCTAAAAATTCTGCTGTGTTATTTTTCTTAGATTTGACTTACTTTGAAGTATTTTAGCTACTACTTAAATCATGTTATAGTCTACATTTTTCATACGCTTTGTAGTAAACAGATTCTAGAACTTGGCACAATGTCTCAGTTTCCACTAACCATAAAAAGAGAAATAACCACCTGTCTTAGTAAGTCATAGTGTGTCATAGTTCCCCTCTCTGAAGATTTAAGTGTAGAATTAGCAATTTTTTCCATAGCATTCCAATAGGAGTTCATGTTGATAGCTTCTCCATTATAATTTTTAAATATTTTCCAAATTCATTGCCTGTTAACAACACATAAACTCAAAGAATTCCATGTTAGGTCAAAATGGAGAAAGTCCATGCTTCACAGAAAAAAAAACCAACAAACTCAGAATAAGAAATGCCGACTGAAAAGAACCCCTCCTACTTTACTCATAGGAGATTAGATGTGAGAAAATTCAAAAGATATTTGGGTGAGAATAAAGTGTGTCAGACTAGTGAAGAGTTGATAAAAACTCTATACAAATAATTTCAATTGCGTAATATTTTATTTTGCTTTATCATTTCTTTTCTTTGCATTGGAGCTTTTGAAAGCCATCCATGTTTTGAAAAATGAGCTAGGAAGGACAGGATTGATATGCTGTGAAGAATGAGTACTGGGAATCTGGGAATCCTTTATGCGTGTGGGGATGGTTTGGGAATGAACAGAGCACTCCAACTAAAGTCAATAAGGATGGGGCATTTTGGGGTATTTCAGTGACAGTGTAAGCAACAAACCCCTTTAGAACAGGAAGATGAGAAGGCCGTGGCTTCTTTGTCTGTGTGGCTGTAGCCCTTGAGTGGAACAAACGAAACAGAAAGGCAAAAAGAAAAAGGACAATGATGGCCACAGGAAAGCTCTGTTTGCACAGGTTACTTGCTCTGGTAGGACAGAAAAGAAATTTTTACAGACAATGAATACCCAGGTGTAGTGAGTTCCTTTTGCCTGGCTGCCAGACATCTGCACAGCCACTCCTGCACGCCCCCTCCTTATCAAGAGAGGGGGAGGGAATAAGAGAAGCTTGTGGGTCAAGATAAGGACAAGGAGATTGGGCATGGTCACCAATTATTGTCACAAGAACTGCACAAGACTCAGCCTGGGAAAGATTAATTTAAATTACTGTCAATGAAAAGCTAAAAGATGCCCCTTCCAACCAGCCAGAAAACGTGTTTCTGCAGATGCTCCTCTCCAGGAGCATGGTTGAGCATGGGCTCTCTTGTGGGCTGCAGCCTCCTCCAGGGCACATCCACCTGCTGTGGTGTGATGGTCACACAGGTGGCAATGTTGATATCTGCTCCCATGTGGTTCTTTGTGGGCTAGAAAGGGCCAATCTGCTTCACAATGGTCTTCTTGAGGATCTTCCCAGGGATCCCTGGTGGACACTGCCTCCCCCTCCTTCTTCTCTGACCTTTCAGCCTGCAGGGGTTTTTTCCACACTTGTTTCTCACTCCTGTCTCTGATGCTTTTCTGCACATTTTAATACGCTTTCCAAACACATTGCTGCTGCCCAGGCTGTGGGCTCAGCCCCGCCCTGTGGTGGGCAGCTGGATCTGGCTGGAACCGGCTGTGTCCGGCTGGGGCCACCCTGGGCCGCAGCTTGGCTCTGTCTGCAAGTGGGTGGTTGGATCTGGCTGGAACCGGCTGGAACCGGCTGGAACTGGCTGGAACTGGCTGTGTCTGGCTGAGGCTGCCTTGGACTGCGGGCTCAGCCCTGCGCTGTGGTGTGTAATTGGATGCAGTTGGAATCGGCTGTGTCCGGCTGGGGCTGCCCTGGACTGCGGGCTCAGCCCTGCCCTGCGGTGCGAGGCTGGATCCGGCTGGAACCGGCTGGAGCTGGCTGTGTCCGGCTGTGTCCACCCCGGCCTACCCTCACAGAGTGCCGCCACCCGCACCTGCAGCCCCCTCACCCACTGCAAGCGAAACCTTGCCGTATGAAGCTTTTTTAACGGGACTGCATCAGAGAGATACCTGAATTATCTCAATTTCTCGTGTTACACAAGGCCATCTGCCAGGCCTGCAGCCGTGTTTTGCTGCTTGCAGAGTGCAGCAGGGCAATGGGGCCAGGTGGGTGTGAATTTGGAGAGTCTGGCACACACACACAGGGCCTCAACGCTGCCATGGCCACGGAAAAGCCTTGGGCCTCCTGGTCACAGCTCGGCCAGCCGAAGGCACCCCAGCCATACAATGAAATTTTCAGTGTTCTCAGAGGAAACTAAAAATGAAAGTAGGGCATGAAATAAATTAAGAAATTTGGGAGAATAACAATTAAAAGGAGTACTTGATGTTTGTAGAAAGTCCTGAGAAAACAAGTTGGGTGCCAAACCTGTCATCATGATTGCCCCTTGACCTCTCAGTATTATGACTGCTTAGCAAGACCTGGAGGTTTCAGCATGTTCTAAATGGAATAATTCTGCTGAAAAGTCCAACACAGAGCTGAAAGTAATTTTGTGCCTTTTTGGGGGTATTTCATTTTGGTATTATTCTCTTTGTGGTGTTTTGGGTTTTTTGTTTTTTGTTTTTGTTTTTGTTTTTGATGGGGTTTTTTTTGTGTGTGTGGCTTTGATTCTTTGTTTTTGTTGGGTTTTTTTTCCCCAAGCATTTATTGCTAGCAGATTGTTAAATTGTTAGTAGAAGCTGCACAAAGTCTTAAAAGGTTTGTTTTCTGATTAAGACTTTGTCTCTGATGCTTAAAAATTACACATTTTTAAGTTCCCATTCAAATTAAATTTTCAGATTTAGTAAAGACTGAAAAACCCCATGAAAATAAGGTACAAATTTAGGTATAAATAAGTCAGTAACTGTGACATTCCTAAATATCAAAAAAAATTGTGTTTTGGAAAGCTATAATGACCCATCTTTGTGAATATTATACTTGTAGTTTTCATTTTTCAGTTATTGAGAGGCAATTTTCCTTATCTGATCACTTCTAAGTAAGAAAAGGTTAAAAGATACCTTATTAGGTTGGGAACTGGGCAACCAAGGAGGTATTTTTCTCCTACTGTACAGAAGAGAGGCAATGTTCCTATGTCTGTGAGTCCCTACTATTGTTGCTCGGATTTGGCAACTGTCTGGTTAGGGTTCATAATTAAGATTCTATCTCCTATTATATGAAGGAAGTCAAAGTGAGAATAGCATTGAGGTTTCAATGAACTTGTCTTCAGATAATCAAGGTAGCTGGGAATTTTCTGCAGAGCTAGCTATTCCCTAATGTAATGCTGTAAAATCAGTCTCTAGTAGGATCTTAGATAGACAAAACTTGGTAACAGTTGTCTTGCAACATCAGTTTGTCATCTCATGTCCTTGGTCTTTAGACTATAAACTATGGCATTTGGTGGTAGTGTAGTAGCTCATCAACTTTGGGATAAAGTTATTTGTGGCATTTTTAACATAGTTTTGTCTTTTTACTGACACAATTTTCTTGCATGAGTTAAGAGCAGTGCAGACTAGCAGATCTCTGGTAATAGTCTACTCTGGTTTTTTGCAAGTCTAATGACAAACGTTTAACTGCAGCACATCAGAACATACTGGGAAGTCATAGGCATGATTTCTTTCCTACAAACTGTATGACATTTATCTTAATGTAAAATCTTAAAAGAACAATACATTTCATAGAAGAAAACAAAAAGGTTTTACGTTGTTCGCCAGTTGGTACAAATGTGATAGTGTATTGAGTGAAAGCTGTGAACATTTTTCTGAGCTTTGAATTTATCCATAGTTACTTTGATGATTTTGGTATTTTTTGGACTTTAACTTTTGAATCATGATTAGGTAAAAGTTTGATTCATTAATTTTATAGATTTAATTTATTCTGCTAATGAAAATAAATAAATTTTGGGTTTGTAGTGTGAAATACAAATAAATGTAAATACAAATTAAGAAGACTATAAAGTTAATGGAATAGAAAAACTCAGAGAGTTAGAACTGAGAATTAAGATTTTTCTATAAACAAAAAAAGAATACTACTGTTTGCTGACAAAAAAATGTAATTAATATAGCAAAAGACTACTTTTACAACCTAGACACAGGGATTTTGGCAGTCTGTAGGACTATCTCCATCTTCCTGTGGGATATATAATTCAATTAGCTTATGTAATGCTCACTAATAAATCATCCTATATACACCAAGCTGGAGAGCTTATAGGAAAATAAGTTGTTTTCTCACAATTCCCCATGGATATCTGCATTTATATTCTGCCAAAGCTACTGTAGTACCTGCAGGAAATGTGAGTGCCCTTGGATATCCTTAAAGAATTAAACCTTCTAAAGTTACAGGAGTGTGAAAATAAATTTAAAATACTGGATTTAGCTAGACTATTTGGGTTGCAGCTGCAAAATATAACTCCTTTGGGATACAGGTAAAAACTACGTTTCTGTGATCAAGGACAAACACATTTTTTGCACTGGCTATTGCATCAACTAAACTCTCCTGTAATTCTGGAGAAATATTAACTTGCTGCTAATTTGTGTGGTTTGAAATTGATCATTTTTACATTAGCCTTATCAGAAGAAATTATTATTATGTGCACACATAAACATGTCTCTATTTGCAATATTAGGCATTAATTGATAATAAGAAAACATTTATCAGGAAATACTGATAATAGGCTTGTATGCATTCATTTATATAAGTAATTCTTTATTCTGTCCAGAATTGCCTTACTAATGTGTTTCTTTTACAGCAGAAGGTCCTAATGTAAAAAAAAACCAATTAGAATAAATAATTATATCAACTGTGGAAAACATGATTTAAAAATTTAATCATGAGTGGGATTGCATACTTTTGCTTGTAAGACTGCTTATATAAAGCTATATTTGCATCTCTGCAAGATTAATGAGTAGGAGCAAGTATAGTGAGTGTGAGTTGTAATAAAAGGATCTCTATATAAACAATTTTTTTCTCAAATTAGAGACTTCTGTTTATCAGATGATAAAAAAGTTCAATACTTTTTCAAATCTCCAAATTCACTCTCTTGCACTTGTTGAGATGAATGAATAACTGATGTGTTTTAAAGATGAGAAATCAATGTATTGTTATTTCTCTTCTCAGGAATGTGAATCTTCTCCCTGCATTAACGGAGGTTCTTGTCAAGATGCCATCAATGCATTTGTTTGTGCTTGCCTGAGTGGGTACACTGGCAGGTTTTGTGAAGTTGATGTTGATGTTTGCAGTGAGTCCACACTGAACTCAGTTCTTTGTTACAATGGAGGTGTATGTGTTGATGGACCTGGAAGAATGTTTCATTGCAGGTTAGTATGAATACTGTCATGTAAATGCTTTTGTTAATACACATTGATTTGTTAATATTTTAGGACAGTACTGATACCGTGTGCACTATGTGAACTCAGATGCATTTGGTGCTCAATCTAGTGCTCAACAATATTGTCTTAAACCATTCACTGCTTAGCATCAGACCCTTTTATCTGAAAAGTCATCTTCTAGTGCTTTTCAGAATGATGTGTGGAAACATCTGACATAAAGTGACCTTAAAATATTTAATATGTTACTGATATGTATGTACTCATGTGTTTTGTAGTCAAAGGGAAAATGAACTTGCAATCAAATTTGAATGACAGGTAATTTACATACTATATGTACACAGACCCCTATCCAAAACAACATCCTAAGATCCATCACCATCATTCTCCATCTGTTAAAAGACTTCTGCCTAATACGTGTAATTTTATGTCTTATATACTTGTAATATGGCTTTAAAATTAGGCTACTTTATAGACTGTTTACATTATTATGTCAAATCTTAATATCTAGGTCCCTTTTCAATTGCTAAATTTGTAGAAATATTAAATACAAAGAACTTATAAACATTCTTAAGAGAGAAACATAAACATCTTCTCCTATAAAATCATATGTTCAAGGGCCCCCTGGATACTTTACTCCAGTCAATCAACTGCAGCATTCAGCTTGGTGCATATGCAAACTGGCTGAGGGTGCCCTTGATCCCACTATCTCTGTCATTGGTGAAGATATTAAATAGTTTTTATCTCACGACAACTCAAAAAATATGGTTTAGCTTGAACCTTTCAATACATGCTAAAGTAATTCACACTCTTGATTCTGCAGTGGGCGTCTACCTACAGAGACTTCTGTTGTGACTCAGATAATCTCATAACCTGTTTCACTCATTATTGTTTGATTGCCAGTTTGAAAAGTCAATCCTTTGCATTCTCCTGTTTCTTCTTTCTCTGGTCATGTTTACTCTAGACTCCTTTTTTCAAGCTTTGGATACTGCAGCACCCTTTCATCTGTCACAGATGAATCCTCTGAATTAAATTAAATTGCTTATATTTCTTCCCTCTTCTGCTTGGGAGGTTATGCCAAACACTGTAATGATATTTACCTTGCACTTGCTTCTGAGCTCAGCATTGACCATCTGGAGGACTTCATGGAACCAGAGTCAGGGAATTTTAAAGCAATTATAACTAGAATTTTTAGTGTTGCTAAGATGACAAAGGCTTTTTGACTGTTTTAAGACTACAGTAAGGTAGGTTGATGTAAGATATGGTTATGATGCTACAAAAAGAAGTGATATACTTGATATAAGTTTCTTCTGATGGGGTCCATAGAAAGGACATTTTTCAGCTGATTTCCTCTCCTATATTGATATGCTTTAAAAAACAGACATAACTCCCTTTCTTATCGTTGAGCAGGTGCTGCCATTCCAAGTAATGTGTACAGAAGTAAGAAGCATAAAAAGATCATAAAGTCAGGTTAGCTTCTGTACTGTAAAAGTTACAATGTGAACCCTACTCCTTTTTTACCCTTCCGTTCAATTTTTAAGAAATCTGAACAATGCTCATGTACAGACTGGAGGACAGGAGTTATATGGAGGATGGAAAAGTGGAATTGAAAAAATAAAGGAAGAGAGAAATATCTCCTACTCTATCGAAACATCACAAACATTTAAATAAATAATGAGTCTTAATGACTATTATTTGCTGTGGAATGGGCAGCAAAAGGACATTAATCCAGTATTGCTTAGAGTCTTCTTGTTTTGGGGACATGTCTTGGGATGTTTCAATTTTGTGGCTGGTAGATCAGAAAATAGGAAGTAGTGAAAATGGTCCAGTAATGGACAAGTGTCAGGCTGCCTTAACTGTGAGCACCACTACCAGCTTCAGCTATGATGTATGTGCTATTTTACTCAGTAGTACAATGAACACTTCAACTTTCCTTGAATTATGTGTGAATCAATTACATGAACAACCCTACAGGCTTCTTCCCTGAAATTAATATGAAAAATATCCTTTGGGATAGTCCTTGAATTGTGTGTTATCTGAAATATCTTTCTATCTTCAAACCCTTGGTTTAAAAATAAAACAACTCATTGGAAATGAGAGGGATGCTGGGAGTTGTAATTCACTTCTATCCTGGGCAGATTGCCATTGAATCAGAGCTTCAGGAAATAGATTTCCGTATGAAAGGATGCCCACCTACCTTCCTTTGTATTTCAGTCTTCTCGATTAAAGGTGCTGGCTGCCACAACAATAAACACTATATGAATCAGCAAATTAATAATAAGATAACATTGGGCTCAGAGGCCTTTCAGAAGACAATTCAATCCAATATACATATGATTGATATAATGAATATGTAATACAAATTCCAAAGCCTTTTCATGATACATTCCAAGTATTCTGGGGAAGAGAAACTGTTTACATAAAATACTTTGAAATTTCTCATCGTATTTAATCCACTGTTGGCTCATCTCCACTTTTGCATCTTTTGGTCCCAGACCATTCAGTATGTTTAGCTTGGAATTTCAAAATGTAAGCATAATAATAATAATAGTAATAATAGTAATAATAATAATAATAAATATTCTTCCTTCCCCACTAATTCTTGCATTGGTCTTTATCAAAAGTTCATTTCAGGTACTTCCTACTGATTAAGTTCAGAAGTCATAGTGTCTTGGAAGGGTTATCTGTGTAGTGCTTTTAGCCTGATCAGGTGAAAATAATGTCAACAGTCCTACGACAGGTCTTGCCTTAGATTATGTTCCTGAATATTATAGCTTCATTGTACTTTTTCAGCTTTTTATAACACATATGGGGCTTGCAATTTTGATTTTTTTAGGGAAAACAGAGGAGACTTGTGATGTCATTCTGTCTTTTTCAATCTTTTTTTCACAATTTATTGTTACTGTTGTAAGTTATAATTTAATGTATTTATTGTTATAAGTTGTATGTCTGAGAGATATGTAATGCTACAAGTAAGTTTGACCCTATCTTTTGATTCACAAAGGAGGACTGGTGCTTTTTAAATCTTTGGATTATGTTTGACTACATAATTTGTTTCAGAACTGAAGCTTTTTTGGCAGCATCTTTACAAGATTATTTTATACTCAAGAAAGGTAAGAGTGAATATTTGATCAACAGAACTACTGATCAAAAAGTGCCAAGATTTTTTCCTTCAGCTCATGAGATCTTAGAAAAAAAATCAAAAATAGGTATATGTTATTCTACATTTCCTCCAAATAAAGTGCAATTTTTAAACATTCATTATGATATCTACCTATCTCTTCTTTTATTCTACTGATAAGGAAGCAGAGTTTAGATTTTAGAGTATCTTGTTTCCAGTACCTATGTGTTCTAATTTTCTTGATCTGTTTGAGCAAGGATCAGCAGTCCTCATGATTAGCTAGGACCTCTGCAGGGGTCTAGGAAACAGATTAAAACAATTCAAGCATGAAGAGGGTGTATGAGCAAAAAACTGGAGTGTGGAAGGCATATTATTCTGCGGCTGTAGTGTGCAGACAGCATATAAAATAAAAAATGGTAATGTAGAACTGTTTCTCTTAGAGCTCGAATATGGTAAGCAATGGAACTAGTATAAAACAAAACTTGTTCTAGGGGTGACCCTGGAAGTGCAGCCTTGTAGGGTAACCTAGGCAATGTATCAAAAAATTATTTTTCAGAATCAAATTTGTTTAGGATTTGGTAAGTGTTTTTAAACAGAAATGTAATTTATCAGTACTGTGCATTCAGTCTTTTACCCCAAAGGAAACAGAACTATTCTTTGAAGTCGTTCATGTCAACTGTACCTACAGGCAATATACAAAATGTTCTCCTGTACTTCAAAAGGCTTAACATGGGGAACATTTACACAGCATTTAGATGGTGAAAGATAGGTTGCAAGTTCTGACCAAAGTTGCAGAGTACACATTACACAGAGTTTTACATCTACATTCCTCTGTGCACTGAAATAAATGTAAGAAGCAAGTAATTTATTTTTACATGGAAGAAGCAACTTCACTGGACCATTAGAATCCCTTAAAACTGGCAAGTTGTAAAACAATAGGTTCTCACATTTGTATGAGCTGTGAATATGTATACAGTACACTCTTTCATCTATGAGAACAAATATCACTCCATTTATATGTAGATAAAAAGATGGATTCAGCTGATTTCATAATTGACTGACTAGTTCTTTACACTTAGTGAAGCATGAATATTTTATGTTTGCATTGTGTGTGTGTATTAGGTTGCATGAAAACAGAGAAAATGTGTATAGATTCAAGCCATGAACCATATAACCTTGTATGGTATTTCCAGCAGTGGCCATAAGGCAATTGCCAGGAAAAAGTATGAAATGTGCATGTTATTTGTCCTCCAGTAGTCTCCCATGTTCTCTCAAATGGGGGTTTTCCTGAGCCTGTTTTGGTTTGTTCAGTAGAAGTCAGTCTCTACTCACGCCATCTTCTCTTGAATATATATAAACTTTTCCTCTGAGGGGGTGGCTTTGACTAGGCAGTCTCCATAGATCCCTGCCCAGATCAGCTGTTCTGTGCCAATATGGTACAGCAAATAGACCCACAGGTCTAACCTGTTGCATGAAAAAATATCTCCCTTTTTAAAACTTTAACCGCTGCTGCTGCCAGCTTTATCCTATGTTTGTTGTGGGAAAAGAGAATGAAAAGATGATTCCAAGTCAAGCTTTTCTTGTTTTTGTGGGCCACTTCCACATTGACCTAAGCCCCTTCCTTTCTAGGGTAAAGGTTTCTTGTTTTCCCAGTCCTTCCTCCTTCTGAAGTCATCACAAACTTTTGGTCATCCTTGTTGCTCTTTTCCAAGGCTTCTTAATTACTATTTTTCCTTTACTAACAAAACAGGACAAGTACACACAGTATCCAGGCTGTGGGCCACTCTGTGATTTACACAATGATGTGTTTTCTTTCTCCTTCTCTATTTGTCTCATAACAATAAGTAACTTTTCACTGATGCTGTTAGGAAAGGGAACACAGGTGTTTCAGTATTATCCTTAAGCTAGCTGATCACTAAAATGTAGTTTCCATGGAGAATAGTTAGATAAAATTAGCAAGCTACACGTGTCTATACTACTGTATGATTATTTTATATGTATGTATGCATGTGTAGATATATTATGCATAGAAATACGTGTATACTTGACTTTTCATTACATCACACTTTTTCATTTAATCAAAATCTCATTCTTATTGTCAGATCAATAAGAATAGGAAATTATGTAAATGACAATTTCTAGTAATTTATCCATTTTATAATGACAAATGCTGGTATCTTCTGTGAAAAGTACTAACTTTAACACTATCAAATGAAATAATACAATAAAAATGTCCTGTATTTATCTTACTTACATGACAAGCATATAAGGGGAAAAGGAAAAAGTCCATCATAATCTTTATTTGATAGCTGCTAATATAATCAATTAATTTAATAAACTGCTTTTACTAACTATTAACATAGCCATACACTTTGAGCTATAAACAGAACTGTATTTAAAAGAAGGCTACTGTACACTTTTTTTAAAAAAAAGTAGTTCTCTAAGTGAATTATTTTTTGGAATTATTTTAGAAATATTTTTAGGAAGAATGTTGAATTGATATGTTGCTCTTTTTGTATGATGTTTCATGAAGGGTAAAGGAATTTACCATAGTCATAAGGAGGAAACAGATCAGTTTTGAATAGCTTGTGCCTGTATTAGCAAATTAACCAGAAGGTCAAGATCAGAGGATTTGGACTAAGTATGTAAACCTAACAAATAATATAACTAAAGTTGCTTAATGAGTACAATAAGGCTGATGGAATACCTGTCTACTACAACTTCTGGGCAAAGGTAGAGAAAAATTGTCATTCTGTCACTCAAGTGGATTTTATGTTTTGATGTTCGAACATATCAAACAATTTTAAATACCACTGTGATATTTAACTAATTAGATAAGAAAAGGGAAATATAGATGATTGAAAATGGCTAGAAGCTGTAAAAGTAGAGCATGAAGAAAGGCAAGGCATTAAGAAACATATCCCAAACATGACTATATATTTCTTTTAATAAATGCATGTTCTGTCTTTTTTCAGCCTTTACTAGTGATATTTACAATGGCAACACTTCATCTAGTTAAAATTACCCACTCTCCTTATCATTTTACTGTTCTAAAATTCAACAGTAAAGTGCAATCTGCTAGAGAATTAACATTGTCTACTAAAATGCAGACAGCAGTGTCTGGAAATGAGGCACTAAAATCTAGTAGGAATAAAAACACACCCAAAAGCAAAACACAAATCTCATACAAATTGCCCATCTGCCCAGTTCCAGAATAAAACCATTTTAAATCTTACATCTGAATAGCTATTGCCAATTGTTATATTCTATTTTTTAAGCAAACCTTTTAAAAATTCATTGCCTGAAAAGACACAGGATGCCTCTACCCTATATATATATTGGTTTGGAGTTTTGGTTTTGTTTTTATAGCTATGTTGTTTTGTGACTTTATGATACAGAAACCAAATAAAAATAGCTAGTGGGAATCATATTCACATTCTCATTATACAAGATGCAGGGACTGAACAGTGATGCAGGTGAGAAAGTACCTGTAACAGTACATTTTGGTTTTTTTAGTCATACACAGAGAATATTTAACTCAAACTTACCCAAAACATGAATGCCTAAGCAATATCCAAGACCTAGAAAAAGATTTAAAATTTCACAGTGCTGAAGAAATAATATGCTGCTTATTTGTTCAGCATACCTTGTGAAATACTAAAGCATGTTACACAAGTGATTCAAAGGCATGTTCCTATTGATATTTTTGCTGTTAATCTTCAAAACTTTGTGATATTTGTGTCATTCTTTTTTTTCTTTCTCAAATACTTCTTCTAGGCACATGTACAAAAATGATAAATTTTTAATAAGCATTTTATAGTGATTGTTTACAGAAGCAGCAACAAATTTATCAGAATTTATTTATCAGATCAAATCTATCAGAATTTACATCACTTAAAAAAAAGATTACTGTACTTGGTTATATTAAATTAATGAGTCATATAATTCAACAATTTTGATATGTTATTGTTTAAAATCCCTTATTTACTGTTTTGAAGAATTCAAACCTACTGGCATTTTGTGAACATAAGAAACTTACTACCTTGTATTTTGAGTGACAGCCCTCAACTGAGAATAAAAGGGCTGTGCTTCATACAAAATCTACTAACCCAGACTACAAGACAACAGTTTACTAGAATCCTTGAGGATATTTTAATAATTAAATGGATATGCTCACTTTTTATAATAAAAATAAAAATAATTAAATATTAACATAAATAAAAATAGTTTTACAATAAAAATATTTACAAGAAATATAAAAAAGCAATGGGAAATATTAGTCCTTATTTTAAGACCGAGATAGAAGTATTATAATTTCAACTTGTCTGTATTAAAAAAGGGCTTTTTCTAAACTGCATTCACTTGTCTATTGACCTTGGTAGCACAAAGAATTTGAAAGCCAATCAATTTCAGGTCATTGCTTTAAACAATAGAATTTCCACAGGGTATATTTGGTGGATTGTTTGATTGATTGATTGAGTTTTGTTTTAAAGGGCATTTATTGAAAAAGCTACAGGGTGGCTTATGGCTATTTCGTTTTACTGTAGCCTGCATTTAAAAATGTGAGAAAATTAAATAGGTCTGAAAAAATTAGAGCAATTTTAGTTTTTTGTTTTTTAAAGAGCAAGGTCGCATTGCCTTTCAGATGTATAGATTGATGCTTTGTAGAAGTGGGCAAGGGCATAGATAAGGGAAAAAGAAAGGAAAAAAAGAGGGTATTATTCAGGTAAATCAGTCCCATAATAAGGCCCATAATAATAATAAAAATGTTTCTTCCATAGAAGTTCAGCATTGAAAATGGACATCTCAGAATTAATCTTCAGGGGAGCCATATTTTTTTTTAAAAGCACAGGTATATGCTAGTATGCATGAATCTGATTAGTTGCTATGTTATTATTTTAATCTATATTTATAAATAAGTATAAATAAGTACATCTGACTGAGTAGCAATACTGGAAGGATACTATTTTTTAACCTAAAACCCTTTAATAATTACAAATACTATTTATGTTTACTCAAATTTATATATATATATATATTTA
>JANRGV010000062.1:85442635-85454671 GCA_024734035.1 Alethe castanea
TGTACTTAACAATGTAATGTTTGAATAATGATTACTTATTCCACAATTTGCACTATAATTAAAGTACTAGTTGAGTGGAACTTTTCCTACACCAGACTCAACGCCTTCTTGAATGACATAGATTTCTTCGTCCCCCTAGTTGTGTTGGTTGGTGATTTTTTTCCCCCCACTTTCATTGAATCTCTGCTAGCAAACATTTGAAGTCCAGGCTCAGCCATTTTTTCTCTCTCCTCAGGAAGAAAATTGGCCATTTGACAAAATGATAACGGAGCAAAAACATTTTTAAGAGCTAAGCTCACAGTGCTGCCAAAGCAACACCTGCAGCAGCAGCATATGTTGCACTGAGGGTGCTTGGAAGTTCCCCAAGCAGTTTTACTGGCTTAGGGGAGGAGACCCATCTCTAACTGCAGTCTGCAGAGCTGGCACAGCCTATTTTTTTTTAAAGACATTGTGTCACTTCTAAAAAGATGGAACTGCTCCATTGGTATGTTTCACCTACCATTTTGACATGCATTACAGGTTATTTTATACAGCTGTAGCATTATCCACGGGAAGAGATTCATAGGCATGGCAGACATGTGAATGACACTCTGAAGTACAAATTCTGTCATTATGTTAGACATGTGGCTGGCAGGATTTCAACAGATGGAATTAAATGATTAGCAAAACTAAATAGCGGTTTTTAACTACACAAGGTGGTGTAAAGAACAAGTCCTGCTGTGTTATTAGTCTTTGATGTTTATTCATTCACACTTAAGTAGTTCCCTTCTGTGCGAAGTAGCCATCAGTACAGTAAGAATGTTCCCACTAGAATACGCACTTGTTACTGCCACTAAGGCATTTTCTGTGACATGGATCATCACTGGCAACGCTATGAAACAATTTTTTCAAAAAAATGGAAACAGCAAAAGGCATATACAAATGTGGAAGTAAGTATTGCTGAAATTGTAACTCTGCTTATTTCCACATTTTCTTCTAAGTGTATGGTCAATTTTATTAAAAATTCAGGTGAGATAAGTTTCACTGTGTGGGCTCATATGGCCTTTTGCCCAGCTGCATTTTATCTTGTCACAAGTTATTTTTGCCTTTAAAGATTGTGCAGTTCAAATTATGTTCTTTGTTATCCCCATCTTTTTGATCCCACTATTCAGCATTGTCTTCAGGACTCACAGCAACATCTTAGCTGTTCTCCCTTTTAATTTACATGGTGATTGGGTAAACCTGCAACCACAAAACCAAGTACTGCTTCAGTATCCAGCAGTCACTGTAGTGGACAGAATAGCATCACCAAATGCTCAATAGAATCTTTTCACCGTTTCATTTTTAAAAGCTATCTATTCACTAAGAGCTCTTTGGAGGATCATTCAATTATGAATTTCTCAGGTCAAATAATCATCATAGTTCCATGTTCAAATGTTTATTAAATCTCTTAGAATAAAAGTGAACCACATAAGCATAGATCCATCACAGTAAATATCTGCCTGTTCTTACCTCCTATGTTAATGCTAACCCATATCCTGACCTAAGCTTTTTTGTGAATTATTTAAATGGAACTTTACTTGACCAAAGATTTATCTCTGACTGATAAAAGCATTCATTTTCTCTGCAGTTATAATAGAAATCAGCAGTTATGTGACATATTTCAAACAATAGAAGAAAAATATACATTTGATGCAACTGTGGACTTAAGATTGCTGCACTTCTGGAAACTTCATAAATAACAAAGTGTTTATTGTGGGAGCAGAAGATGAATCACAGTGTCATTAAGTGTGCATGTTCTTGATCAGTTTGAAAACGATGCAATAAGTAGGTACATTACCATTACTTACCTTTAATTGATTGCTGAAGGAGATTTTCTTCTTTGTTTTCTGGTAATTTATTTTGTATTAACACAGGGTGGTTTTCAACAGAAGCACTTGGTGTCAACAGAAGCACTTGGTGTCAGCTGTTCTATTTATGGCTCCTCCAATGAACAGATTTGTACTCTAGTTTTTTTGCCAACTCCTTGAAGTATTAGACAAACACTAGAAAATACAATATGTTTGTAGAAGAGAGAAACAGAAGCAAAAAACTTTTCTTTTTCTAAAGACATATTTTTATGTGTTAATATGTCTTTTTAAAATTAAACAAATATTTCCTTTCATTATAAATTGCCCTGAGGTGCAATATTGCCGTAAACCAAAAGAGAGGGATTTTTTAGTGTCAATTAAGAGAACTCTAGTTCTTACGTTTTGCTGACTGAACTCTCAGCTAGTTCAGTCCCAGTTCCTCTGCAGCTTAAGCTCTTCTAAGAATCATTTGCCTCTGCAGGAGTATAAAAGCCAAAGAAGTCATTAGGTATTAAGGATAACATTTATGGGAACAAAGAAACCCTTGAAATACTAGATTAAGCTGTAAGGCCAGAAAAGATGTAGAAGTCCCTGAAGTATGCTTCCAGTGCTTTTATATTTGCAAACATTGTGTTGAGGCAAATATAATACTACAGGGCACCACTGAACAAATTATACAAGCAGCAATGAGGAAAACTATAGCTTGCCTTCGTCCTTTTAGTTTCCATTTCTGAAAAACAGAAATCATGGGGAAGGGGACAAGTCATTTAATTTCAGGTTCAGTCTTTGAATAATTCTTTCTTTTTCATTAAATAAATTATTCAGTTCCTCCTTTTGAATTTCCTTGCTGAATGCTTTCCTGTATCAGGTAAAAGTTTTTGAAGGAACAGCTTAATGTCTAATATTGAAAGTGAAGAAATGCTGGCCCTAATAGATTAAAAGCAGATATTCCTTGGAAGACTGAGCTTAAATTGTTAAATTTAAGGTCAAAATGTTAAATTCATATTCACAGCTAAATAAAACATAAAATCAATATATTTTAATTTTACTTTATATTTCATATTTATTTCATCTCTTTCATAAATCTAATGGATGCTTTTATTATCTTCATATATTTGAAGACAAAACAACTCTGCTCAATCAGTATCTGGGAGATAGTTGCACTCTTCCAAATTCACATTCTATTAATTACAGAATAAATAATATTTTTCTTCATAGATCTTTGAAATTAACATGATTCCATGTTTGAAATGAATGTTGACTGTCTACTTGCTGTTAATGTAGGGTGATATTCCTGCAGTCAAACCATATTTCTAGGTCAAAACACACATACATGTCTGCTGAGTGACAGCCTATCTTTTCAGTGAACTTGAGCATTTGAATATTGGAGAAATATTCAAGAGATATCTCCTTATAGTATTTATCCTGCATTACTATAGAACTTCTAGATGGTTGGTCTTTAGTAAAATTTGTATGTGTATGAGTGGTTTTCACAGCCTTTTCTCCTCTAATGCAGATCAAGTGAATAATTATTTTGTTGTCCTTGCTCTAGACTTTCAGCACAGTTGTGTATCCTAAGCCCAAGCTTTTTCACAAACAATATAAATGCTACACACATCTCCAATGTTAAAAACTTGCTTTATTTCCTCTATTTAAGGATACCTTGGAAGTACCACCATAGTAGTTTCAACTGATTTCTTTCTTTTTTTTTCTTGTCTTTCCTCTATTTTCTCTCCACAATTTCTAATTTGAAATAATTTTTCATTTCACATATGTAGCACCATCACTTTCATTGTTAAGGCTATCTCATTAGATAACTTTGGATTATCTTTCTCTCAAAATTGCTCATTATCTGTGGAATTTTTCAGTTCACTAACTTCTAACTGCCCATTTAAATACCTTTCCTGACCCTTAATTGAACTATGTTTCACCCTTATCATCATTAAATCTATTCCAGAATCGTGTGTTTGCTTGCATGTATTGGAAAGTGGGAACTGACTTACAAGTGCTTTCTTATGATATTTTATTGATGACTACCAAAAGTTTAAAAGTATATTTAGAACTACAATTAAAGTTTATCTAGAAATTTAAAAATCTATGTTTAACATTGGTAACATCTTCCCTACACAGTTCGGAGTTTAAGTCTTATGTGTTGCAGTTCTGGATATTACTTACTCATGCTTTCTTCCTGTAGCTCGTTTCTTAAAGTTTTTCCTTTAGCACAAGTATGGTACTGTTGATGAAGATGTCAAGTTCCATATATTAGGATTTATCTAGACATAGACTCTAATTTGGTTTCTTTATTGAAGTCCAGGATGCAAAGAGACAAAATACATACATTAGCATTTGACATTTAAGCTTAAAATTTTTCACACAGGACGATGCAAAAGTTTTCCATCTAGGAGAGAAAATGCTTTGCTACACAATTCTTTAGAAATGTGTCATTTTTCTGGTTCTAATGTTACCTTTTTCTCAGTTTAATTCCTATTTTTCATGTTTGGTTTCTTCAGCAAAAATGTTCACCTCTTTGTGTTTTTGTGTGCTACTGCTGTTACCCACTGACTGACATGCCCAAGTGTCTTGAAAGATTATTTCATATATTATAAGATTATTTCTGGATCATTGTATTCTTGATAATGCAGAATGCTGGCATCATGTCTACTAAATCCTGAAAAAAAAAAAAAAAAAAAAAAAGCAATATAACCAGGTAATTTTATGTCTGAAATACCATAAAAAAAGATAATTGAATGATAGTTCTATTGCACAAATGGGAGGAAATATTAATGATAAAGACTGTTTCTTTAGAAATAGTGATCAACAATAGGCAGATGTTTAGTCACGGAACTAGCCAATACCGTAGAGTGTGTAAAATCTGATGATTGAAAAAAATCAGTGAGCTGACCAGTTAGATTTATCTCTGACTGATTCTAACTGGCTTTATCTCACTCATTCACAAAAAAATAAATTAATATCATGTAGCGGGTGAAAATTACTGAGGGTTAACAGACACATTTTCAAGGATAGCTTTTCTGCTATTTATTTTACCTATCTCTATGCATCATAGTAAATTTAAATGAAAAAGCAGTTCATGGAAAATTAATTAATGCTTTGTTGTAACTTCTGCCTGTCAGTTCCAGCAGGCAGCTGAACCTCATGCAGTGGCTCTCACTACCCTGGGTTAGGATGGCAAGAGAAACAGAAGGGTAGAACTGTGAAAACTTGTGGGTTTAGGTAAAGACTGTTTAATGGGGAAAATAAAACTGCACACACCAACAAAGAAAATCAAAAATTCATTCACCACTTCCCATGGGGAGGCAGATATTCAGCCATATCCAGGAAAGCAGGGTGACATGTAACAGTGACAGGGGAAGACAAGCACCATCATTCCGAATATCCTTCCCTTCCTCTTCCCATAGCTGCCATTGCTGAGCATGATGTCGTATGGTATGGGACATCCCTTTGGTCAGTTTGGGGCTGCAGTCCCAGCTGTGTCCTCTTCCAGCTACTTGTGCATTCTCAGCCTGTGCGCTGATGGGGTAGTTGGTGGAACAGAAAAGGCCCTGAGGCTATGCTGCTCAGCAAGAATCCAAAACTAGCACCATAACTGCTAATAGGAAGTGAATTAACAAAGCCAAACCAGCAGCTGTCTATACAAACTCCAGCAGTTTTATACCTGACTTTATGTAGCCATTTTTACTGCATTTCTGACTTACTAGAGTATTAATTCCTAGCACTGAAAAGTCTGATGTCTGAAAATAGATTACTTGAAAAAATTAATTAAAATTAGATAGTTCCACCAAACTTCTACATGCTGTCAAATGGAATCGGCAGGCTTTTGCTTTAGATTGTCTTTTCATTGTATTTTTATGTCACTTGTCTCGCAAGACTATCCTCAAAATTTAGTCACTTAAATCTAATTAGTGTACTTTCTTGTTGACTCAGAGGGTTGACTCTGGCTGCCAGATACCCACTGGTATCTGGATGCCAGATACCCACCAAAGCCTTTCTATCACTCCCCTCCAAATATGGACAGGGGAGAGAAAATATAACCAGGGGTTCTCAGGTTGAGATAATGATCGGGAGACATCACTCACCAAATACCATCACAGGCAAACCAGACTCAAATTAGAGGTATTGATTGAATTTATTACCAAAAAAATCAGAGCAGAATAATGAGAAGTAAAATAAAACCTTAAAAACCTTCCTTGTACCTCTCCCTGCTTCCTAGCTCTACCACCTTCCCTGGTGGTGCCACGAGACAGGGAATGGGGGTTATGGTCAGTTCATCATAAAGCTGTTTCTGCTTTAGAAGAGTTATTCCCCTGCTCCAATACGGGGTCCTTCTCATGGGATATAGTTCTCCATGAACTTCTCCAATGTGAGTCCATCTCATGGGCAACAATTCTCCACAAACTCATGTAGTGTGGGTCACTCTTTTATGGGGTGCAGTCCTTCAAGGACAGGCAGCTCCAGGGTGGGCTCCTCTCTTCACAGGTCTGCAGGTCCCTGCCAAGACCCTGCTCCAGCATGGGCCTCCCACAGGGTCACAGCCTCCCCTCAGACATCCATCTGCTCCAGTGTGGGTCTCCTCCAAAGGCTGCAGGTGTATCTCTGCATCCCTGTGATCCTCCATGGGCTGCCTCACATGGGCTGCACCAGGGGCTGCAGGGGAATCTCAGCTCCAGCACCTGGAGCATCTCCTGCCCCTCCTTCTGCACTGACCTTGATGTCTGCAGAGCTGTTCCTCCCACACGTTCTCACCCCACTCTTCTCTGGCCAGAATTACAGCTGCGCAACAACTTCTTTTGCTTATTAAATATGTTCTCAAAGAGACATTACCATAATTTCTAATTGGCCAGTCTTAGCAAACAGCAGTCTTGGAGCTGCCTGGGATTGGTTTTCATAGTCATGGAGGAAGACTCCGGCAGCTACTCACAGAAGCCACGCCTGTAACCTCCATAGCTATACAAACCCAATACACTTCTATATAATTTTATATTACACACTGTAGTGGCATCCATTTTTCTCTGTTTTTCTGAAGATACTTGCGACAAAACTATTTGTCTTCCAAAAAAGTGCATGAGTCACCTCTGGTGTCTGTATGTGCATAGAGACCTGGATCCTAGAGGCTTCGCTTAATGACTTCATGTGCATTTATATAGTGACTAAATGTAGACTAAGACATCTAACTTCAAGTACATATTTCTTGAAATCTTGACTTGAATATTTTGCAAAAGGTAGATACACCATCTCTACCTTTTTGTCAGGCCTGATAGAGCAGCACTTCATAATGTTCAGCTTACAAATTACTTAATGTAACTACAAGTTTACAGCCTAACAATTGCCATTAGTTTGTAATCATAAAATGGTCAAGTGAGCAGTAATTCTCAGAGCACCTTTATCCCATATCCTTATGATACATGAAATGCCTTTAGCAGGACTCATACATTTTTATGGAGAGTAAATGAGAACTGTGTCCCTATGTCTGACTCTAATGGAAATTCGCAGTCTCAGATGTCAACATAAATCTTTCTGAGAGCTGTATACACCATTTAGAAACTCAGTAGCAGCTGTTTCTTTCTTCTTCTGAGGTTATGCATTTTTTACCTCTGTATTTTTGTACACAACTGCCAGCACTGATTTTTTTTTTTAATACATGTATATACACACAAAATTTAAAAAAAAATTTTAGAAACTTCATTGAATTTCTCTGATTTGTTATGTCCTCTTTTTTTTCAGGACAAAAGCCAAATTCATTGATCTGAGCATTTTTCATCATCCATGTCCATAGCAGATGTTCATAGCAAGATACCTGTATAGGTCTACAGACAAAACAGTACAGATGCTGTCAAAAATGCTAAGAGAATATTGGTAATTATTACCTGTTTCTCTTGAGTCTCAGTAATTAGT
This sequence comes from Alethe castanea, assembly GCA_024734035.1. Taxonomy (NCBI): domain Eukaryota; kingdom Metazoa; phylum Chordata; class Aves; order Passeriformes; family Muscicapidae; genus Alethe; species Alethe castanea. Next base: position 85,450,375 of record JANRGV010000062.1, read on the forward strand.
CTGCAAAGAATTATGTTAAATAGAACTGCATTAAACTTACTAAACATTAGTGCAAATTGATAATTTCAGGAAATATGTCACAGACAAAATATTTTGTACTCAGCCCTTTTTTTTTTTTCCTTTAAAAAGCTCACTAGTTAATGTATCTTTTTAATAAATAAACCCTGAAATTTGTCATTGGAGAAGGAAGATATATGCTGTATATATACTATTCAGTGAAAATATATACTAACTGTAACCCTTTCTAGATATCTGAAAATATAATTTAGGTCTGTCTGGTATTTTTTGGGAAGAAATTTCCTTTGGAGAAAACACTGATTAAAAAATCTTGAGCATCTCTTTATATGTTGTAAGTTAAAACAACCTTGTTAGACACAGATATTCTTGCAATTAAGCATGCTTTAAGTTTGCTTTCCTAACTTGTTAGGAACCTAACAGGTTCCTAACTTGGAACCTTTGACTTTTTAAATATATCAACTTTAAAGGTTTTTTTTAAGAATAAAGTTACTCATTAGAATATTTTCAATGTGTACCTATATCTATAGGTATACCTACCTATATAAAGATAACATGGAGCTATTGAGAAATGTAGAATTATTTTTTCAGACCAAAATCTGCTACAGTGTATATCGTTAGCAGCAGATAAACATATTTCTTTGTTTCCCCTTTCAGTTCTCCATTCCTTTATTGTCTTGAAATGTGAAGTATTAAAGATGCACCAACATAAAGTGCACTCAGTTATCTTCCCTTTGCTGTGCTGCCAGGATTCTGATTTGCAAATTATCAGATACATCTTCTTTCTCGTCAGAATGTCTTTTACTTTATTATGTACTGCAGAACCATCTGTCACACTGACAGTATTAATATGTGCTGTTTCTATTAGATAGTCTCTATTGTTTAAAGTGAGTGATTTTTCTGCTTAAAATAAATACTTCTAGCAAGACTGGAGTGTAGAGAAGTGTGATTTTGCTTCCATTATATTTTTCTTCTTGTTGGTTGTTGTTTACAATTCACATGACAAACATTTTAGCTTCACTCTGAACCAATGCCCTACTTTACTTTTGGAACATATATTGTAAAAGCTGGAGTTGTGCTACATTTAAATGAACCACAGAGGCCTACAGCAAATCTCAGTGAAGAATTTGTTTTCCCCTTGCTATAATGATGTGCCACTTGAATTATCCCTACAAAAATGGTACATATTGCCTCAAGTACTACAGCCTGATCCTGCTTCTGTACAAGTCAGTGCTTACTTTTCCATTCACTTAGCAAGGCATAGTCAACAAAGCCTTACATTTTAAATATGACTTTAAAAAGTTTCCTACTTGACAGTCTAATCTTCAGAGATAAATTTACTTATGTATAGTATAAGATGTTTATAGTAAGATAATCTTTACTATCAGGATTATTTTACATACAGAAATAAATCAATGGTTTACTGCTAGCCTGTCCTTTCAGTTGCTATGGTTCTTCCCTGTTTTTTCTTTTCCTTTCCTACAGAGAGAAATCAGATTTATTATATTTTTAAGGTTAATATTTTACTTGCATGAAATGGATAGCTAATATAACTGCTACATCTTTTGAAGAGATGCATCTTTGAAGAACTGCAACATCATTTTTGAAGCTTAATTATTTAATTTTTTTTTCAGTCTCTTCATAGCATCTCAGTGGTTGAGTCTCTCCCTAGGTATGTAATAGCTATTTTCAACTTGTTATTTGTTCAGATATTGTCCTAAATTATTTTCTGATGAGACTAAGACCTGACTTAAATCTAGTGGCAGTTATAAAAATCATTCTCTCAGACTGCTACTTGAGGAGCAGATCTTGCATTAAGCTTCATGAAAATTGTTTTAACTTTGTCTATTTTCCATAAAATAATCAGACAGCTACGTCTGTATGGATATCAATGCAAAGTTATTTAACACCAGTAATGTTGCTACAGACAGTCTCTATTTTCCTTCTTACTGCAACTGAAACAAAAGAAAAGAAATTGGAAGACAAAACCAAAGAAAGAAAATATTCTACAAGGCACTAAGGTCATAATATACACAAATAGACTCTAAATCTGCTATAAATCTGCTATAAATCTGTTGGCTTCTTAAAAGACAGTGTTTGGGTTTGTTTGTGAGACTTTTTTTGGATTTATTTTTTAATTGTAATAGCTAAAATAGTTGCCTTATTTCGTGTAGACTGGGTTGCAATTTTTACTATACAAAACACAGCTTTTTCTCTATAGTAGTTTCACAGAATCACAGATTCACTTAGTTTGAAAGAGACCTCTGGAGGTTATCTTGTCCAGTGGCCCTCTTCCAAACACGGTCATGTAGAACTGGTTGCCAGAACCGTGTCCACATGTGTTTGGAATATCTCCATGGATGGAGACTCCACAACTTCTCTGAGCAAACTGTGCCAGTGCTCAGTCACTCTCACAATGAAAAAGTGTTTTCCGATGTTGACAGAACCACCTGTGTGCAGCTTGTACTCATTGCCTCTGGTACTGTCACTGGGCACTGCTGAAAAGAGACTGGCTCTGCCCTCTACATGCCCTCTGTTCAGGTATTTGTAGACATTGATGAGATCCCCTTCTGAGTCTTCTCTTATCCAGGCTGTACAGCCACATGTCTCTTAGATTTTTCTCATCGGAGAGGTGCTCTGGACCCTTTATCATCTTTGTGGCCCATAACTTCATTATCTCTAGTAGGTCCATTTCTCTTGTCCACTGGGGAGCACAGAACAGCACTCAGAATCTGGCCTCAACAGAGCTGAGCAGAGGGTAAGGATCATCTCCCTTGACATGCTGGCAAAGCTTTGCTTAATGCAACATGCAACCTGCAATAACGTTTTTGTTTGTTTGTTTGTTTGTTTGTTTTTTTCAAAAGTGGATCTTTGCTGGCTTATGTTTTCACAATTATATTTTTAAAAATAAAATTAGGGTAGATTTTGGGAAAATTTCCTTGTATGAATGAAAGTAGGATGGGGTTAGTTTTCTCAAGCAAGACTTTTTAATCAAAAGGTTAAGGTAAATAACTGTGTCTTTAGAAAGTGAGCTAGATTTGTCATCTATGTATTCTATAACTTAGAAAGGATTTGGTTCTTCACACTGGAGCTGCTTTTCAATCTTTGGGCTCAGTGGCACTTGCCACTAGTCGATGGAAAAAACTAGTCTCAAATAGTTAGTATACACACTCAAGCCAGTGGGAACAATCTGCTCAAGCACTGATGTAGAGGTGGTTTTATGTTTTCCATGGAATTCAAATAGACTATGCACCTACATAGTGACCTGACTGCAGAAAAGTGGATCAAAAGCAGAGTTGTTTAAATTTTCTATATTTTTCAGCTTCTTGACACCATTTTAAGTCACTGACTATACTGATGGGGTTTAAACCTTTTTGTTTTGTTTGGGGATTTTTTAATTAAAAACCACTATTTCTTCCTGGTCTCTAGGATGCTAAAATATTTACCAGTACCTATGTCCGAAATAAAGATGGCTGAATTGTTAGTCCTTTTTATTTTTTTTTTTCATTCTGAAAAACAAAGATCTTCCCTCTTTTGTTTTATTCTAGCCCCATCTCTAGACCGCAAGGAATAGAGCTATACAAAATGTACATAAAGACCTCCAGATGTAGTATACTAATGGACTGTGAAATTTAACTTCTCAGCCAACTGACAATGTGCATCCTGGAGAACATCCAATAGAGCGACCTTTCACAAAGCTCATGTTGAGGTGCCTACCTGGTCAAACACCAAGAGCATATAGAATGATACATATATCCTCGACTGCATTTCCATTACCTGCAGCTGTTTCTGCAAAATTTAGTTTACATCCGACTGATCTCATGTTACAAAAGTCTAAGATCTGGCAAGCATTTTACACAAATGCAAAAAGAAAAAGCTCAACTTCTACTTAGAGTCTAAAATTCTGAGCTAGCTGAGAATCGCCTTTGTGCCCTTCTGGCCCACCAGCAAGCTTTTTTGCAGTCCTCGATTCATCATTCCTAGCAATTGAAACCTGTTGGAATATTGTATTTAGAATGGAAGAAAAAAATTCGGAGAATAGGTGAATTTGGAGATAGGATGAAGTTTGGTTTTTTTTTTTTAAAAAAAAAAAAGGAGACTAGTTATCACAAATGTATGAATTATTTAGCTGCTAACTTGAAATCCCTCAGAAATGACAAATTATTTTGTCATATGTGTAAAAATGCAACTGTATGATGAGAATAACAGATTATATATTTACTTTTTATTATTTTCCTGTTTTTGTTTTTCCTTTCCTTTTCTTCCTCTTTCTTAGAAAGAA
>JANRGV010000062.1:85455932-85502380 GCA_024734035.1 Alethe castanea
CACTGTAACATGACATCTTTCTGAAAACTGAGATCTTCCTAGACATTTGTGGAATCATTTTTTCACCTTTTCATTAGGAGGAGCTGATAAAAGTCTGTCAGACAGGACACAATATATTGTGTTAGAAAATATATTTTGTAGAGCAATGGATTTATTTCCCCACCATACTAACTCCTTTATTGTTTTACTTTTATTTGTCTTTCTGTGAAAAAGGCTCAGTTGTGGATTATGAGCTATCTGGCAAATGAGGTCTGCTATCTGTCTCTTCCTATCAGAATTTTCTGCAGTGTTTTATTACTGCTATATTCTATTACTTGTATAGGCTGCCAAGGAAGAAAACCAAACCCATTTTTTAAACTCTTTTTAAGACCAATATAATTGAAACTAATGGATAAAATATGTATTACATTATTGAGTTGATGAGTAATAATAGTTCTAGGTCTTGCTAATTCTGTCTATCTTAGCTGTATTTCATGCATCCTTCTGAGCTGGTTGAGTCAGGTACAAACCATGATCTTTATATTGCACAGGCAAGTGCAATTTATAGTCAAAAAGAGAAAAATAAATAAATTTAATTTTAATGTTATCTTTGATGAAATCAAACTGCTCTGTGAAAAGTTTTTAAATATTTCCACTGGTATTTTATATACTTTGTTATGAGACTTCCAAAGGCAAAACAATCTGTTGTATCTTGCCTTTTAAGGTGCTTTTGATGATGATGCAACTGAAAACTAAAACAAACCATGTAGAAGTTTTCTGGCATATAAAAGTGATGTCTGTTTAAGGAGAGCGAGGTGGTGAGCTGTTCACACTACATAGTACAGCTGATAACAGCATGAAGCATGTGCTTCCTGGAGGTGGTTCAGAGCAGCTGATTTGGTAATACCGGATTGCTCCCTTGATACTTACCAAAAAGGGAATGTAACCCCCCCATTTGGCATAGGTTCTTTCAAGAAAAATTTCTAAAGGCATCAATCCTTCTACAAAAAGAAGAAAGGGAAATAGAAAAATACAGAGGCTATGGACAAAAATACACAGACCAAAAGAGTGGCTTAAAAGTTTACAAAAACATAGTGATTGTGACTTCAGAGGGAAATTTAGAAAACTCCACTTCAAGGATATGAAAAAAGAAATCTGTATTGGCCTGTAATGGATATTTTGGGGCTTCCAAGGTTTTGACATTAATTCTGTGAGAATAGGTAACTCATCAGTACACACTTAAAACTGGGATTTACTGGATTATAAGTATACTTTTTGTCAAAATCAGAGATATGATGCGTTAAAGCTTCTGTTGCTCTAGTCAGTGACCCCTACTTGTTTGAGGAAAACCCCACAGGATGATTCTTTGGGTATAGACCTGCTTTGCAAAAGTAGAGTATCAAAAAATAGATCCAGGCAGCCTCAGAACAGTCTTCAAAGCATTATTTGGTGGTTCAAAAGGAAATTCATCTATGAAGATTTGCACGTCAGTTTGTAGTCAGTTTTTCAGATCACACACTGAAAGACAAACAATAATACAGTGTAACATGATGTCTGGAAAGCAATTGGGCATAAGGACCACACTGACAAGTTTCCTTTTACTGCTTGTTCTCCCTTGACATCCTTGTCACATTACAAAAGAAACTGAGGCTTCCGATATTTTACTCAGACCTTAAATGTAAGTTATGATTGAACAGTTTTTGGTCACTGCCGTTTTCACAATCTTGTGCACTCAGATGCACTCAGGGAACTGTTCCTTGATTATGACAGAAAATATGCTTACTACTTTTTTTCCAGAGGTTGGTTGGTTGGTTTTTTAATTTAAGAACCTGAAATCCATATTGATTTTCCTTGGACAATACAGATCTATATTTAAGGGACAGTCTTCTGGGAAATTATTTAAATGTTTAGGCACACTTCTTCAATACCCCATTCAGTTTCAGGAAAATGCCTGGTGGAAAATGCAAGACAAGTAAATGGAATATCCTATTGTCTTTTGCTAAGCCAAAGACATGCAGCTGGCGTGAAAATCCGGACAATGAAATATCAAGTTGATTGCCAAATCTTAGATAAAAGGTATGTCACAGGAAGTTCATCTATTCTACTTTCTGTTTAGAAATTAAACATTCTTCAAAGTTCTATTCAGCCAATTCCAAAGCCAATTCCTTTCTCACATTTTGGTCTTTAAATTACAAATGACATTAAGAAAGAGGATTACAGCATTAATTAAAACATCTGCACACTGAAACACAGTTTTAGCAGAATGAATAATTAAAAATAAGACCATTGAAGTTTCCTGTTGTCTGAGAGACTAGTCATTCTTCCATGGAAGAGTTCTCTTCCTGTAGGGGAAAAGAAAAAAAGCATAATGAATAAAAGCAAAATTCTCAGAAAGAATACAGTTTAATAAAAGAAAGAATTACAGTTTAATGTAAAATTAGGGGAAAATATATTATCAAAGAAACAAATAATTTAGAACTTATATTGAGGTAGAAAGAATTTAGGCAAAACAGCAATATCAGGGGACATCACGACATTGCCTTGATTAGGAGCTGGATAATTGACTATAATAAGTGATGGGCAAGGTGAACAAGAACTTAACATTGTGAGCTTTGGTACAAACAATGGCTCAATGAGTGACAGGAGAACAATACTTCAGAATAACTTAGGTATATAACAGTCCTTTATAAAAGATGTCACTTTCGTTTTGTGAATGAACTGAAAAATTAAAATAAAATTCTTCTCCCTGGAGACAATAACAGATCACTCCTTTGGTTTTATTAAACCACATGAATTAAGATCACAGACATATAAAAGTTTATGAACATAAGAGATATTAATATTCACTAGAAAAATAAGAATGTTGGAAACCTACCTAATGCTTCTTAAAGTCTGCTTCAATCACTGACATCTATTTCAATCAACTTCCATCTCTGTTACTTCTTTAACAGAAACTCATAAAAGAATCAATGCTGAATAAAAGGGGAAGTTTATCTATGTTCTCTCAATGCAAGACATGTTCTACATCTGTTTAAATTGTGTTATTTTTACTATTCTTGCCATAAGTTCTTATATAAGATCATTGGAAATAAGCATCCAGAAGAATAGGTTTTTATATAATATACACATTTTTCCACACCTGGTCTACATCAACATTCCTAGTGATTAACATTATATGACTTCTTGGGATGCTTAGTAGTATTCTATCACTCTCTATTTCCAAATTATTTAATGGATGCAGTGCTTTTAAGTAAAGTCTTACTTCTACCAAGGTATAATTAGTGCTTCTATAATGTGAGTGAATTTCAATTACAGATTAGCTCAGGATCACATCTCATTCCATTACTGATGTTTTGTGTTTGAACCCAGACCCCTAGAGACTAAACACGGGTGCTATGAACCAATTATGTCATCTTTCCATTTGAAGTGTTTCTCATAAGGTGCTGAGCACAGCCTTTCAACTGCCCCCCCCCCCAACTTATTTGAAGCCCTGTGCCTTGGTAGGACTCCTGCATTAACTTAAGAGTGAGACTGCCGCAAACTTTGCTTTGTAAAACCTATTGTCATTCATATGGTGTTTCTTAGTCAGGCAGATTTCTCTGGAGAACAAGCCTTTTTGTGCTTTGATAGACTAGGCAGTAATAGCAGGAACTCTTCCAGTACCTACAGGAAAGCTGGAGAGGGACTTTTTACAAGGGCATGTAGTGATAGGACAAGCATATACTGACTCTTTCTAAACTGAAGAGTGTAGGTTTAGATTAGATATTAGAAAGAAATTTTTCACCGTGAGGACAATGAGACGCTGGAACAGGCTGCCAAGAGAAGCTGTAAATGTGTAAATGTCTCATCTCTGAAAGAGTTCAAGGCCAAACTGGATGGTGCCCTGAGTTGCCTGGGTGGTATTCATGCCCACGGTGAGGGTGTTGGGACAAAATGATCTTGAGAGTCCCTTTCACTCCAAACCATTCTGTGAAATCTGGCATATCACCCTAGCAATAACATTCTACCTCTCAGCAAAGACCAACCATTTGAGTATGAAGAAATATTAGCATGCTATATTAATGATGTTGGGTTTGCTACTGAAAGTGGCAAGACGGTCTTACAGGTGATGTCTTTTTTTGTGCACTGGAGACAGTTTTTGTGATTATACCCAGAATAAAACATATGCATTTAAATTTCCACATGTCCCTGTATTTAGGTGTAAAAAATATACAGTCAGCCAGCAGTCTATGCCGCTACTATAGTCAATGAAAAACAGTGCAGTCACTGCAGCCGGAAAGGCAAATCAACCCTCCCTGGAGACCTGGAGCTCAAGTGTCTGTCTCAGGCTCTGCTGCCTAAGCATTCGTAGAAATGCCATTGCAAATACCCTAGAGTACCCAAAACTTTCACAACAGCCTGGCAGATCTCTGGCAGATCTGGTAGCAGTCTGGGTCTTCAGCCTCTAAAGCAGTGGGTCTTAACTCATATCCCTAAGGACATGAGTCCTTATGTATGTTGACTGTATTTCTCTCTGAGCTCATTCAATAATTGTACTGGTTAGATGTTTATCAGATATTATGGGGTATAAAAAAGGGCATACATCATGTTTTGCTTTATGTAGATTGCACTTTTGAAATATCTTTCCATTCACTGATTTTCTATGCTTTGATTCATAGCATTAAGTGATATCAAAGTACACAAACTGGATTAATTTTGATGAAACTAAACCCGAAGATGTGTTCCAAAACCACATCTCTGGATGCAATGGATTTGTCCATGGGACTAGATTATCACTAATTTAAAGTTTAAAAAAAATGAAGAAAATCATTAAGGATGTACAGCCAGAATTTGATCTCCTCAGAATCAAATTATTTGATCTTCAATTCTTCTCCAATCAGATCACATGTCTTGCCAACAGTTTGAGCCTTAGCATATTTGTTTGTTTGCTAAATTTAGATCCTAGCTTTATATATTAATATCAAGTATACACTACTGACCAGATTAAGCATACTGCAATTTGTGAATGCAGTGAAGACATCTTAGAGATAACAATTTCATAGCATCTGTTTTGTGAAAAAAGGTAACAGCCTTAAGAGCTATAGACTCTGTATGCTATAATCGATACTCTGACCTATACTGGACCTTATAAAAAAACTTGTTGCTTCTTTCTCAGTTTAGTAATAAGGCTGTGCTGTTTTAAAAAATGTTGATTACCAGTGTCCGTGTACCTTCTGTTATTAGGCACCCTTGTTGAACATTGATTTAAAGTGGTATCAGAGAGGCAAACTACATTCTTGATTAGTATTGATTGTTGGTGTAGTGTTGGCACAAACAGATTGTAACAGGGGAATTAAGGCTGGTGTGGCTGCAAGAACAGAACCAGTACATAACTCCTCAGTAACATCAAATATAAGATTAATTTACTTTGTAAGATGAGTATAGCAACTGTAGAGCTGTTCCAATTCTACAGCACACCTACCCACATACACAGACACAGATTCATACTCACCAAGGCCCCAGATCCTCTGGTGTGGCTGTGTCCACCACCATGGACCTGGAGTAGCAGGACAGTCACTCCTGGCAGGTCCTAGTCCTGGCTGGCAGTCTGGGTTTTACATGCAGCTCTCTATTTCAGGCTCAACCATCAATGCAACATCCTGTGTTTGCAAACTTGTTCCCTCAAGGAACCACTGTTTTGACTACTCATTGCTTTTTAATTTCACTGGCTAGGACAATGGCCTTGCTGGTCAATTCATCCTGGATAAATCTTCACAGGTTTCTTACCTCCTAAGCCAATAAGCCATCATTTCCTGATCATAAAGTCCAACCACAATCCCAGTACTGCCAAGTCCCCCATTAAACCATTCCCTTAGTGCCACATCTACTGGTCTTTAAATATGTCCATGGACAGAGATTCAACCACTTTCCTGGGCAGCCTGTTCTAAGGCTTGACCATCCTTTCAGTAAAGAAATTATTCCTAATATTTAATTTAAACCTCCCTTGTACAACTTGATGCCTTTTCCTCTTGTCTCAGTGATTCTTCCTGGAGAAGAGACCAACAGTCACAAGCAGTTCTGGAGAGTGATTAATTATTTTGTACAATGAATGCAATTATTTTACATCCGTATTTTAAATGCAAAACAAAAATAAAATACTTGGAAAACACTACTTACCAAACTTTTTTCAGATAATGAAATAAACTTGTCTCTAAATAGAATATTCTTAAATTTTTATATATTTCTTCCAAGTAAATTATATATGGAACATTTCTCTGCTAACCTTTTTCAGTTTCTGTGTGTAAAGACGTACACAGTATATGTGTGCATGTATATATATATGTGTGTATGTGTGTGTATAGAGAGGAATATACCCCTATATTTACATGTATAGCCACATTTGATTTTCGTAGTAACATTTTCTATCTATGAGAGTGATTCCCTCTGAAAATTGATGCGAGGTACTTTCTTTATATCAGAATTGAACGTACAATGAAAATAGAAGCAAAACTACGTTTTAGCATATTTTGATAGCTCATCAGTATTCTGTCATCATCACCATTTCTATTGGTAGTCACAGTCAGTGTGATCTAAATGCTCCTTCCGTGAACACCCACAAAATTATCCACGAGGTCAGAGGAAATAAATGGAAGTATTTTCTATACCCAGGTTAGGTGGCAAACAGTTTAATATTGAAGATAGAACTATATGGCCTCTTTGAATACTTAAACACTAATCTATTTGCCTGTTACTTCTATTAGCACTGCAAAATAACTAAATTAGGCTTAACCCTTGCTCAGGAGAGCATATAGTCTTGAATGATGATTGTCTTCCTTTGGGATTCTTCATTACCAGCAGAATAAAACATCTGAGCAGATCAGAATACATTATTAGCTGATCAGAGCAGAGTCTATGAGTAATCAAGTTAAAACAAAATGCATAATGATTTATATAATTTTTAAAACATAAGGGTTTTTTTTCTTTTTTGAGATGGAAGAAAAATGTTTAAATGTAAATTATGCTACAAATGATAAAGAAAATCAGCTGAAAGAAAAAGGAAATTTCTAACAGATGTAGTTGTCTGCAACAGTGAGGCTTGAACAGGTTCTTGAAGTAGTGATCCTTCTGCCTGCTGAATGCAGAATAGTGGACTCAATACAGGATGTTTTTTTTAAATGAGGCTTTATGTACAAAATTTTTTTAAACATAAATTGATAGGCTTAATAAACAAATTGTTGGAGGCAGTTTTGTGATCTGCTTTGGGTTTGAGTTTTTTTCCGCAAATCTACGCACCTAATGGTTGCAATCCCTCTGAGCTTAGAATATATCAGTGTGCAGGTCTTACAGCAAAGGTTGGATAGAAAGGAAAACAGTTCAATGCTAATGTAATTAGGGATTATGATCCATGTTGAAATTAATTTCTTAATCTATTGCAATATAGAACTAGAATATACTCAACTCCTGGTGTGACAATAATTTCTGTAATATCTTTGACAGGTCAAAATGTTAATAAGGAGTGCTAAAATTATTTTCTTCCTTGGGCATCCATATTTCATACTTGGATTGCAATTCTGGCTTTTTTTCGTTTCTTATACACATGTTCGCTATTTCTTCAGATCCAAATAATAGTTTCCTCACCCATTCTTTCTTTTTAAGAAAAGAAACCTGGAAACAGACTCCCTCACAAAGAACTACTTGAAACACTTACTATTTTTAAATTTCTATTTATTACTAGGATTTAATGTGATACTGAGGTTGTAAAAACACAAAAATGTTGGTGAATTACAAAATTAAACCATATCTCCTTTTGTCTTTGTTGAACCCTTATATATCTGTTAACATTTTAATACCACTCTCATTACTATTTTCTATGTGGACATACAATCAGGACTCTTGCATATCATAACCCTGAAATAATAATTTCTGATAAATGGAAAATACATATGTTTCAATCTTCCATCTAAAAAAGAAGACTACGGAATATTTATTTTTTACTAAGCCCTGCCTTGCAGAAAACTTGAAAGCCACATCAAGCATTTTGTTTTCCAAGGAAAAAAGTGTTGAATTATGAGATTATAGTTAATACTGCAAGCAATTTGCCAGCACTTTTATTTATAGACATTTACACACTGTGCTTTCTAGTAAATCTCTAAATACACTCGTAATAAATGGCCTAATACCAAAAGGACTGTCATTGATAATCAGATTTTGAAACATCTACAACTTTATCATTGATGACTGCTAGATTTAGCAAACTGTCTATGGAATTTTTTTTTTTGTCGTAAAACCACAGCAGTGTCTCCTGTTTGTGTGTGCAAAGGTGCTTGAGACTAATATCTCTGCTGATTTGCATCTCAGCTGCATTTCACATGGCCTTTTTAGACAACTGCTGCCTGGTTTTCTGCAACTTCTTCATTCAGAAGCAAATGAAAATCCAGCATTCAATTTAGATCAAAGCATCTGGTCGCAGCAACAATACATGTGCTAAAACATTCGCATGCACTTTTCAAGTTGCAGACATTTGCATGCATAAATCAAGTGCCTGCTGTAGAAAGAGGTTTCATGAATTTGGAAGATTTAATGTCTGTATATGTCCAAATATTAAAATTTTCTTAATCATTTCTGGGCAATCTGCATAGAATGTTAACTTGTAATTCATTCAGAAGTCAACACTCAGAACAGAAAATAAACTCTTTCAAATGCACTTCTTCTGACACATAGTGCTAAAATTGTAACAGACATCTGCAAACGTTAGCATTCCTAATGGCTAATCAGTTTTCATGTGTAAAGGCAGTTTAAATAAGCACACAGGTGTTTATATGGATGTAAGTGCATGCATGTATTTAAAAATGAAAGAATTAATAATGTATACAAATACATATAGTTTCTGCTTGTGTTTTAAAAAAAGCAAGTGGCTGCTCTTGAAAGATTTCATCTCTTTCCTGTTTTAGAATGTTTACCTGAAGAAGCCTATGTACCTGCAGGGACTTGTTCTGCCTTAAAAGCCGTGTGCACACTTATGAATAAGATTTTTATTTGGTCAAAGAGAAAAGGAACACTGAAAAATATGAAACTTCCACCTTTTAAAATTTTTTTTCAGTTTCTGTCTTTAACAGATCAACATTTATTAATGACAGTATAGTTCTACTGTAGTAAGAAATTTATTTTATCCTCAAATTTTTATTTTTAATGACTTAATTTATTTTTTTTAAGGTATAGCAGTATCGAATGACACCTCTATTTAGAAAAATAAATTTTGGGTCTTTTTCAACTGAGACACTGAACTTAGAACAGCCAGCAATGTAAAACAGTGACTGCAGAGATATTTGTCAAGCCAAATGCCCAATTTCTGTTTTTCCTTCTATCAAAACATCTGAAGGTTCATATTCTCTATTTAAACTTATAAAAGACCTAAGCTATTTTCAAAACTGTTCTTGATTAACGGGTATACAAGTACAAGCAGGATTTAGGGCAGTTAGAGGGATTTCTTTAGGCTAGGAGAGTGCAAAGTATCACAGAGGTTAACCACATTACACTTAATGAAGATATATGGAAAATTTGAGGTGTGATGGATAAAGCCTAAACAAAAGAGTAGGCACTATGTGCACCCAGGGTACCCACTGAACAGTTCTCGACAAGACATGTGAACTGCTCTGTGTTCAAAAGGGCAGACCTCCCAAGGAAACTTTTGTTGCTGCTATTTTCTACTATTGACGTAGATGGATCATTTCCTGCTGCCACTGAAAGCATGCTTTAAATATTAACTGAGGTTCATAAGCCTCTATGCAACTTTTATAAATCATTACTGCAGAGCACTAGTCAAAAATGCCATCTGTGGAATGTTTTTAAGAAAGGTGGCCTGAAAACGTAAGGAGTGGTGTAAATTTTTCCCGATAATTAGTATGACGAAAGCAGTTGTAAAAATCTGAAATTACTGCATATCTTAATAAACATGCCTGAGTATATTTAGAAATTATATCAGTGTTTACTGCACCATTATATATATATGCAAAGAAAAGAACATTTTAGAAAAGAGCAGAAGTTCGTTTATACAACAATGTCCCCTCTTCCAATATTAGTTAATCATTTGCATTGCTGCTGAATATTCTAAAAGACACTGTTATGAAATATAATAAATATCATCATAAACAAACATCAGAATTAATCAATTACTGATTATTAATTCTGATTTTTCTGTGTTTGTGTCACATCAGATTAGCAAGCCACTACAGATTCAATGAAAAAATTAAGCTATAGCTACATTACATCATGTAGAATAACATCCTAAATTTAGATCATTCTAATTTGGCAAGTTGTTTACGTTAATTTCAAAAAGGCTACCATATGGAATGCTTCAGGAATTTTTATGGGGATAAAACCTCAGTTCTTTCTCACTTGAACTTTGCATGACCTTGAGTATCTCACTTTTCTTTGACTGTGCTCCCATCCCTCTGGCTTCATCTATTTATATTGCTAGCATTTTCTCTAATCATGTGTACAGACTCCCAGATTGTGAACTGGATATTTTGATGTTATAGTCATACAAATGATAATAACAGTGGCAACAATAAATATATCAGTGGTGTGATTCTGAGTCTATAGGAAAAAAGTAACCTTTCAATAGTGGTTTCTTTGCCAGAGAGAAATCAGCTGGAAACAAAGTATTTGTTAAGTCCTGTAAATATATATATCCTTTTAGGAATTGAACAGGGTCAAGGAGACATAATATGCATAAAGCTGAGCTAGTATTTTTTCATGGCTTGACACATTGTATCTGAAATTATTCTCTCCTATGAAAATCACTCTTCTAGAATCCCTGCAGTATTTCATTTCTCTTTGAGAGTTTTAGGGCAACAGCAGCCACGTCATCTTCTTTTTAAGGCTTTAGTTCACATTCAGCCAAAGAAGTTAAATTAATGTTTTTCTTGTTGTCAGCAAGAGGCACAAAGAGAAATATATTACTTATAACTTCTATCTAGTGAGCAGTTACTGACTTCAAAATAATGAGCAGATGAGGCTTAGAAAGCCACTTAGTTCAGTTGTGCAAGGTCCCAGCATTCCTAATTGTCTGGAGCAAGAGAACAGTAGTGTAAGGCAGGCATAAACATTGTTTGGAAAAATGTGGGCTTTTCTATATGGCTCAGCACAATGTCAGAGTCAGTAAAAACAATATACGTGTCTGTGGTCTCTTTTACACAAATGGAAAATGTAGAAAGTTTGGGGAGACTGAAGTTTGGTGTGGGGTTTACATGGCAAAAAAGTGTTTGAGTTTAGAGCTGGACACATGAGTTTCAGTAATTTGATTCACTGACATGAGGAGGAAGAAGCAGGTTAGTGTCATCTTCTGGCAAAACATCTCCCCAAAATGGTTATGTTTGTGGTAATCCCAGAGAAAACTTTATAAAGTCTGAACTTTACTCAGTCTCTACTGACCTAGCTCAGCCTCAGTACAGAGTGAGGAAAAAGCCGGACATTTCTGGTTGCCATTGGTCTGAAAACTCTTCTGGAGGTGCACCTGAGCATGGATCAACACATATGTGCTCCATGTCCAATGCCACTTTGGGAAGGTGTTTTCTCCTTCATCAATGCCTACTTGTGCAAGCACGTGGCATTAACTCTCCAGGTGTATCCAGGTACTGGATTTGTAAGGTCCAGGGGCAGGAGAAAGGCTAAAAGGGAATTTTTTTTGGCAGGTTTGTGTAGGGATTTTCCCCTCTTTAGAACAGCTTTTAGGCTGGATTTCGCACTCTCAGGCAGTTTGTGGATATTTTCTTTATTTAGTTAGCATTTATCCCAGAGAACTTTTTGCATGCCTTGTCTCTCTCTCATTTTTTTTTTCCTTCCTTCCTTATGTTCCTCCCAAATTGTTTGTGGGAGTTATTTATACTCTATTTTTTGTCTGCTTTTTGTGCCTTTGTTTTCAGAGCTGAGGTTGGGGACTAGGTTGACTTTATTGTCTGTGATTTGTCTGGGAGTCACTTGGGGAGCAAGTATGACACTGTCCCCAGAGGGCCACCCCCAGAGCTGAAGCTGGAATGGGGGAAGCAGTGATCAATGAGCTCAGCATCGATGCTCCAACAAAACAAATCCACTTCAGACCCAAGCAAGCTGAGACAAATCTTGAGACCCTGCACTGCCAGGTCAATACAGGGTCTGTATTCTACTGTTAACGGCACAAATCACATTCACTGGAGGACAGTAGGTGTTGTGTAATCATAATTTCCCTTCTGAATCTGAGACACACTGAGAGTGGTAGCTATGATATGGGACTTCTGGGAAAGCAAAGCACTTCTGGAAATGTAGCAAGAAGCCTGATGGAATACATTAGACTGCTGAAATATCTCCCTGGTATCTCTATGCAGGTGACTGAATCCCACCCATAACACTATAGCTAGCAATCAAACACTACGAAACAAAAATAAGCATGAGGCGCTACACATTGCAGATGGCAAGAATTAAACCTTTAGTGAGTATAAATATTCTAAACAGAGTTTAACAAGTAGAATGCGCAAAGTTGAGTAGATAAGGCAGATGTTCAAGGTTGTAGATGCACTTTTTAGGCAGATAAGGATTTGAAAAGAACCTCCAACTAAGTCCAAGAAGATAGGAAAATAGTTGCATTGGAATAGAAGTGTTTCAAGTAGACAGGAGAACATAAATGTCAATGGTACTGAAAAGGGGTGGATTAAGATAGATAATGCATTATTTCCACAAAAAAACTTTACAAATGCTGTTTATGACTGAGCACTACGTAACACCATCTTTATGATTATGCTCATTCTATCCATTT
Organism: Alethe castanea; assembly: GCA_024734035.1. Lineage (NCBI taxonomy): Eukaryota > Metazoa > Chordata > Aves > Passeriformes > Muscicapidae > Alethe > Alethe castanea. The sequence goes on from JANRGV010000062.1 coordinate 85,468,681, forward strand.
TGAGGTGAGGGAGTGGGAATAGGAAGAGGAATCCAATTCTTAGCTTTAATCAGGAGCTGGGACTGATCAATTTTCAGCAGCATTGGTAACTTAGCACAAATAGTCATTAATTTTTGTAAGATACTAGGTAATGTAAGATATAAATTTTCCTTTCTCATATGTAATAGGTATGCTTGCCCTGTAGGGGAATATTCTGTGCTAAGAAAAAAGAAAGATGTGAAAATATGGGGGGGAAAATAACATTTTTTGTTTCATCTACACTAGAAATTGTTAGTTTCTATACATGTTCTTGTTTATCCTTAATATCTATTTCAGTTTTCTGCTTGTATCAAGAGCTTTATTGTCTGTGCATGTGTTATGGAAGGCATGTACTAGTAACAAAGAGATTTTTTTGTTTCAGTGCAGGATCTTGCAATTATGCAGTATAAAATGAAAATCATCTAAGGTTCTATCTATAGTGTGGAGCTCTTTGTTAAAAACCAATTTACTTCATCCCCATTGACACCTATACAGTCTTTCCAAGAAGCAGCATTCAGTATTGTTCTACATGATTCTTCAACAGTCATCTGGAATAAAGAATAAGTACTTTACAAATAGCACAGTCAGTAGAATGTTTGCACTCAGATGGTTCTTCACAGTCCTTTCTTTTCCCACTAACTTCTTTTATTGTGTTTTTAGCTCTCCAAGAACTATTATAGCTTTGTCCATTCTTTCAGAAAGATGCTCTGACTTCTTCTGTGGAAATGCTGTTTTTAAGTGTTTTAACTACATTGAGGGCAGTCAAATGTGTCCCCTGACAAATAAAATGACTTGACAGTGTTCTCTACTACTATTAAATGAAGCTATATGCTTTCCTAAAATGTCTGCACCACAGAAATCGCTGTGGATGCTAGTAATCTGGACAGATTGCAATATTGTCTGATCATGCTTTTGGGGAATCTAAAGTAACAGGTTTTATTTTAAATGACTTTTTCCTAGTCATTAAAGACATTTTTTTATATATCACAGTTTGTTCTTGCTGTGGTAGCTCACTAATCTTCTCCCCTGAACACCACTATGGGAAAACTTTTAGTGTTTTTCACATAAGCCAAAGAAACAATAGCTGTTATTTATTAGTCATGATCATGGACTGGTAAGCCTGCCTTAAGAGGAAAGGCTAAGAGAACTGAGTATGTCAGTTTTGAGAAAAGAAGGCTTAGTTGAGAGGCTTAAAGGACTTTACTATGATGTTCCAGCATCCAAAGGGTGGCTGTAAAGAACATGGAGATTCTTTTTTCAAGGAATCACATGGAAAAGATGAGAGGTCATGCGTACAAATTGCTCCTGAGGAGACTCTGGTTGGACGGGCAGGGACAATTTTTCACAATGAAAACAATCAGCCATCAGAATAATCTTCACAGGGAAGTGATGGATTGGACAACCTTGGATACTTTTAAGATTCAACTGGATAGAGCATTGGGGTGTTTTGTCCAAACAATGTTTTGCCAAGAAATATTTGACTAGATGATCCTTGAGGTTGCTTCCAACCTGGTGTTCTGTGAAGTAACTTTTTTTCCAGGTGACACTATTGCTTCACTTTTGTAAATCAGTCTGTGTTTGGAAGGGATTAGTTTTTATCAGTGTTTCCAAATTTTGTAGAGCTTAATACTAGAAGTACCCAGCAGAACCTGTAGGTGTAGAATGCACTGCAGATATGAGAAAGAGTTAAAGAAAAAAAAAAAGGTTCCATTAAATTTTAAGTCCTTTCTTCCTCTACTAGTATGTCGCATTAAAACTTCAGCATCTCAACTGGAAAAGAGACAGGCTTTGTTTGTAAAGTCAAGAATTTACTGTAGGTCTAATTGGAATCATAAGTCTTGCCAAAAAAAGCATTATTAGTTACAGAACTACTAAGATTTGCCATACAAGTTATCCAAATACTGGAGTTCAATCACTGTAATAATAGTTTAATGCTTGAAACTTACAGACAAACTTTATACTTCTATTGGTTTCGTCTAAGGAGAAAGGACTATGGTGCATTTTCATCCTGAATCCTTTGCCAAGGGAATGCAATGGGAGCTTGTTCTTTCTTGTACTTGAGGGCCTTATACTAGGGGTCACTTTCAAACATTTTCTAACATGTCCTATACCTTGCTTCTTTTGCTTTTCTGTGTTTCATCTGAATTTTTTTTATGAAAGTGGTTTTTACGTTGGAATCTTGTCTTTTGTTACTCCTAAGGACATTTTCACCCAGCTTTGAATGTACCATGTCTTCAATGATAGGTAGTTATTCATTACAATTTCCTGATAGCCTTGATATCTCATCCTATGTTTATATTTTTTGAGACATCAAATGTTATCCAGTACTTCTTTTCCACAATACCACATGATTTATTATATGCACAAAAAAAAGTGTCACTGGAATAGTGCTTGTTATCACTATTGAGCTATATCAGAATTATTATAAAAAGAGACATATGAGCACACCACTGTACAAAGAAAAGCAAAAGTCGAACAAATTAGATATGAGTCTACTAGACCTAAAAAAGCTAAATCAAAGCTGCAGGCAAGCATAAGACAAGTCCAGACAAATCAGGCTTGATAGGCCCCAGTCTACATCCTTGCAGTGTTAGAAAAAATTCTGTGGATTCTTGCTCAGGAATACCATATTTACTGAGCTAAAGGACTACAAAAGTGAGACACAGGATAAACTATGTTGATATTATTTGCAAAAACTGATAATATATTCTGAAATGGAATTTGTTACAGTTCACTGTTTTGAACAATTCATGGCCAAAATGGCTAACACTAAGAATCACCTGAGACAGCCCCTGTGAGATCATCCCTGAGGATTCTAGCAATAAACTATGAGGAGTAGGGAGGTTGGTCTTGACAGGAGATAGCAGGCTGCTAATGAAGTGCTCACAATTCTGCATTGTGGGTGTTTTATCTGTACAATCAGAGTTGGGAAGTACAGAGGTCTTAAATAGTACTTTAAAAATTAAACTAAATTAGCACAGAACATTTTATAAGAGAAGGGTAGCAGCTCTCGGAGTGTAACAGCTCTCTTGTCCTGTTCTCCTGTAGCACTTTTGTGGGCTCTTATTTTGTAAACACTACTAATTAAAATCTTTCATTTTCATGTTCATGGTTCTCACACAGTCATGTACACACAGTCATGCACACAGGAGCTAATTTAAGTTGGAAAAGCAAAAGAAGAATAGGAAAATAGTGTCTGATGTTAATCTGTTTTTTTGCATCCTGGATTTTGAATGAGTGCCTGGATAGCAGAGAAATATGTCAAGACTGATATTATAGGAGTCTATATCAGCTAAGGACCTGTCTTAACTTATTCCTTTATATGTAAGAATTATTAGTAAAAAGTTTAGAGAGATTCTGTTTGGGAAAGGATTGACCAGATATTAGCTTTCCTCTGTATGAAATCTCACTGCAAATATGGATTATTTTAGCAAACAGCTGATTGGTGGCTTTTCATCAGTTCTACAAGGACACACGCACAGCGCGCGCGCCCACACACACACACACACACATTCCTGCTCCTCCTTTAATTCTGCCCGCACTGCTGGTGTGTGAAGAAATGCATATAGTTTCCAATTGGATAGGTTAATAAAATAAAGAAAGGAGTGTGTTAACTCTAATATATTTTCATCAAGGCTTAGCCATTCTGGTTATTTTACTGTATTCATTGTAGCCTGATATTCCACAGATTAACCTTTCCTTTAACGCTGTCACACCCCACCAACTGTGATTTAGCAAGTACATAATTTATCACTTAATAAGAACGTCCATATTAAGCACAGTGGGAGCTTTTACTGGCAGTAAAATCTGCTTTTCTCATCGGGAAAATAAAGGCTGGATCCAAGTGGGCTGAGAAAGTTTAACGTCTCTTGTAATGAGAATGACCTTAGAAAGAATGGAACTTTTTATTAGCAAATGTTTAGTATGTGTTGTGGTTGTCCCAAAACATGCTTTGAGAATACAGACCCTAATTCGACATACATTAATTAAAGTGTCAACAATTTCCAAGGTTACTCTGTGTGTCTGAAGTAGTTAAAAAGTAGTTTTATTTAGCCCACGTTGAACTTATATTATTACAGTAAGGAATAAAGCTCTAAATATAGCACTTACTGTCCTATCGTTTCATGTTATTTTTCTTTTTTTCTATAGAGGTAATTAAATCTCTCTTCGATTAACTCTTTTACAAGTTAAGAAGAAAGATGAAGAAAGCTGAAGAAAGTTGAAAAAAAGAAACCTGAAAAGTTGTAAAGCTTCCAACTCCAATCTTGTCTAAACAATCTGAATCTGTTTTGGGGTTTTACATGCAACATTCCTCCTCTGTGAAGAAAGATGCCTTGCACTAGAGTACAAGGTTCCAATTCAGTGTGCTTATAGGGTCACCTTTCCAAGAGGATTAAGTAAAAGCTGCTTCTGTTACCTTCATTATAAAGTGTTGATATATCGGTTCATTCTTCCTTGCATTTATTCCTGTGAATATAAATCATTGGCAATTATTTGGAGTAGAGATGGGGTCAAAACCCAGTGGCAAATGTCTGATATCTTTAAACCAGTCAGAGACTCTTGTAAACCTATGATAAGTTCTGATTGTTAGTGAAAATATGGGGCTGTTAAAAGTTAACATATGGATAAGGTCCCAACCTGTTCTAAAAGTAGTTCTCCAAGAGAATGGCACTATTAATTACCCTTTTATAAATAATTTTACCTTTTCAAAGATGTTCAGTATAAACTAATGATTAATATGGAGAAGCTCTTTACTATCAGAATGAGAAAATTTACAAGATCTGAACTTGGGACTCTTGAACTGTGTAGGCTACTGCTCTTTTCACCTTAATTTTTCTCTAATAACTATTTTCAAACCACTCTAAATTACATTAATAATTAAATTATTTCTCCCATAATCTAAGAAAGACAGCAGAAAGAAAAAAAGATGACTCTTGCTATTTCAGATTATAGATCTATAATACGGACTCTGATTCTGATATGATAGGACTAAAACCTTGGATGAATAAATAGAATATCCTTTAAAACATATACACTCAAGTGTGCTAACACTATTTTTTTTTCTTTTTGATTCACATTCAGTATTCTTTAGAATAGAACAAACATTTCCTGGCCACCATGGAGAGCTATAATTTATTTTTACTATTCCATTCTATGGTAAATTTTTCTTTGTAGTGAATAAACTTGCTTCATTCTAGACAGTACATCCGAGGAGAATACAGAGGAGGCAAAGGAAATAAAAAAAGCAATGTGGTATTCTGTTTTTGTAGCTTGGGGAAAAATTCATTGTCAGTGTTATAAAATTAACAATCACAGCATCACCTTTGGGAAGGGTTTTAGAGAAAATAATCTGAGAAAAGCTCTCAGGAGACTTGTGTAAATTCCTTAGTGGCTGCTTTCTCAAGCTCTCTCCATAGAAACATGCTTCAAAGTACATCAGGAGAAGCAATTTTCAGTAGTATTAGTGATAAGGCAGCTGAGTCATATTGCTTTGAACTCAGAGCCATTTGTCTTGGGAAGACAATCAGTTTAACCCATTAGTGAAACCACAGTACCAGAAAGATCCATGCTGATCCAACATAGGATCCCAGAAATCACTAAGAGTTCACATAGACGTGCACACGGGACTCAATGTTCTTTTTTTTCTCCTATTTTTCTGACTCCATGAGCAGTAAAACACATATTTGTTTGCTTGTTTGTTTGTTTGCTTGTTTGTTTATTTATTTGACATCATACATGTTGATTGGGTTGTCTGCTGCTGCATCAGCAGCATCCACAATTTTCAGACTAGATGAATGACCACACAGCAGATAATCTACTTTCATGTGGTACCTTCATTTTTCAGTGTTCCGTAGGGAATTCCTGCATCTGAGCATAATATGATAAAAGTCCAAAATCTACAGCCAGTAAAACCTGCCTGGAACAGTTTCTACTAAGCTAAGTTCATTATGTGACCTGTCCAGCACCCACAGTTTTTGTGTTCATTGAAGGCCAAGGTAAAGCTCACTATGAAAACTGAGGTAGGAAAAGAAATTGAAAATTTCAGTACTTATGTCGAAATCATAAGAAAAGCACAGAACCTTATGGTGGCTTAAACTTGGCTGGTTACCAGATGCCATCCAGCTGCTCTTTCACTCCTTCATCTCAGTAGGATGGGGAGAGAAAATAAGGTGGAGAAACACAGAGGTCTAAATAACCACAGGGAAATTACTGGCAACAAGCCTTGACTTGGGGAAAAATTTAATTTATTGCCAATTTCAAACAGAATAGGATGATCAGAATAAAAAAGAAAAAAAAAAGACAAAAATAAACAATCTCATCTTTGCAATCCCGTCAATCTCTTTTTCACAGGCTTAGCTTCACTCCTTTTTCCCAACTCCTGTACCTCTTTCCCTCTCCCCCTGGTGGTAAAGGGATAATGAGGAATGGGTTGTTGTGGTCATTCATTGTGTAACCTGATGACGGTATGTCACATATATAGTCAACATTATTTTTAAGCAACATTTTTTTTTAATGTGTATATTGAGCTAATACAGGCGGATGTGTAAGATAAGAAAAAAGAATACACAGAAATTAGAGCAGCTACATTTGAAAGAAATAAAAAGATCTGAACATTCAAAACTTTATGAATATGACATTGTGACTTCCAAATGAGACATTTCATTTTTCAAACTAATGTCAATGAAGCCAGAATTTTAGTTTGTTCTTGTATATCTTGAGAAAAAAAATCTGTTAAATTAAATGATGTTTGGTTTTTTATATTTTGTCTGTGAAAAATCCTACTTGAAAGGGCAGAAATGATGCATGGGCTTCCAGTAAATTGAAATTTACTATCTAAAAGGTTAGCTATTAGAAAGTAAAGTATGATAAAGACTGAATTTTTTATTTATCACTCTAGAAAAATTTCCCCCCTGTCAAAAAATTAAAGCTTTAAGAAATCATGTTGCATTGATATGCATATTCTAAATGAATTGGTGATCTTACTCATATTTTTTTTTAAATTAAAAAGGTTCTGCATAAGTTTCTAGTGCTAATACTTCTCATGAAGGTCATCCCTCAGTAATGCTAAGGGTCGTGTATTGCACAGGAAATGTCTTTCATAATCCTGAAGCTGGTTAAATTATCTGGTTTTCCTTGCTCTTACTTTTTTCCTTACCAAAGTGGCATATGAGCATTGATTAAATGAATTATAAGGTCCATGTTTGATTGATTTTTCATTTCTTTAATTTAGACAGTAAAACTTTCTATCACATTTTGACGTTAACAATTATGATTGAGATAATAGAGGTATGATTCCACTGGAAGTTAAAAAGGAAAAAGTTGCCTTGCAAATGTCAAGGCACCTTGTGATCCAAGATGATTAAAACTAAACTGTTTGCTATATGAGTCCCAAGGTGCTGCTATATCTCAGCGTCCATGACATTTAGCCAGTGACTTTTCATAGCTTGTTAATAATGTATAGCAATCCCAGTGTAAATTTGCAGTGACAGATCTGGCCTGTTACAGTAGAGCAGTTAACTAGATTTATTTTGGATAGAAAATACAGATTTGGAAAAAAATTATGACTGATGTCAAAAGAGATTGCACATTTGCAAGACTGTTTTAGCTCAGGCAGTTCTCAGGAAATGTGCTTTTCACATTCATCTGTTATTCTCCTCAAAACACTAATTATCTAACCTAGAGGTATTAGCAAAACATTACCAAAATCATCAAGGTTAGCACTCACAAAGAAAAGCTTATCCCCAAAAAATTTTATAGTGTGGACTGCTCCACAAAACTCATTGATTTTACCGGGTTGGCTGAGTCACATAGGCAGGTAAAGGTTACAGCACAAACATTCTCTTCTAAATACAATTGCTGTTAATCATTGCTCCAAGTGAACCTAATAAATTTCTGTATTGTAGAAACCATGTTTTTTCTGAACCTCCTATCTCACTGATACACAAATTATTCATAAGCTGTAAAAGGTCACAAGGCAGATGAAGAAAGAGAGGGAGAGAGAAGGAAAAGGGTACAGGTAAGAAAAATGGACTCAAAAGATGAGATAAATAACAGACTCAAAGAGTAGTGAGTTACAAGAGGATACAAATGTGGCTGTTTGGATTCTTGTTGATTTTCTCTGAGGCTAAAAGTTTACTAGCAAAGAAAAAATTTTACTGTGACTGTAGCCACAATTGTCATAGATCAAAATCCTTCATTTAATTCTCTCTTTTCAGTCTTTTATTCAGCTATTGCATTGGCATATGCTCAAATTAAGATAATTACTCTGGATAATGATTGATATAAAGGCACAACACAAATGGGATTGTATTTGCACCATAGTACGTCACCATCTATATGAGATAAAAAAATCTACAGAGAATGACAGAAGAGAGAAAGATCTTTGTCAACATCCCTAAATGTGTCATAAATAAATTGTGGCTGCATTATTCTTACAGCAAATGAGCACTACTTTTTGATGCCTTTCAGTACCAAACTATTGATCTTATGTTGATCCTTCTTTAAGTTTAGTAGCTCAGCCTTCACAGTGCATTATTTTAATTTATCAGATAAGCTCTAGGAGTTACTTACTGATGAACCTAGGTATGCATTTACTTATAAATGCATAAATTGTTTTCTATTAGATGGTAACCAACATACAAGAGTTGCAGTGATGATACCTTCATATGAAAGCTATCTAAAAGCCTATGGTTTTTGTTAGCAGAATGTTTATATCCCAAACAAAGAAATATGTTCCAAAATATTTCAGTTATGTTTACTTCGATTTATAGCACAAGAATGGTATTCCATACCTACTTAAACTTTCTAATATCAGATTTGTGATTTAAATTCTACTGTTTCTATCCCTTCTAAGGTTCTACAAGAAATGACAGAAGGGAAATAAGAATGTGGAGAGGCAGAATAAAGATTTTTTTTTTTTTGAAAAGGAGTAAATATAAAGGAAGGTGGGAGTGAACAAAAAGTTAAGAAATTATTGAAGTTCTTGTCACACCCTTAAAAGTGTTAACTTCATTAAAACAACAAGGTGTAATGTTTATTGCAATTTTGGGAATTTTGTGAAAGCTGCTGATACTAAGCTGTTGTTTTAGATTACTTCTAGTTTTTTCATAATTGCTCAGAATAATTTAGTTAATAGTGTGGCTGTCTTTGCAGTCATGAAGCATTTTTTACATTGCATCATGCTTTTTGAACAGGAGCAAACTGAATATTGTGGTATTCCAGTTTGCCAAAAAAAAATATAACATGTCAATATGTTGAATGCTTTCAACATTCTAAAGTATTATATAAGTTGAATGATTGTCTGTCATGGGGAAAAAAGGGGCACTTGGTACATATTGATATATGTAAGACTTGATATAATGGATATCTAAGTGCTTTCATAGCTTTAAGACTTTCATCTAAATTTCATCTAAGTCTTATTTGTAAAACTTTTCTATTTCTGGTGGTGCCACAATCATCCTATATGGTATTATAAATTTAATAAATATTTGGAAAGCTTGCAGTACAAGATAGGTTATTTTGCCAAATATTTATACATACACACACATATATATTTTTTTTCTTTTTCCTGCCTCAGTGTCTATAGACTTAGACCCACGGTTATATAGTTTATATCTCTAAAGTCTCAAGGCTTTGTAGATCCTTGAGTCTCTGAAGTCTTGAGCTTTTCTGAGTAGGAAATTGCACAGAGTTCATCCAGGCTGTAACCTACAATATCTAGCTGACTCCACACTATTGATTCTCTCCATGGGAGTTATAGCAACCTGCTCCACTAATCATTCTTGCTTCAAATAGTTATGACCACAGGAGCTCAGTAAACTGCTCTAGTCTTTACTACTGTCTAGCTCTCAGCACGTATACACACCACATATCAAAATGTGCCCAATCGAAGCAGCCAACAGGAGAGTTCTTAAAAAGACCTTTTGTCAATGTTTGACTTTTACCAACTAAAAAATCAAGCACACACACCTTAGATACACATAGGTGTAGTTGTTCTGTCCAGATATTTCACTTAATTGTTTATTTCTTCCAGTTTATTCTGTAAACTCTATTTTGGGTTTTTTTTTTTTTTTTTTGCTTAAGATAAAGCATAAAGTTACATTCAAAGTTACATTAAATTGGCATAACATTCCATATATCTAGTTGCCTTTTTCCCCTGGTAGAATATTTTTTCCATCCCTTTCATATCTGGAAAAATTCACTCCCTTCAATTTGGTTTTTTGGTCTTTTAATTTTTTTTCTTAATATGCTCTGTAGACAGTGTGAAGACAAAGGTATATGAAGAAAATTATTTAAGATTTCAGTTAGCAGAATCATCCTCTGCATTCCTTATTCCACTGAGCACAGGAGAATGTTAGAGTGATTAGTGACCAATATGAAGTTGTGTTCTAACTACTGGGCTTTGAAGGTTACAAATAGGGTCAAAGGACCAAACTGCATCTTTTCAGTGAATTATTTTTAATGTTTTTCAACCGAAAAACAGGTGGGCTTGTGGGTCTCTCATTAAGGTGTATTTTAGTGGTTTTTTTCTCATATATTATGACTAGATATTTGAAAAATAGTAGTGCTTGCTTCACTTTGTACATTTTCCAAGCAGTGTACCGTAGCTGTCATCTGTAGTTGATGCAGACTTTGACAAATCTCTTCTGTTGTTATTGTCTTGGTAGATTCCAAATTTTCATTACTCAGAGTTTATTCCATACAAAATGAAACTAATACAGTCTAATAGTCAAAGCAAAAAGAAATCGAAATAAAATTCCTGATACATTGTGCAATGATCCCTCAGGAGGTGTCACACATTTGTGTTTCATGGTCCATCCTCCTCTTTTACTTCACAATCTGGAAAGCTAAGGTAGGCAGTGCAAATTATATATGCTGTATTCACTCAGAGTAGCACCTTGAGGAGTAGGTGACATGACTACTTGGATTTACTCAAAGATATTTTGGTGATATACTCATCTCCCTCTTAAGTGGGGCATAAATCTTGGTGCTTTTTGCTGGACCCAAAACAAAATACAACATGTGCACCTGGTTACTAAAAGGAGTGTTTGAAAACATTGTCTCATGTGAAATATATCTGTGTTAACACGTCTCAGAGTAAGTGTTATTAATATTATGGGACCCTGTTTCTTAGAACATATTTGTGTATATCCATAAAGCTGGGTCTATATACACAAAGACATGTTTCAATAATGAGATTAGCAGGATTTTTGAACTTCATTAAAGGTCTGTAAGTCTTTTAAGCTGTATGTTGAAATCATATGGTACTACTTTGATTATCACATAGAATTTACAATCACAAAAATACAGAAGAGTTTTTTTAAGAAAACTAATATTTTATACCTAGAATTATAATTAAATCTTGAGCCCTGAAGATTAGCTTCTATGCTGTAGTTTGCAATTGATAGTACAAATTTGTCAGCAAGCATTTTTTCAAACATAGGCTGCAGTTACTTACCTAAATTATTTTAGTAGACAATCTCCCAGGAGTATATAAAACAAGGTTTGTATTCACCTTGATAGAAGCAGTACACACTAATTGAGAGTGTTAGGCTTGACTATGATCCAGATGTGAAATTTTGGATGGGTTTTGCCATCATAAATCCCTTAAAAGACCAGAGTGTATCATAGCATGAAACTTGGAAGTGTTCCAGTAAAATACTCCTTGAAACAGAAATATATGATGTCTTGCTAATGCACATACTTCAGACATTATTTCCACACAAGGTCCATTTTATATGATGTTTATGTGTAGTATAACACTTTGGAATGTTGTTTTCTTCAGGTGTCTTGCTGGATTTTCTGGACAATTTTGTGAAATGGAAGTTAATGAGTGTAATTCATCACCTTGTCTACATGGCTCAACCTGTGCTGATCATATCAATGGATACACTTGTAAATGTCAAAAAGGTAACTGCTATATGGCAGAGCAATCTTAAAAAATGATAGTTTTGAATTATCAGTGTTACTAGTGAGAAAATTGGTAAATCATATCAAGCTCTTTTGTTGTATATGAGCTATGTCTCTTTGGCAAGCTTTTTGAATAAAATCTAAAGAGAATTAACTACTCTAGTAAACATATGAGAAAGGCTTCAAAATAAAACCAGCTCACTGAGAGAGTCTGAAGTATTATTTAAAGCCAAGTTTATTCTTTATGATCTTTACTAATGTAACTTGCTGACTAAGTAGTCAAATAACCACTGTTTAACAGCAAAATAATTTTTCACTAAGTATAGAATGAGATTGACTGAAAAGCAATTCTGAACACTTTAACTTACATTTTTATTATTATCCTTACTGTTGATGTTGTAAGACATACCCATGGTTATTCTACTGGCTGGGATTAAAATAATTTTCTTTAAAACTTTATATATAGAATTTAAAAAGGGCACTTTCTTAAAAAGTGGGAACTGTTTTCTAAGAGATCAACTAAAACAGGTCTGGTAGCATATGAAAATATAAGAGATTTAGTATTTATACAAAAGTGAAGGTCATAATCAGCCTGCATTGTCATGCAATCACAAATTGAATCTGTTCAGGACTATTACAATCTCCTGTCATGTCTACTAATAAAAAGCCTTTTCTCAACCTAAGTAGGATTTCTAATCCATATACATAAGTAGCATTCTGTTCTGTAAATTGCTCTTAAATTAAGAAACATATGAGTACCTCCCTCGTGAAACTTTAATTTTTAAAATAGTTTAAATCTATTTACTATTTTACTGACTTGTGCTGATGAATGATTTCTGTGGTAGTATTGACACATGGTTTCTTACTGGCTATTTTAGAGATAACTTAGATATATTCTGGATGATAAATATTCTGTTAACCCATGCTATCTCCATATATCTGATCTAGTTATTTTGTGCGAAAATCTTCTCACATTGTTGGTTTCAATTTACAAGCAAAAACGTGTTAGCCAACTCTCCTGAAGTCAAGTAACAATACATATATTACACTTTTCTAGAGACTTTCTACTCATTCTTGTTGTATGTTTAAAGAAAGCACATAGTGAATTCAATACTAATATATTTTTCATTTAATTCTGAATTCATCTTAATGATGAAAACTATTCAAAACTATATGCAAGAGATTTTATTCAAAAAATGTGGAAGCTACTGAAGCAAATACATGTATGCGCATAATGAGAGTCAATTTGGCAGTTTATTTATTTAATTGATAATAAGGAACAAATTTCTAATATGTAAGACTTTAAGCATCTTTGGCTTACTAAAGGCTAATTATTTGTAGGACTACATTGCATACAGCTTAATAATTTTTTATCAACTTTTTTAATGTAAAAGAGATACTTGGTAGCTCAGAAAAACCCTATAGTTCTGATATATGAACCAATGAGTGAAAATTAATTTGATATTCATATAGAATTCATGATAATAAAGATCTTTCTGATCTTAAAAAATCTGAGTCATGACCTAACTTCAGTACTATATATCCACCTAGTAATGCATATGGCCATAACCCCCTCCACCAATATTAATGACTTAAAACCTTAAAATATGTATTTTTAGTCATTAAAGTCCTTCACACAGAATACATTGCCAGTTCCATTTTGTCCATTATTTTTAAAGCTTATTAAGATAATGTATCAGATATGTTTTAATATAGGCATTTAAAAATTGCTCAGTAGCCAAGGAGTGTGATTGCTGTCTCTATGCAGCATCGAAATTCTTGATATGAGTAGAAGAAACTTCTCTCTGACCTTGTAACTCACTCCTACAGCCAACATATTTTTAAACCCCTTCCAACCCAAGTATAATCTTCCTTTCTTATGTATTCCTTTTAGTAATACCATATGTAATGTTGTGATAACATACTAACAGACATTAGTAGGGGTGAAAGATCTGTAAATTACTTTTCCACCAGGTAAAAAATTACAGAAAAACAACAGAAAAATAACCCCATGCTTCAAGTGTATACATAATTTTTACATATCTAGTGCTTTTTAAAATTAATACAGTATTTTCAAATGTTATTTGAGTATCTAAAACAGCTGTAGAGGTGAGAAGGCTACAGCTCTGAAAAGCAGTGAATTTGGAGTGGCAGAGGAACTTTTCAGAGGAATAACTTTTCGAAGTTGCACAACTGAAGAAAGGGATTAGAAGAAAAAAATATCATCCAGAGAGAGAAAGTGGAAATAGCTAGTAAAAAATCTGCTTTTTTTGACAGACTTTGACTGTTCACATATAATAGATCTTATATTTCTCTTCTGAGTTTCACCTATAGAAATATGGAGCTGGGATTGGGGATTTTTTGGTCTATAAAGGCAACAATGGGAAGGAACTGGGCAGATAGTCTGATATACCCCTCATTAGATTCCCTGTTGTAATTTAATGAAATGGAAAAGGGATAGCACCAAGACTGAAATAGGAACAAGGCAGCTGATTGCAGCTTTCCAAAAACCTCCAGAGAACAAAGTGAAGCATGTGGTGATGGCATGTGATACTAGGAAAGGGAATGGATTCAGCTCTGACAAATGCATTTTGTAATGGATCATGATTTTTGTCAGCTGTTGTCCCAGTATCAGGGCCCATACCCTTAGAATAATAGATGCATGTTCAGACTCTGTGACTGCAGCTTCAGGCTGTTCAGGTGCAGAAGCAGCATGCAGAGATGTAAACTGTATTCTAACAGCACCTCGGACAGCTCAAAAGCAACAACAGCAGCTGTTGGAACTAATAGCAGGCTCAAGGATGTGAAGTCTAACTGGGCAGGCTGCTCTTCTACAGGGCAGCTAAAGCAAGACTGGAATGTAGCAGGTGAATCCATTTGATAAATTCTCTGGGGCAAAATCTGAACAGTGGCAATTAGATTTGTAGCAGCCTAGGACTGCTAGGGGGCTTGTGGGGCTGTTGGGTTTTCTTTGTTAGTTCCTTTAGAAATAGTAAAATGAAGAAAAAACAAATCTGTGATGGGTGGTGGGAATATCATGGCAGAAAGTGTGGTGTTCTTCAATAACTAGCCATATTTTACAGAATTCTGAGTTTGTATGTACCAAGCAAATGGACTGATTCCATTTCAGCTTAGCCTAAGGAGCAAGTTTGAGACAGGCTTAAATTACCTGATTGAAAACACATCTTCAAGATCAGCATTTAGCCTCTAATTTATTGTGTACTTACTTGTAAAAGAGATTTTCATAAGAAATGCATATCAATAAAATTTCCAGTAATCTGACTAATAAGCTGTGAGAAGACAGAATCTCATGGTGTTAAACACAAAGCTGCTTTTCTCAAAAATTGTCCTCCTCATTGATCTGGCACTGGAATATCAGAGTTTCTCTTTTTAACTTTTTTTTCTTTATTGTTTTCTACTCTGAGAAACCACAGCCCCAAAAAGTTCATATTCATCCTATAATATATATCTCTATATATGGGAGCATGGATGTAGTTACCCATAACTTTGTTCCCTTGACACTCAGCAAATGGAATGTAAATTTTAACGAGTCTTGCTTTGGGGTTTGCTTTGATTTTTTTTCTGACAGGATGGGAAGGCCTCCATTGTGAGTTGGATGTTGATGAGTGCATATCCAACCCCTGCATACACGGTATCTGTGTCCAGAAAGAGCCCAGCTTTGGTTATTCCTGTTTTTGCAAGCCAGGATTTGTGGTGAGATGCTGAAATCCTTTCTTATCTTTCCTTTTACCTGATTATCCAACATTGCACAGAAAATACTGTATGTAAGCCTTTCTCTTTTTAAACTTGCTCAGAATTGTTGAAATACTTCTTGAAGGAAATGGAATCACAGAGGTGACATATGCTTTGTTCAAGGAATTCACCAGGAGTTTCTCCCTATTCCAGTGACCCTTTGTCTACATTTTTGTAAAGTCTATAAGTTATCTTAAGGGCTTGGTAGATAAAAATGGATCTTAACAATATAAATAATCTGACTAAATTTACTGACAAACTATCCTGAGAAGAAAAAGCTATCTCATAAAAAATAATACCTTTCTTGAAAGGTGTTTTTGCAGAGTAGAGTGGGTAATATTAATGCTTTGCACAGACCATGGTAACTGCTGTCTTTTTGTTTTCTAAAGCAGATTGGCTTTCAAAACAATGTCAAATGATGATGAAGGATATATCACTTGAGAGCCATAGTCCTTTCATATGGAAAACAGTCAGATCCTTATGTTAAAATAATCTTATTTTTTCATTAAATATTCATGCTTATCTCACATGAGCAACTGCTATGGAGAAGATCAGTTACATAATTTTTTTACCATTTATGTCTTACCAAAAAAAAAAAATTCTAAATGCCAAATATAAACACCAGAGAGAAAGACTAAAATCTGTTGAGAGAAATTATTTTATCAATTAGTGCAAAATTTATTGGTACAAGTCGATGTTGTGTGACACTGTAGAGATAAGAAGTGCAGATAAAATCAAAAATGGGTTAGAAAGAGGATAGATTCATTGTTATTAAAATTACTCTTCTGAATGTTACCCTGGTCTAAGGAGTCTTTGATTTACTTATTGCCAAAAGTTGGAATGGTATCTTTGGTGAGTAACCAGATGCTAGTTCTGCTTGCTTTCTTCCTGTTTTCTTCCCAAAGTATTCATTAATAGCTCACTGATGATGGAGCTAGATAGTTATTTGACCCATGGGGGCAGGTTTTCTATTAGTACATAGCTTGAGTATTAATTGTACAGTATGTTGCAGAACAAACAAGCCCTTGCAGAAGGAAAAGTAACAACCCTTTGAAGCAGCTGAAATTTAAGATGTATCATCTTTGATTTTTATTCCATTATTCATTTTTCCATCTTCTATGCTTTGGGAAGGAATACAGAAATGAGAAAACATGGTGTGGGAGCCACCACAGAAACGTTTTTAACATACGTATCTTCAGCATGAAAGATAAGAAGTTGTAGTCTAAACACCTCAAGAGGTATATTTGTAAGGCCCCAATGGGTTTTTGTTCGTAACCATGAGTAGTTGTGGAATGGAAACAGTGAAATTCACAGAGAAATAAGTATTCAAGGAACTCCAGCTGCAGTGTGTATGTAAATCTTCTGTAGTCTATGTCTGTACTGCTACCCAAAGTATGGATCATAAAATATAGATTGTGAAATCTCTCGTAAATTTTGGGAAGAAAAGCACAGCCAGTGGTATATGAAATAAATGTTTACTTTTTAAGTAGAACCATCTATAGAAATATACCTGCTTTTAAGTACAAATCTGCACAAAGTAAATTATTTCATCCCCCTGCATGGAAACTGTTAAGGCATTTACAGGCACTTTCGGTGCTATCAAATTTATCTATGACTTCTTAATGTACCCTTCATGCACACTGGAGGTTATCCACATCTGCTTTGTTTCTATGAGTCATAAAATCGTAATCAAATGCTCTTCACCATTAAATGTAGTAGTCATAAAAATGTACTAATCTGTCACAGGAAAGTCAGAGTGAAACATAAGTTTTATAAGATTAAGAACGATCATGAGCTTGCTCAGACTGATCATTTGTTCTATATGTAGAATTAGAAAAGCGCAAGGAGGAAATGCATTGAAACTGACATATTAATTGGCCTGTTGTTCCTTTGTGCTTTGGAATACCAATACAGTGAGTGATTTTATAAAATGCCATGAATCTACCAGATAGCTCATCTGCTTGCCAAAACAAATTAAGAAGTTGATTGAAATAAGCATGAATGCATCTAAATCACTCAAAACCCATCAATTTAACCTCTTCTGTTTTAAACCCCGAATAATTTAAACTACTTGTAAAAAAAAGTAATTTCAGTTTTCATGTCTACATTTCTTCCTCTCTCTCTCTTGTCCTTCCTATTGTTTCTAAATATCATAAATTAATATAATAGAGTTGACAGAGATCTCAGAAAATGTAAGTTGTCCCAAGTTCTATGTGAATAGTTAGCCAGGCAGACATGAAAGGCTATTTAAGCATTTGTCTGAAGGAAAGTGTGTAATGAACACGTACTTCTTGAGCTCTAGAGAAGGCTTCCATTTTTTCACATGTACCCCAGCTGTAGGAGAAGATTCAGTCAGAAATTATATCATGATGATAGGTTGTCAGAGATGTATGACTTCAGAGATGACAGTGTGTATTTTAAATAGTTTTCCAAATATGTAGTATACATCTAGAATAGCTGTGAGCTGTCTCTCTTCATGTAGCCTATTAGTTCATTACAACAGAAGTGAGAATAAAATGAACCCAAGCCTGACTTCAGCATATATTTATTTCACACTTCAGAAATGCATTTAATTCAGATAATTATTCCTTGCCTTTTTTACAGGCCACTGCATATGAACATTTTTATTTTATTACTAGGGAGGATATTTCAGACTTCCCATGAATTGTTACTCTTGATAAAAAATAAGAAATTAATGCCTGGTCTAATTTGAGACTGCCACTATATTTTTCCTTTTCTAAGCATTATCTGTGAATGCAAGGTATTAACATGGATCTGTGCCTAGATTTGGAAACAACAGACAACAAACCATGGACTTCAATGTATAAAAGAAAAGAACACTAGCTTGCAAGTCAGAGCAAGCCATAGGTTTTTAGACAGCAAAGTCCTCTGTAAAAAGTCTTTTGTAAACCTACATACTAGCTGAAGATTATTATTTTACCCAGTTTTAATTGCTGGTAACAGTATTGTCTTTGATACTTGTCAATTATAAGTCTCTAGGGAAATTATTTTTATTGATAATCAGAGTAAAAATATCATTTAGTTAAAATTAAAAATACACTATAAATATAAATACAAAATAACTATACTACTAAATTAGTTAAGGAATATTTTCCACATGACATTTACTTTTGAAAGCATAAACAGCTTAATGTAATCAAACAATATTTTAGAATCAAAAGAAAGCAATAATTGTAACTAACATCACAATGAAAAGTAAATTGCCTTCAAAAAATGGCTTTTTTTTGAAAACTCTCTTTCAGGGACGAAGCTGTGAACTTAATTACAATGATTGTCTTATACAGTCCTGCTCCACTGGATTTCTTTGTGTTGATGGAATAAACAATATCACCTGTTTACCTACTGTGCCCCAAAGCAAAAAAATTCTCACTGAAGCGGCTGAAGTGTTTCCTGCTGAAATTTTAGACAATGACCTTCCATCAGAACTGCCTGTACCTATGGAACTTTGGTCTAAACATGTTTCTCCTGATTTTCTTGCAGGAGAGGTGTCCCAAGGTGAGTAGAAAAAGCTTCTGAACAAAGCATATATCAAACTTCTTTCCTTGTTAATGCTTTTAAAGTGGTAAGGATATTGAAAAAATATATATATTAATTATAAAGATTTTTTTATTTCATATATTCCCTTCTATTTTTTTTGTATTTACTCCAACATGACTTCATAATTGCACCTTTATGTAACTGTAAAATTACTCTTTTCTCTCAAAAGAATTTTTCCCAGCATCTTTCACATCCAGTAAGGAAAACTCCACTTTCTCTAAGCTGGGTTTTCAGTTCTCAGTGGACAATTTCATATGCCTCAAATTGTGTTCAGTAAACTCTGATTCTAATGCCAATCTTCACCTCTTCCTTGGCTAGTCAGCAGGAGAGAAAGGTAATTTTTCTTACTCCATGGGGACTTTGATTCTTTTTTCCTAGTTCACATGTTTTCTGAGTGCTTCTTCTTCTGTGCATCTAGATCTTTTTTGATTAAAAAATATATTGGACAAACCTCTCAAAGCCTCTGCCACTCTAATAGTTTGTAGTGATGTTTTTGGGAAGTCAAAAATTGCCTATCTTGTTATTTTGAAAGCATTTGCAAAAAAGTCAAAAGTAACAAAAGTGCAACATTTTATTGTGAAGATTGTACCTTCATTGTGGCCTCTCCATATTACTAAAAATAGTATTATACAAGTAGCATGTATCAGGCATTCTCTTTACAGATAGTTTCAGAATTTTCTGCTTATATACCTCTTCAAAATGATTACTTTTATAAAAAATAAGCTGAGTCCTGTTTTGGTGGGGGGATTTTTTGTTTGTTTGTATATTTTGTTTTGTCTTGGGCTTTGGTTGTTTTTTTTTTTTTTTGTTGTTTTGTTGGTTTTTTTAATTTGGGTTAATTAGTTTTAGAGAATGTTGGTTTCTGGTATACAGAATTCTGTTGGGACTGACTGATTGATTAATTGATTGATTGAACTGCTTGTTCTGCCTTTTCCTTCACAAGAATCACATACTCATCTTCCATTTTTTGATGGATATTGTCTATTTTCCTTCAAAAACCATCTCTTTATAATCATCATTTTCATCACTTATGTTCTTTAAAGAGACAAATATAAACTTGACAAAATGATTAGCTACTGTTAAACAGCAGACAACAGAGGAAATTCAACTAATACTGGACACAAAACTGCATGATCCAGACGTGGAGATCTGTCGTTCATGAAGTCAGGGTACATTCTGAAGCATTCAGCTGAGTAGTTTATCTCAAGAACTATTTTTCGTAGACATAGTAAATAGTAGTTCTGAGTTAAAAACATATATATTCATAAATGTATGTGAGACTCCTAAAATATTTTTAAAACAATCAGATCAAGTGTTATGTATATCTTTTTCATGCAAAAACTTCAGTTATGGAATTACTGATGGATACGCTGAAAAGTTGTCATTGTTTGAATCCCCTAATGATGTGATATCCTATTTGGTTTTATTGGCACAAGTGACATGTGTGCAAACAGAAATTTGTAAAATTTTAATGACAAACTTATTATTATTTTTGATACCTGTTATCCTGCTTCAAGTTCTGCCTTATACAAGTTTATTAACAATACTGTACTGAAAAAAATGACTGCTGTGCCTGATAAAGAACTCATGAGTAACCCCTGTTACCTAGACTTCACAGAACGTCTGCAGTGGAATAGGCTCTGGCCTTTATCAGCTGGTGCTCTGTTGAGTTTCCCATTTCTATTCAGAGAACTGTTTGAGGTGGTGGGGTATTTCTATGCAAAGATAAAATGTCTGTCATAGTTGCCAGGTGCTTGGAAGAGATTTATTGTCATCCAGCAGCAGCTGATATGGCACCTGCTGCCATACTTGACACAGATGGCTATTCTTCACGTTCAGCCACACAGGCTACTAGATCAGTGTAGGAACAGGTTGGAGGCTGCTACAATGCTGACAAGAGATCAGCAGCTGAACAGTTTCACCTCACTACAATAACCTTTTCAGGATTTCAGGTGTTCCTTTCATTATACTTACGTATAAACTCAGGAGGTATTTCTATGGTTGTAGTATATAAGTCTAATCAACATTTTTAATGCAAAATAGGTACAGAGAAAAATGTATATTTCTTGGGATAATTTTTTTTGTATGTAGTGTAATTAATTTGCTACTTCTCGTTCCAAAATAAGATAAATGGTGGCTGCATGTTTTAAAAGCAGTACAATTTTTAGAACATTACAGTATTTCAGAAATAAATTGAGGGAATTACAAGGACATATGAAAACCTAAGAATTCTGGAATTAAGAATTAGGGAATATTGATTGGTTTGATCTACATATTTATACTATACCTAAATAAAACAGAATGAATACTCATAAAGCCAAGGAGAAGGGTTTTTTTTGGGTTTTTTTGGTTTTGTTTTTTTTGGGTTCTTGGGTTTGGGTTTTTTTTTTGTTTGTTTTTTGTTTTTTTTTTTTGCTTTTCATTCTTTGCTTGAGGGCTTGTGTTGGAAAAAAATGATTTCATATCATTGATTTCAATCCCTTACGGGGAAAAAAGGTATCCTAGACCAGGAAAGATATATATAAAGGTGCCTAATGTCAAATAAAACATTTTTGTGGAGTATAGAATACAGTTGTTTTCCTGTGAATGCTTGTATACATAGATTTCATTCTCAGTATGCATCTGTAAAGACACAGATCAAATTCATATTGCCAGAACTGCCTCCTGATACTGTGCCTGTACTCAAGAGGTCAAGTTGCCTGAGCATACCACTGTGGATTTCCAACCGACCAAGATATGGCCTAAAGGGAATTGTTGTTGTTGTTGCTTTGGGGGGTTTTGTTAGTTTGATTGAGTTTTATAGTGGAAAAAATAGATAAGGAACAACAATGCATTCTCAAAAGTAATAGCTGCCCTTATGTTGATGCATAAGCAAATCTATGTCTTTTTTATTGGAAGAAATAAGACTATTAAAAAGCTAAGTGAGAAAGCTCTTGGAAAAGTAAGATCTTTAATACACTGATGTATCTATAGTAGAAGAAACATGTCAAGCTGCGAAACCCAATGTACTCTTCTGTACTCACAAATTTAGTGTATTAATTAATAATCTGTATTACTAAAACTTAAGAAAAAATACTGATGACCAACCCAGATAACCTGCAGTCTCTGAAAAATGGGTACTACATACTTATATTTTAGAATACTTATTTTCTTCTCACAATCAGTAGAAACATTACAGCAAGTTCTAAGATAGCTTAGAGTAGCAAGGACCTCTAGAAATGGACTATGAGAGATGCAGAAAAATATATTTTTTGATCTGGTCTCCAGGTGTGCTTTTCCACTGCCATGACATTGCTTGTGGCAAATAATGTTTTGTAAATACATTTATTCTTATAAAAAACATATTTATCATGATAGAAATGCTTTAATGTGACCAGAGGGGATGATCTAAGTTCTTAATCATATGTCTGTTAGCACTCTGCAAAGTTCTGTTTGACTTTTTCAGTTTCCTGTGCTCTACCAACAAGTAGTTGCCCAATAACCAGCAGCTGACAAAAATCCTGTTGTAGCTGACCCTACTGTTAGCAGGTGAGATTAAACTAGATAAACTTCAGAGGTCCCCTCAAATCTCAGTTTCTGTGATGCCCTGTAATGCTCAGGACAGAATTGCCTTTCAGATGTTGTTTATAAAGACTCTTAGAATTTACTTCTATGCAAGTATCTTGTTAGTCACCAAGAATGGGATTCATTTTACCTGTAGCTATCCATTAATTAATCTATGTAAACTATATCAGTGTAATAAATGAAGAAAAATCACACCATCTGCTTTAGATGTCTGTTCTGGGATAAGATGCAAACTTTTCTCCTTTCCTTAATTTATATCATTCTGCTTCTTTGTACTTTTGGTTTTGGCAAAGATTGAATATTGCTTTGACTTTTCTGTTTTTGTAATGTATGTGGATCGTGGAGCTCACAAAGACATTTGAAGGACAAAAACCAGTAAAACCAGATATGAATTTTAACAACACATCTGCTACTACACAGCAGCTAACTGGATTTACTTCTATTAATTATGGAGAAAAACATATATTAAGCAAATACTTTACTGAAGTGGATTTTCATCCCTCTACTGAGTTATCTACTTTCACTGCCTGTGTTCAATATTTCATTATTTCCTTTAAGACTGCCTAACATATGAAATATGTTCTGAACATATCACTAATAATCAAATTGGTACATTACTACAAAGCTCTTAATTTTCAGTATTATTTTGTTTAGAGTCTTGCTCTGCAAAAATTTCAATCTTGATACATTATTGGTTAAATGCTCCTAGCAGAAAGCAAAATTCAGGCTTTGGGGTTTTACACACTGTTTTTCTTTATAATGTAATGTAATGCTTTTTCAGCTTTCTCCTTAATCAAGTTCTATTAAATTACAGCAGTGTACACTTTGTTTCTGAAAAATCTTGAAACTACATGATGCCTTTGACTCCTAATCCTGCTTTATCATATTGTTTATGTTATATTCACTGGATTTGACATCACTCTCATTATTTCTTTAAGCTTTGTCTTTTATCAATTCGGCCAGACATATTACTATTCATTCCATTGCAATTTCCCTGTTCTCAGTATCTGTAATCATGTACTGTTTTTAAACACATTATACCTGCTGCATCAAAAATGTAATTACTTTTGACATAGTGAAATTGCTAGCTATGTAGGCTAGTATGGAATTTCATGCAAAGTGAGTGCTTTGAACAGCGATCCATTATTTGCACTATATTTGTAATTGCTAGAAGCCTGAACTTAGTAACTTTCCAGACCTCTTTCACAGGCAGTCATTTTCCCTAGAATTCTGATAAAGAGTACCAAGAAGAGTAATTGCAAGCCTGGTCTAATTCTAGTTTTACCTAAGTGCAACCTGCTGCCCTACAGGCAAAAGCATTTTGACAGTCTGTAACTTTTAAGTGTATTCTTTCTCTGATTGCTTTGTGCCCCAACTTCTAAGCAAGACAGGTATATCGGCAAATCTGTGGGAATTCCATGTAAATGGCTGTCACAACAAGAAAAAAAATTAAAAAGAAATTAAACTTTTCATTTAAAAACTATGCATAATTTGACATTTTCTAGGTTTCTGTATCAAAATTAATTTAAATTCCCTTTTGAGTTGACAAATAACTTCTGCTTTCTAATCAGCAAAAGTGTTCTAGTAATATCTAAGTCTTAATTCTAAGTCTTCCAGTTTTTGCATTGTCCATCTGCAAAAAGATTCATTCTGGTTGATATTCCCAGCTACTTTAAAGCAGAAAGAAGCATGATATTGGGAATAAAACTTTTGGCATACCTGCCAATGACAGCAAATGTTGAGTTTCAGATAGGAGGTAATCTGAGAACAGTATTTATGCCAGTCAGTGTCTCCTGTCATTTAGAGTTTAAAGGAGAGTGAGGTCTATGCATATCATCCTCTCCTGGAACAGAGGAATCCACAATAGCATCTTCTCTCTTTGAAAAATAGTACTCTGAGAAACTTCTTACAGGCATAATTAACTTCCATATAATTGGAAAAAAACCTAACAAACAAACAAAAACACAAACCGACAAAAAAGTACGTTGTCCAGTACAACTTAGGGAAGTATTGTTTTTCCAGTAGCTCAAAAGATTTTCCCTGATTTTTTTGAATACTATCAGCATTCTCTGTTAAGATTGATTTGTTTTGTAGATTTTTGAACCAACCAAACTATGTAACATGTGGGCTAACATTCATCAGCATAGCAAGTGTACTGTTCTGAAAATCTTAAAATGTCATTTGTGTAGTGGGCTCTGAGGAGCCTAAAATGATTAGGATAATTTTTCTTTGAAGAATAGCAAATAAAAGACATGAGGTGTTCCATGTAGCTCACACTTTACATTTACATTTCGGATCAGTTAGTGCAATTACTGAATTAATTATGCTTTGCTCTTAAACCTTATTTTGAATATATTCAAAATACATCATAATGATCAACTTCTGCAGTTTAAAATAACAAGGGGTTTTAGAGCCATGAGAACCTCTGAGTAAGTCTTTCTCTTGTTATTTATTTGAAAACCCATTATTTGGTATAATACAAAAAGTATCCCAAATGCACAGATTGCTCCACAAGGATACTGTTACATTCCCTGGAGTTAAGTAATCCTTAGGGATGATTTAGCAGCTTTTAGGAAGTATAAAGACTGTCAGTTCAGCTTTTCCTTCAGTTTAGTTGAGGAAGCAGAGAGGTTCCTGTGTGACTCCCTTGAGCAAATATCTGCTCACCAGCAGCGATAAATTCTGATAGTATCTGGGATGTGAACCAAAGTGAGGAACGTGATGGAGGGTTGCACTATTGTATTCTAGTGCAAGGTCTCTAATCCTGTAATTGAAAAACATTGTTCAAAATCTTGGCAAACTTGACCTGTACTGAAGTTTAGATAATGGGAATTCCTACTCAGAAAAAAAATAAATATATATTTAATTGAAAATATTTATTTTCCTTTGTTTGGGATCTCTGTTTACATGGACATGACAATAAAATAGAGGAACTGTTGGCTAACCATTAACTATAAGTCTCAGTTTTGTTCTCAGACCAGTCATATCTGTACAGATGTAAAGAGGCTAGTGTGCTTTGGAAAAAAAAAGAAGGAAAAAAACAACTCTTCCAAAATGCTGTGATATGTGTTTGCAATGAAGGGAGTTGTAGAATGGAGAGGGTAAAAAGGAAAGAGCAGATGATGCAGTTGGATGGGGAACATTGTAGGGTCAGGACAAGACAAAACAAATGTATACACAGTGAGGTAGCAGGGGATAGGATATTCAGGAGGACATGTTTAGGAACAAAACTTGAAATAGTACATATTATTGGCCTGAAGAAAAATAAGGTGCCTGTACTCTTCCTGGGTACCCCTCAGTGTCTGTCAATGTATCAATCTTAAAAATTTCCAGATCTACCCTGGTGGAAGCAAGAGGTAATACTTTCTCATGAGTAAAGCAGTAGCCCTACTACAGTGTGTCATGTTGCCTCACCATTTTACCCTCTCATTACCTCAAATTTTAACAGGCTTGGAGAGTTGTGAGAAACAGTGGCTTCTGCACCTCAGACCTTTGACCAGAGAGTTTGTGTTATTCCAGGCAGCCAGTAAATCTTTATGTGCAGTTATGGAAAACATAAAATGACTTCATAAGCCAATCCTATTTTTTTCTTTTGATGTCACATGGGTCAACTTGTCATAAAGATTAAACTGATTACTCAATACTCTTGAGATAATTGTGCCTGATTAACAGTAAGCTACTCTGTGACTTGGCTTGGCCTCCCAGCAATTTTTCATATATAGTTTTTCTTTTTTTCTTCTCCAAAGAAAAGGCACAACACATTTTTCACTATTAGTAGGTACACAATGTGGAGCTGGAGCAATTTCTCTCAAGTCTTCGTTGTCTTAGCCCCGCTTCAGAAATTAGAGGTTCCTTAAATACTTTTAAATGACTGTTCCTAACACTGTCCATTTACATATAACTAAGCAGTTGCAAGGTGCCTGTTTGCAAAAGAGAAAGGCTATGCCTTTTCTGCATATCTAAATTGGTCAAGAATATACCAAATGAAAAATGTTTTGTTGCTCTTATTGGCTGGAAAAGGCTGCTCTCTATCTAACGTTTGTATCTTACAGCTTTTCAGTCACTTCTGTTTTATGAGCTAAAGCAAAAATATTATTTAGCCTATCTTGGCATGATTTATTGTAAAAGTTCTTTTTTTTCTTCCAGGCTGGGCAGGTGCAAGGCTGTTAATCCTTACTTACATCATGATTTGCATTGTAGCAAACTGTCATATATTCAAATACCAAAGAAATGCTGCAGTTTAAAGTATCACAAACAATAAATCATACTGCAGTTCAGTCACTGTGTGTATCACAAGCAGGTTTTACACTATTAACTCTAGAAGAATAATTTTAGAATGACTGTTTAGAACTATTCGCTGTTCAGAATTTATATAATATCACAATAATTAAGTCAGGAAAGTTTGGAGAGGATAAAATACACTGAAGATAGTCACTAGGTGAGTTGTAGAAGGAAATCAAGTTTCATAAGCAGGACTACCTGTTCATGAGGCCCTGCTGGCTGTGACTGATGACTGTGTTGTCCGCCAGGTGTTTTTTGATACTTGCCAGAATTGTATTTTCCATGATTTTAGTGAACATTGAAGTGAGACTTACAGGCCTGTAGTTTCCAGGTGCAGGTTTTTAGTGCAATACAACATCCAGGGTCCCCCTTGAAAACCAGGACAACATTTTCTAGCTTCTGGTTAACTGGGACCTCTCTGGTTTCCAAAGACTACTTAAAAATCATCAATTTTAATGGATTATTTTGAATATATTTATCTTTGTAAATATTAGTAAAAAAAATAGGGTTTTTATTGGTTAGAGGAATTTAATTGCTTTTATACTTTAACATAGAAGCACTCTGAGGGAAGTGGAATTTTACACAAAAGACAATTATTAGTGATATATGGAAGAAAATATAGATTTTTTTATACACCTCAATATAAAAAAAAATAGATATCATAAATATTCTTTTAAAAATTAACCCCAGCATGACTGTTTTTATCTGTGAGGTATCTGAGTTAGTATCTAAGGGATAAGAACTATCCAGTATACAATTTCTTTTCTCTCTTGAAGAGAGAAGAAAAGTCTCTGATACTGTACAATCTACTACATATTTCTTATTCTGAAGGGCAGGTTTCAAACTTCATATTATGTAAAGCTCTAGTATTTCCTCTGAAAGTTAATGCTAGCACCAGGTGTTTCAATTATTCTGGTGTTTGTGGCTTATGTGGCTTCTGCAAACCCTCTTCATATAAGTAGAATATGTTTCAGACCTTTAGAAGTATCATGACTTCCAAATCTGAAATGCCTTCAAAAATACAGAACTCTACTAAGGTGCACTGCATCTGATCAGCCCACCTACCACACCATGAGTCCTCACAATAAGTGAAAGAGGGAGAATCAGTACCCATTTAGACACTCAGCTACAGTTCTTAGCTGTGGCTGTATGACATCTGGTAAGCACGCTTTACATGTTGACTAGATTTATGTGAATGTGGTTACAACATAGGTCTTTTAGGCCAAAAAAATTAATTTTTAATTGAATTTATTTTAGCACTTTAAAAATCTTGAATTTCAAAATTAAAGACTATAAATTAAGAATTTCATTATCAGGATTAGAAATGGACTTCATTTACTACACTTATTTTTTCATTGGTCTATATCAAAAAGCAGTAGGGGGAAAGAAGTGAAGGGATTTAATTTTTTCCATACCATGCATTAAAGCAGATAAGTCTATTTTCGTACTTACTTCTTAAGTTAATTTTTCTATCTAAGATATGTTATTTTTTTCTTCTAGTAATTGCTTGCCTTTTACATTCCACCTTTTTCCTTAACCTTAAATGTAAAAAGGAAAAATAGTATTTATCAGTGATGCTCTGGTGCTAAGTTATAATCCTGACCACCTCTAAAATTGTGAACCATTAAATCTTACAGCTTTTATTTAAGACTACTGGACAGCCATCATGTTGAAAGATAGGTTCCTGTTCAAGACTGAAAAACTGAGCCAAGTTCTATAATACTGACTCATCCAAAATTCCTTAGTTATGGGAGATTTTTTTCACTGTAACCTCACTGGATTTTTTTCCATATTGAATAGACTTTCTCAAGATCAAGTAAAGAACTGTTAAACGCTGTTATTTATCTTTCATTCACTTGAAGATCGTAGCTTCAGGAATTGTATAAAATAATATGTGAGGACAAGGACTTGGCAAAATTTCAGAATTTACATTCTTATATTGTCAAGGCAATGAACTTCAGTAGCTCACATAAATAAAAATATAAGAATTGCTTGGTTAGAAATTCAGCCTTCAAACTTTTGTTTAAGATTTAGATTGCTCACATTAACAGCACATTATATGTATTAGAATTACCAACTCCTGACTAAGGAATAAAACACCTGAATCCTCCAATCATAGTATGCAGTGAAATTTATGCCTACATTGAGTATGGAGCCCTCCAGTATAAATTCACTGTATTTTACCTGAGCTGCTTCAACATGCAAAGTGTATATTAGATAATTAGTTAGATCATTTATTTCAGTTATTCTTCCATGAGCTAGTATGGCTGATAAGGAATTGGCACTACTGGCATAAAAACTGTGCATTGAATTTTGGTGTAGGATGAAGTACAATGTCCTTTATATCTGCTTTGTCACCTTTGGGTTTCTTTGTCTGCCTACTCCAGCCTACATCCCCAAGTTACTGCTGGGGTTGTAGGAGAGGTCACTGAGACCAAGGGAGACAAATGCCTGTAGACACCCTTCCAGTTTAACATCACGCCCTTTCTGTTTCCTATTCTCTTCAAAAGCGTACTAACATGTCTGACACAGCAGCACAGTGAAGCACTTGAACAAACATTGTTTGGACATCTTGAGACTCACAGAAATTCCTGAAATTTCATTTCATTTCATGAAATGTTGTTGCTTTTCATCTTTTGAGATGGAATTTGTGCATTGGGGATCTTAACACATTTATGAATTTTGAAGTATTGGAAAATATTGCAAACTCTAGCATTCCAACTTCTGAGAAGAGTTCTTTTTATCTTTTCAGTTTTTATAATTACGGTAACAGTATTTTCGATATTTCTTCTGGATTCTGGGCATCTTTTCTTTTGGTTCTTAAATCATTGTGTCACTAATTTGTGCTCTGTGACTGTGGAAAATGAGTGTTGGGAATACACAGCAGATAAATGTAAACAGGACTATACCTTTAGTGCAGCAACGCCTCTCGTCCTTTGCATTTATTCTTAAGATAGCTAAAACCTCCTTTCTTTGTAATTTCTTTATCCTATTATGAAATATTTCTTACATGTAAAAAATAATGATTACCGTATACATTTCTAAATTTGGGTCAGTGACTTCTAGCTTGAACCTACTTCATCAGCACCAATATGAGAGTCAGTAAAGGCTCAGAAAAGAAAGAAAAATATGTACATATTATGATCTGCTCTTTCTCAACTGTAAATAATGTTGTAGTTAAGACTCTTATATTTTAGAATTATATTTCTTTGGAACCAGTTGACTTCACTAAAATATTTTCTAAGATTAGAACATAAATCATACAACTGTATGCATAAGGTAGAATTCCATTGAATAGGTGAATAAAGCGTTTCTCAAAGATGAAAATAAATTACAAGTACTTATTTTAATTGTTCTGATTATTTATAATATTCTTTTAATTTTGACAGTTCCCATCTAGTAAATCAATAATATTCCAAGAGTGACTTTTTTCCTGAGATTCTCCCATATAGTAAGCAAGAAAAGTTTATTGGTGCATCCACTTAAGGCTGATATTGCACTCATTAAATTGGAGTATTTTTAACTTTTTATTTAGGTTTCTTGTTTTGGTTGTCTGTGCCTGTTTTGTTCTGGAATATATCCATAACACCAGATAAAATGTTCACTTGTGCTTCAATGTTAACAATAAGATACTGCTTCAATGCCATTAGCAGAATTCTCATCTGAAAGGCAGGGCATTTTTTTTTACTCTTCAGTGTTATGATAAGACTACATATAGATATCTACAAATATCCATGTTTCTGTAGGTGTGCATTTCATAAGAAAGCAAGTTCTGTGTACAGTCCTACAAGCATTTGCTAATGGGTATAATGCTTCCTGTAATGAACTTGATTTTACTGGATGCACGTTGCAGAATCTAAGCCTCAGCTAGCTGTATACGTTTTGTTACACCAGTTTTAAAATCTTCGTAGAGTCTGTGAGTTTTTCTTTCTAAAAATGTAAATACTTTCTTTATGTGTATTATATATCAGTCTTATATACATTTTTCAAGGCCTTGTTGTGGTCAGCTGAAAATGGCCTTTATCAAATCTATTTTTTTTTAATTAGGAAAAAGGAAAAATGAGCAAATAGAGTTTCAGTGCGTTATCATTAGATAAGGTTATTTCAAGTGATTTCTACTTTAGCACCTTCTTTGCTACTTAAAAATCATTACTCTTATTGCTATAGCAACTGTTGAAAGTATCATGCCCTGTTTGCAGGGTAAGCAAGTGTAGGTCATACAAATGATACAGATGTTCCCAGACTTAATTTGTTAAAGCTGTTTAAATAACCATTTCACTGAACTCCAGCACTATAAACATTGTTCTGTATGTTTTAGAGCTATTAAAGCTTACTCCACTATATTTGTAATGGATGGTTAATCATTGCTCTTTACTAATTTCAAATGAAAACATTTCAATACCAACATTTACTGCAATAAAATAACTTTAGTTATACTAATTTAACATTACCTTGATGGGATTGCAAAGTACCCACCCATAATCAACAAGTTCATTATAAAATTTCTGAATACATTTTTTCCAGGTCTTTGCTTTTAGATAGTGCCTTACTTTTAAAAATACTTTGGTTTTTTTAGTCCTAAAGTCTACTATTATAAGCAGCTTTCACTTATCAATCAGTTAAAATGCCTTTACGAAGCAAGTGTGATACAAGCTCAATTAGGTTATTACTGGTACCATTTCACTCAGATTTGTGTTAGGAAAAAAATAGTAAGAGTGACAAGAAAAGCAATAGCAATTCCTCAAGTACTGAAGTGTTTGTCTAATGCATAGGGTAATCCCTGGGAATGTAATTTGTTGGGAATAATACAGCATTGGCCTATAAAATGTGAACAACTTCTTATGCAGGTGTAATTCATCTCTGGAAATGAGGCAAATAAATGACTCATCCTTCTAAGCAGTAGGAGGTAAAGTCAACATGTTTTTGTTTCCCGGGAGATGACAGATGATGAGGTGAGATTTGATTTCATAATTGAAAGTCTCAGCAGGCTCAAAAGAAAAACAGTGCAGTGTTTCAAGGGGAAAAAATGTTCTAATGTACTCTACTATTTGTCAGTTTTTGATTTGTTTAAATTCAGATGCATAACTGTAAGGTTCAAACTTAAAAATAAATAAATAAACTTTGAAATAGCATTTTCCATTTGGGAACAGGTGGTAACTTTACATTTATTATCATTATAATATGTGTGTTTCATAAATTTCATTTTTAAGGTCAGATTTTGCAAGAAATTATGTTTCTGTTCTGTCTGTACAGGACATTGATTTCTGCTGGTGTAGCAAACTGCGTAGAGTTCTACTCATCAGGACAGAAAGCTGCTGTGTGGGTGCAGCCATTCCCACTGCCTTAGTTTTGCAGTAGTGCCTTTAAAGGGCTTTAAACTGGCAGATTCTTAAATGCTTCATCAGAACTCAACTTTTCACCTTCAGATCCTAGTTATAATTTCCAAGACTGTGGAAAAAAACATTTGAAATTAGATGGAGAAAACCAAGGAGTTACATCGAGTGTCTTTTCAGAATAAACTGACTTTAAATATTGTGGGACTTTTCCTATTCCTTTTAGTCTTGGCATTTTACTTGAAATTAGATTAACAGGCTTTACTTAGGTAGATAATGCATTCTTCTAAATGTAAAATTAAGTTCAAGCAAATGAACCCCCCACACTGTGGTAATCAAATAGTAACTTTCCTGCCCTTTCCTAGAATGTTACAATAGTATTTAAATTAATTAATTGTGTTGGGTTTTGTTTTATTCGTGAGCAAAATTATTTTTAAGTGGAAGTACCATTTCAGTTAAACTCCAAATATACAATCTGAGTCTACAACTTAATGAAATATCTGATCTTACAGATCACTGCGTGTCACACCTACCACATATTCTAAAATTGCTGTGTCTAACATGAGGGATAGGACTGATCAGTAATTACTTTTCTTGCATGTTAACATTTAGTCTCCAAATATTTCCATTATAAAGACAAAAAAAAAAAGTATAGGTCCACCAAGAAAATACTTAAATACTTATTAGAATCTTAAATCTGTTGTTTGCTAGACATATGTTACAACAGCTAAAAATTATATTGTAGTCCTGGAGTTGTTTATGAAATTTGGATGAGATTTTACCATTATTCTTTGAAAAAAAAATTGTCTAGATTAATTGTTATCAAACACATATACATCTATTGCCTGGATGATCCAAGAGTTTGCTTTTTGCTGAATAAGGATTTACCTGTCAGTTAACAAAACCTATTGACAATGTCATTATGTCATGGTATCAAACTAGAAGTTCTGCTTTTTCCACTTAAATCTCTACAAGAAAATTGCACATATTGGTGAATAAAGGGGGTTTTTTAGGTCCTTATTTCTTGCATTAGAATGGTCTAGTTCTTCTGTGATTTCTTGGTTTCTTCATTTGGTCCTTTTGCCTTTCATCTCCCTGGCTTTATATTGACTCTCTGAGTACACTAATCACAATGCTAGAAAGTTACTCTTCTCAGACAATGTATGAAACAAGAGAACATATGAAGGAGAAGAAAAATTGAGGAATTGAGGAATCCATTCAGTGCTGGTATCTCAGTGAGCAGCTGCAGTGGGAGCCGCAGGCTGAGCTCTGGGAGCCCAAAG
>JANRGV010000062.1:85502662-85520174 GCA_024734035.1 Alethe castanea
TAAGGATTGGTTCATCTGAGACTGTGCTGTGGGAAACCTGGGGCTGAGCCAGCTCAGAAGCCTGGTGTGACTGTGAGAGTCTGGGGTGTAGCTGTGAAGGCACCTCGGTCCCAGCTCAGGTGTGAGAGTGTGACTGACAGAGGGGCTCCTGGAGGGACAGGCAGTTTCCTTATCAAGAAGCATCAGTAACTTTTGTTTTTCCTCGGCAAAATGCCAGCCCTCATTACTGAGTTTATTTCTCCTCCTTCGTGCTTCAACACTTAAATTAAACAGAAAAAAATGAGCAAACAGTAGTAATGCATAGATTTTCTTAATTGCTGACAATGATCTAATCACAAATACATAGTTTAAAAACACTGTCTCAGTATTTTATTAGAGAGTTCCAATTAACAAAAACTTCACTTTTTTTCCTGAAGTCTTACTGAGTTTGAAAATGTTTGCAAACAAATGTGTGCAATACCTAAGCCAAAAAGTACAAAGCTAACCAGGAGTTCTGCAATGGTGGTACTAATTCCTGTGAGTCGAAGTTATCATCAGGATAACTTTCTATTTTTCATATTTTCTGTTTTCTAATACAGCAAAAAGAATATGGTTAAAGAAGCCTTAAGTGTAATACAAGGTATATTTATGGGATCATATATGAAAGGAAGTTAACTATGAAATTAAAGTAAAACACACACATCCTTCAAGCATTTGCAATGAAAAGGATTTAATGAGAGAGGTTTTTTATTGCCAGGATCCATAACTTATTTGTTACATTCCTTTTAACTTTCTTCTGCTCAGTATGATCAAAGCTCAGTCTCCAAATTAGCTGAAGTCTGCCTGATGTTTTATTGTTTATAAGGCATACCAACTGTGATGTCTCGTGGTGTTGATTTAATCTTCTGTCACTTTACTTGGCAGATATCAAGTATCACAGACTGTCAAGGTATAAATTTGCACTTAAAAAGAATGCAAGCATTTAGAAACTCCTATGCAGTGCTATTGCTCGAATATGCCAGGGAAGAAAGAATAGAGCCTCATCAGCGAAGGCTTTTCTGGCCATGCTTTTTATCTCATTCACATTTGCATTTAAAATATGTTTATGATTTGTGGAAACAGCTCTGGAATGGAAACCAGTAGTCTGTTCTGGTTGTTCTAATCACAGAACTAGAAAATTGGATGCCCTCCTCTCCGAATAGTGTTCTTTTTTTACAGATCTAAAGCAGCCACAATAGAGATTCTCTCTTATTGTGGAGTACTTAGACATGGACTCCAAAAAGTGCTACAGGAAACTAGTATGGCTAAGTATTGTCTAAATGAAGAAAATTAAAGATGATAAATTCTGAAACTGTTAGTCTAAATAGAAATATAAGACAGATCAAAAAAGGCTTTGAAGAACAACCAGAAAAATGTGTCTTATCTATTAACACAATTTTCAAGAGCAGGATATCAGTGAGCAAGGTTGATGAATGAAGATTTTAAAAATGGAGAAGCCAGGGACATTACAGAAAACCTGTGCATATTTTTGCACTTCATTCTGTCTTCACTTATAATGAACTGAGGAAACTATTAGGTTGGCTTCCTCCTTTAAATGTGAGTTTTTAAAAAATACCTTTTGGAAAATAAAATGTATGAGTGATAGTTGAATAAACAGAGAAAATGAGCCTTAGAAATTTTTGATGTCTTCAATGACCAGTCATTTTCAGGCGAGACATTACCTGTAATGACAGAAAAGGTTTTAGGATAGCTCCAGGAAGCCATAAGACTGATGTCCTGCTGTATCAGCTAAGGTAATAGAAATAATATTTAAGAATAGAATTGCTGAACACTCAGCTAAATATTACCTAGTTAGGAACAAACAACATTTCTGGTTTGGGTGGGTTTTAAAGAGAAATTATACCCTGAAACTTCTTGTCAGATTTGGAAGAGTTAGCTGTTGTGTGAATAATGGATTGATGGAAGCTTTCTAAATTTCCAGAAGTCTGCTGCCAAGTTCCATAAAACAGTTTTTTAGAGGGAACAGCTAGAGGGTAGGAAACAGTAAAACAGTAAATGTTTATTGTAGCTGAAGATGAGTAGTGAAACTCCAGAAGCCAGTAAGTTCTTTAATGCCTTGAAAATGGAATAATCAGTGAAATGAAAAACAGTTCACTGAGAAAATCAAATTGATCAGTTGAAGAATTGATTAGCTAGATTAGTAGAAGAAAGAGTCTTAGGACACTGTGGGATTGTACTGTGAAATGGCATAATGAAATTGCATATATGTTTGAAATGGTGCACAGGCACAGAAGGAAGATTTAAAAAATCCTGACTTGTTTTAAGGTGACAGACTAAGGAGCAATTCTAGGAGTTCATGCCTGATATTTATATAGAGTGAAAACTCAGTATGGAGTAATCATAAAAAAAATCCCAAATCAAGTTTCAGACACTATTAAGAAAATAAATGGAATATTCTATAGCATCAAAAATATAGTATAGATGTTTGTATCTTGAATGCTTGAAGTTTCTGTCTTCCCATCTCTGTTTAAAGAGGTGTAATAGAATACTGACTGATCAGAGAAGATTAAAGTTATTAGTGTGAAAGCTATCAAAGCTATTTCGGAGCTGAAAAATAGCAGGAGACTAGAAGAGAGATTTATATGTTTGGTCTGTTCTTGCCTTTCTATAAGCAATCATTTCGAGGACTTCTGGAGAATGAAAACTCCTGAAATCAAACAATAAGGTAGTTGTCACACTTCTTGTAATAAAATTTGGAGTTTCATCCTCATTATGACAAAACTCTTGGTTGGTTGTCATAAATCAATGTTAAACAAAACAAAAAAAAACAAAACAAAAAAAAGAACAAACCATTTTTGACTTATCCAAGTGCAGTGCCGTTATTTTACTGTGAAATGCCAACATAGTCACTCCCTTTTACAGAAACATTAATAGTTTTATAGTTTTGCTTTTACTTTAAAGGAGACTTGTTTGAAAGTCTGTTACTCATTTCCTTTAAGATCCTTCCAACACTGCTGTGAACAATTGATTATATTATCCTCTCCCCTACCTTTATTTTATTCCCCATGATTAGTTCAAAGAAGGCATAAAATCAGTTGAAGTCTATTCCTAGAGATAACTTCTGAAATGGGGATTTTCACATGGAAGGCCATATGGCCTTGTTGCTTCACAAGTTGATTTCTTCTCTCTCACAGCCTCTGGAGTAGAAGTTTCCAAGCAAGAGGTATTTTTTGCAAGAACTGGGAAAGTATTCCAGAAGTCTTGCTCTTAACCAACACAAGATTAAGAAACTGAAAAGTGTGTCATGAAACCTGGGACTTTTTATCTTCTTTTTCTAAAAATTTGATC
This sequence comes from Alethe castanea, assembly GCA_024734035.1. Lineage (NCBI taxonomy): Eukaryota > Metazoa > Chordata > Aves > Passeriformes > Muscicapidae > Alethe > Alethe castanea. The sequence continues at coordinate 85,505,990 of JANRGV010000062.1, forward strand.
TTGTTAGAGAAACAGAGGTGAAAATTTTGGCTTCCTTGTGACAGCAAGAATGAAGTACTTGTCCCAAGACTTGACAGCTGTTGAGATACAGTTAATGTCAAAGAGAGCATATATTCTCTTTCCCTGCAGAAAATCCTGCAGAGTAGGTTTGCCAAGTGGAAAGAGAATACAGATAGTTAACTAAGGCAGGACTAAACATTGCACCATATGGAAATTTGAATATATTTGGTGAGTTAAAGTCACAAATTTAATATGCTAATTAAGCTTTTTTAAAAAAAATAAACAAGATAAAGTCATCATTGTCAGGTTTGAAAGTTACAGACGCTATGCTGGTTTCAGTATTTGTTCTGAAATTGTCCTTGACAGCTGAGGTGAGTAAACCTTGTTATATAAATCGTTATGAGCATTTTGAACTCCCTCAGGGTGGTTGCAGAACTGTAGATGAAAAGGGCTTATTCAGTCAAACACAAACCTGTTTTTCAGGGTTTGAGGATTTCTACCAAAATCACTTTGGAAAATGAAAAGCAAATGTAGCTCTTAAAAACAACCAATAAACTATCCACACCTAACAAAACGGACTGCAGCATTCCCACTCTTCCAGGATTTTTTTAGTCTATTTTGTATTTGAAAAGTTATTGATTTCCTGTTTGTCTTTTATGTTTATTTCATAATGTGTCTCCACTTGTCACAGAATCATAAACTCACAGAATCATTAGGGTTGGAAGGGATCTCTAGATATCACATGGTCCAATCCCACTGACAAGGCAGCGTCACCTAGAGCAGGTGACAAACGAACACATCCAGGTGGGTTTTGAGTGTCTCCACAGAGGGAAATTCCATGACCTCTGTGGGCAGCCTCTTCCAGTGCTGTGCCACCCTCAATGTAAAGTCCTTACTCATGTTGAGGTGGAACTTCTTGTGTTTGGTTTATGGCTGTTGCTCCTCATTCTCTCACTGGGCACCACAAAAAGAGTCTGGCACCATCCTCTTGGTGCTCACCTTTGAGATATTTATATGCTTTAGTGAGATCCTCTCTCAGTCTTCTCTTCTCTAGACTTAGACACCAGACTATAGTGCCAACTCTTATCTTTCTTTGTAAACTTTTAAAGAGCATTACTCTTTGAAATATTTAGTGTTGTTTAACTTGACCGGGGAGTCCACTGTGTATTCTGTGTTACAACAGTTTCACATCTTTCATAGGACAGGTAAAAAGTATCCTTATAATCTGATCATCAACAGGCAGCAGAGGTAGATTTCCATACTTTAAGGTTATAAGTGGGCTAAAATGCAGCTAATGGCTAATTAGCTGTATGCATTGCCAATTGAAACTGAAACATCTGCAAAACAATTACTCTGTTTCACCCCTTAAATAAGCATGGATGTGAAAATGCTCAGAATGTAAATAGTTCTAGGTCCACACAGTAAGGGAGTGATTACTAAATCTCTCATGGGGAGAAGATTTTGCACAACATAGAAATACTGGTTTAGACTTCGAAAATAGAGCACCTTTATATGGCATTGAATACCTGCTGTATAGATCTATATTTTAAGAAGAAATTATGTTTTTCTAGGGGTTGTTGAACTGTGCATGCAATGTTGCTTTACTCTGTATTTGTCGTGTCTTTAATGCTTCATGAATGCCCTAATTCTTATTAATTTTTTTCACATGGTTTGTCTTTATTTGTGGAAAAAACATTAGTAGGTAAACTAGAACTGTCACAATACGTGGAGAGTCGCGTGTAATAATGACAATGACTGCTTGAGCGTGAGAAGCTAAAGAAGCACTTTATTAAAAAAAAAAAAAACATATTTATAGTGTGGGTCACAAGTCTCAAACAGGACAGTAATTCATTGGACAACAGGAGAAAACATCTCCTGTCACGTACAACACAAAGCTGTTTCTCAGTCAACACCAGGTGTTAATCTCTGTTTATTAATTCCTTTCTGTTTACCAGAAAGTTATCATCCTGGGAAAGGCTCAGGCCGGAGCTGAAAAGTTGTCTCAGCCTGGGAAAAAGTTTCCCAGCCTGAGAAAGAGAAAAAGAACTCAGAACCTGAAAAAGGCCTGACAAACTCTGCCAGGGCCTTCAATGGTGTCCACATAGAACCATGTGGGAAAGCTCACAGCATCTTGACATAAAGCATGAAGGCTTCACAACCCCAGGAAATCATTCAGCAATAACTCTTGTCTTCCTGGATCCAGAAAGTTTTGTTTGTTTGTTTGTTTGGGTTTTTGATTTATGAAACCCTATTTCACCGGAAACTATCTAAAACATAATGCAAAGGTTTATGGTATTCTTTGTGTCCATGCAGCCTTTGCAGGCTTCAACAGGGAGGAGTAGAGGAAAGAAAGAAAATGAAGAGATGGAAATCAAGTTTACACGGTATTTTGATGGAGAAGAGAGTAAGAAATATAAGTTGTGAACAAAGTGATGAAACAAAACCCGGCTTTTTGATGGAAGAAAATGAAGGGGCTAATAAAGAGGAAAAAGTTGGATAAGGGATGCAGTGGGGCCAAGCAGGGGTTTGTAGTGGTGATCTGAGCTGGGAATATTCCCGAATTGCAACAATCATGGAAAATGGCAGGAGAGGAAAGACTCATTTGAACAGGAAGCAGGAAAGACAAGGTAGGATGTGCAAGTAGGACATCTTTGACAGTGTGGTTCGTGTTATTCATTTCAGCGGCCTTTTATTTTTTCCCTATAACTATCTGTAATTTTTTCTTTTCTCTTTGATCATAAGCAGATGAACTTTTGCTGAGCAGAATCAATGCTAAAAGCATGGCTTTTGTGGACTTTTAAATTTATGGAATATTATCATAATAATATTTTTGAGGTTATACAGTATATTTTTAGCCCCTTCTACTGCCTTTCTCTAATTTTTTTTCAAAAATGAAGTCTACTGATAGCTTGGAACAATGAATATAGTCTTCTCTGCAAATATAAGTAAAGCACTCATACCATGACATATTTGCTACAGAGAATTTATTAACATGCCAATTACTTCACCAGGAGTGAGAGCAAGTGCTCTTCTGCTGCTATAAAATAGAAGGTGAGGAAGGGGCTGAGAATAAGGAGAGAGTACCAGTGTAAGAGAGAAGGTGGACTGTGCTTTTTTTCCACACTGGAGAAAAGAAACTTCTTTCATGTCATGAAGCAAAATCAAGATACCATAAACCTAGAGATGCTGTTGCTATTACACTGATGTAGGACTTCATTATCTATTTATATAAAGTAGTATTATGGCTGGCAAAATGATGGACTGATTACTTGAAAGCATAGTTGTATAGTGCCTGGATTTATAATAGCAGAGTCTCTCTGAAAATAAGCTAATTATGTATGGGCTATGAATTTTCACATTATTAAGTCTTAAGTATTTTAAAACTTAGAGGCTAGATTTGACAACAAAATTACCTGTGTAGTCTGTACTTAGTCCCTTAAAAAAAATGTTACTATCACTGCTGGTATACACCTTTGCTCCTGCTCCCTTTTCTTCTCAGATACCTCTCAGTCCTTGTTGTTGTCACAAAGTCTTTTCTGTTGTCAAAAGTCTTTGGTAGTAAATCTTGCTATGGTTTTCCCAATGGGGCAGGTTTGCTTTGATGGAAGGACCATTCGTTTCCTTCCTTGGAGTGTTTCTGCTCACTCGTAGTGCAGTAGAAGGGCAAAAGCTAATGCGTATTTCCTCCTTGCTGCTGGGAGTCATCCCTCTAGGGATAAACTATGAACAAAGAAGATAAACTCTCTGCCATCACTAAATCAATCTCTACATTAAAGAACCTGTCTTTGAGCACAAAGGAGACAAAGTGAATGTCAGGGATATAGGATAAATGGTTATTGACTTAATTGAAAAAGCTATTCATGTAAGCAATCTCTGTGGAAAATACTCCAAAATATAGAAATTGAAGTACTCTTGGGATCTTACAGTGTGAAAAATATGAGAAATTAGATAGTATTTTGACTTACAACAAGCTATGAGTTGAGCCAATATATTTTCTCGAGTGGATGTTCTCAGTGGTATTTTTGAAGTCAAGGAGAAGTATTGAGTGCTTTATCTGCTCACAAACTTATTAATTAGATTGAATGAATGGGTGGGTTTGGGGAGCAGATATGGTGGAGGTAAAGTGGCAGGGGAAGGAAAGGTAGTCTGGGCTTTTTTTAGACCTCCGCCCTCCCTCATTTATTCAGTGTTTCTATCTCTTGTCTCTCTGCCTCTGTCTCTCACTGAATCTTTCTTCTGCTACAACTTCCTGATCAAAAGTTAATCAATTTATTCACAGTATAGTGTGTCTTAAAATCACATAATTTCTGATACTGATGAACCTGTACCCCTGTTGCAAATAAACAAGTGGTCCTCCTTCAAGAGTCAGCTGAATTGGCTCTCATTTTGAAGTACATGAATGCCATTCTTTTCTTTGTGCAATAATGCTTCAAAGTGTAACTCTTTGCAAAGTGCCATATAAAACTGAGATTGAAATGTTATCGTCAACAACTTTTAAAAAGTCAACAATAACCCAAAAAACCCTACACAGCAGTTAATTTCAGAGCTATGAAATATTGATATCTATCCTGTAACCTTGAGATCCAGCAAAAAGCACCTTCATATTTTATTTTTTTAATATCCACTGGCTAAGTCAGTAGATATTATATGACCAAAGAATATTTGTATAGATATTCAGATTCTGTTTGTGTACTTGTATATAAAGGATAAACTGTCATTTGTCCAAACATCTAAACAATTAAAAAATCACTCATTTGCATGGTGTTTGAAAAAATAAAAAAACATAGCCATTGCACCTGAATAGGGCTGATAACAATTAAGTTAATTTTTACATAATATTTTGAGAGTTTTACTTTTATGATGCTCAATTTAACAGAATCAACAGGATTGCGTGAAAGTGTTCAGCCAATCAGTTGCAAATATCTCTTTACACTGACCAGTGAGTTTAGGTTTAGGTTTTTTATTTTACATTTCAATTGCTTACACATTTCTGGAGAGGTTTAGATATTCATATTTCAGAATCACTTGCTGAAATGAGAAAGAATTAGGATTATGTCAATCTTACATGACTGTAAATTATATTTTTTTGCAAACACAGTAAAATTCTATAAAAAACAAACATGGACTTGCAAGGGCTTTTTTATTGTTTGTCATTTTTAAACTTGATCTAATCTCCAGGTATCATCTACTTTTTAATAGAAAACAAACAACATAGAAAACCCTTTAATATATACTGACTTCATTTTTTACCTTCTTTATTTACAAGGGCAGAGGAAACAAACCTCTCTTCTTATGTCTCACATATCTCATTCTGTCAATACTATCATTTCTTGGTTGCTTAAAGCAGAAATTGTGATTGCAAGCAGTACTGTTCTTTTTCTCCTTTCACAATAGAAAAATTAATTACAAAGGGAATTCTCAAGCTACTCTAGTTCTTACTATTACTTCAATCTATATGAGAGGATATTCATCACTCTAGTAGATCTCAGTATCTTTACAGTCTAAACAGGCCTCAACTAGTATGTGATAATTTTTGGCATCTGATATGAAAAGGATTTTCAAAGCTACATAAATTTGCTAGTATGCCTATGTAAGAATGCTTTGTAGATGCAAAATTCTGAATCCTAATCTGTTCTGTACTTTAGTTATTGCCTTTATAAAAGGGGGAGGACTGGGGGAGGTGTTTATTTCCAACAATATTAGCAAAGGAATACAAATAAAAATGTAATTAGAAGAACTTTTTAAACTTCTTAAAATCAGCTTCATTTAATGCATGTAGCAACTCATAAATCTGAGTGATGGGTTGCATCATTCTGTTTCTCAGAGTACATGCTACTATAATTTACAAACTATATTATAAAATATATTTTAAAAGCTTAACATATTGGAGAATAGTCATGCTACTGCCTAGGTTCTGGAAGAGGTGAGGGAAGTTTGAGGAATCTGAGGCTTTGAGGCTTTGATTACCTCTGGAAAGTTAGATATGATTCCATGCAGCCAGGGGACATAATGCTACATACTCTCCTGAATGTAGCAATTGGCTATCTTCTATTTTCTACAACAGAGAAGAACATTCATACAGAAAGATGTGCCGCAGTGATACTGAACATCTGAAAAACTGCAATTGCAGTGGCCCAATCAACAATTTTCTGTTGCAAATATACACAGTAGAAATGGAATCAATGTACACAAATTGTTAAAATCTCTTATGCCCCTTTCCCATGGCAGAGGAGACCATTGCTTTGTCTGCAAGTAGAGAATATTTATTCAGGATTTAACTAGTCAACCAAAGAGGTGTCCTTCTCAGAGGATAAGCTCTCTAAGTATCTGTGGGATATTATGCAGGAGACTGGCATAAGCTATATTAAAAGAGGTTGCTAAGCTCTGCTGATTTTGTAAGTGAGGTGATAGTATAACTGTAGTGAGAGTGAAAAACATGGTTTTAACACCTGTTATTACAGCTTAAAAGACAGAATAATTTTGTGTAATAAACAGTGTGGTCAGTCTCTTAATATTTGAGTTCTGGGTGGTTTTACATCTGGGTGGTTTCTGGCTGGTCCAGATAAGGTATCAGAAGTGAGAATTCCAGAAGTCATGGAATCATAGAATATGCTGAGATGGAAGGGACCTATCAGGATCATCACAGATGCCCTGTGCAGGACACCCCAAGAATCACATCATGTGCTGTCCAGTAACTTCTTGGACTCTGTCAGGTTTGGTGGTGTGACCACTGCCCTGGGGAGCCTGTTCCAGTGCTCAACCACCCTCTGGGTGCAAAACCTTTTCCTAATATCCAGCCAAAACCTCCCCTGTCTCGGCTTCATGCTGTTTCCTTGAGTTTTGTCAATGGTCACAAGTGTAAAGAGATGGTACTGCCCCTGTGCTTCTGCTCATGAAGGTGTTAAAGAGGACAATGAGGTCTCCCCTCAGTCTCCTCTTCTCTAGGCTGAAAAACCAAGTGACCTTCTTCTTTGAAAAAGGGATACAATTGTGAGAAGTAAACTCATAACCATACAAATAATGGTAAGTTAAACTTGAGGAGTTTTTTGCTATAAATGCTGAAATTATGGAGAAAGGCAAGGCTATGTAAATTAAGCTGGCTGTGTTTCACACAGAGGTAGCTAGATTAGTCAGGAGGGAGTTAGAATATGAGGTTATAGAGAAGTCAAAAGAAGCACAACCTTAGGAAGAAGTAGTGCTGCCAATCCACTTAGTGTGCTGGTGTATGTGAAGTAGAAACAGTAGAATTAAATTATTGTTAGAGCCTGTAACAGGAAAACAGGCTGGCAGACTGGTCTGCAGCTCTGTTGAGAACCTGGATGTCTGCAAGCTAAGTGTGAGCCAGCAGTGTGCTGCTGATGATGGTATGTTTCCTTTGTTCTTGTGCTGACATTCTCATGTTCATCTTCCTGCAAATTCTGATGGTGTCATTATGGTGGGTTTTCTTGGGAGAAAATTCCAATTGCATTCTTATCACCTCTTTCCTCCCCTCTTCATTTTCAACCCAGCATCTGTATATTTTGTTTTACATTAGAGAACACAATAAAATGCACACACACATCTTAACCAGTTATTGAGCAGCACCTGTACATGACCAAAGCATGTCCTAGTCAATGCTGACAGCAACATAAGCATGAACAATCCACAAGGAGTGTGAGCAATTCCTAATGAAAACTACTTGGCTGTTGAGGTAAAGCTTATGCACCAGAAAAGATGCCCAAGGAGTGGTGCTCGTCTGAGCACGTGCTAAGTCTACACACTTAAATGTAAAATTTTCAGATATATATCCAAAATACTGGTCTTTGTCCATTACTGTGCAGATTCCAAGTACTTCTGTAGTGGTTTTTTTTCCCTCTCACCCTTTAGAATTGTGGCTTCTCAGTGAAGTGGTGGTTATATGACAGCATTTCTTCATCTTAAAGAGTGTACAGATTCTATTTCAAAAAAATTACTGGAATAGAAGTGCAATATTGCTTTTTGAAGAAAGACCAGTAACTGCAGATTCTTAATTGCACAAGTGAGAAAAACTGATTTATTTGTTAATATTTTTCTCTGTACCGCTTTTCAATGCACTTTATAATCTTTACATTTCAAGTGCATTAAAAAAACAAGAAAATGAGAAAATGAGTATACTTCTTTATGAGCTCAGGACAACAAGCACTGCTCAATCACTTAGATTCAACACTGAACATAAAGTTCTTTTCTCATCTTCCCAAAGACAATTTTTAATATCTACCATAGCAAGTCCTATCCTGCGAGAATAGGACAGTACATATTGACTGGAATGGAAAAATTAAAAAATGTGGAAATGAACTAGTACATTTCCTGCTGGGTTTTCTTGATTAACAAATACAGACTTAAAATAATGTCCCTGTTTTTTCTGTCAGAAAATGGTGAATGCCTTGTTAATATTTTTCATGTTGCCTACAGCTTTCTAGACCCCTCTCCTACTATTCTTCCATTCTTCCTACTCTATTTAGTAAGAAGGTGTTCATCTTTCTATGTTGTTTTTCCAGTTCTGTACTGCCAATCTATGAGATGCTGGACCAGACCACTGAGTATTTGTAGTACTGGGACATCACCAGTACATGAGCCGAATGAGACTTTTCTGTTTCCTTGTCTTGTTGTTCTGTAATTCAATATTGCAAAAGCCTTCTACATTATTTTCAGTTCATTTGGCGTAATAGGCATCAGCTCAGAAACTTAAGCCATTGCTAAAACTGAAAGGCTGAATGTAGCTCTGTGGTTTGAGGGAGTTGTTTTAGTTTTTACCAGGAAGGCTGAAGAGTCATGCTGGGCATTTGATCTTAAAAACAGAATAAAGTGAAATTTCATGGTTATTTTTGCCTCTATGACTTTTGCTGCACTGTATAAATTACAATTCACTGTAGGAATAAGTTTAGTAACTGTTCTATGCCATATATCTCACTGTTTATGATCAAATTTCTCCTTAACCATAGTTCCCATTATAAATCTAGGTAAATTGTAGGTGTGCATATGTGTAGCAAATGATTTTCTTTTTCTTGCCTCCAGAACGACACAGAGGTAGGCATTATGCAATTTATCAACCTCTCTTTGTCAGGATCAGGTTCTTCACAGTCAACGTTCCTGATCCTTTGCTCTCATGATCAGATCATTATTTTCAGTGACTCTCTTCCACATTTCCAGGTCTTCATTAGAGGCAGGAGAGACACAAGATTCTCTATTTTGAGAAAAACAATCTCCCAGGAAGAGTGAGATTCAAATCTAAGCTCTCAGAATACAAATACAGGCAGAACCAGTATTGATGCAGGTTTTTGCACATGCAGGTTTAATTAAAAGCAGCCTTTAAGTAGGATGAGGGATTTCAATTAGGGCAACTGACTTCTTGCTCTGAAAAAGAAAACTAGAGAGAATGTTTGTGCCTCCTTCCCCTCCTGCACATCCACACAGGTCAAAGTTCCGAGAGAAAAGGTTCAAACCAGAACACAAGTGAAACTGTGGAAGGCAATGATGGCATTTCTAGCTTCTTTGAGAAAGAGAAATACAGCTAGTGTTGAAGAGTGTCTTGCAATTGGAAGATAGCATGAACATACTAAATCACAGCCCAGTTATGGTTTATATAAGTATGCCCTAGTCATGAATCAGATGTTGGATCATCACTAGAAGTGTTTCGGTGTTGGCTCTTTCGAAACGATCCACTTTTCATTACTGGTCTTTTTCAAATTGCTTAAAAACATATATTAAGTTTCTTTTTGTTTCTTTTTTGCCAGAAAGTTGGCACTGAGCACTTTTACAGTGTGTGGCTAGTCGTCATCTCACTGCAGAAAAGTAATGATTCCAGGATTCCTCTTCATGTCTTGGGTACAGTCAGTTTTGCATCCACAGTTTAGCACACATCAGTAAGATTTGAGTCTTCACCGAAGGTGGCTACTCTCTTTCTAGTTCTGGGTGATAACTTCAAGCTTCTGAAGTTATTCTCAGTTCACAAAGATTGAAATCTGCTTTCATAAACTCTGAGCAATATGTGAAAAGTGGGTAGCAGCTGCAGTGCTCTAGCACTGCTATTCCTCTAGCACTGCTGTTCCTAAAAAGAACAAAATAACTACCAAGTACATTGAGGAAGACCCTGACCCCTTTCTTCAGGAAAGGATCTGACAGACAGAGTCGACCTTCAGCAGCAGTAAATCAAAAGTACCTGTACCTGGTTATTCTACCAATTACAGTTCATCAGTTTTCAGAACATTTTTTGATGCTTGACCCCTCATGGACTTTGTGGAATGAACTTTAGTGCAAACATGGACCTTTGTTCACGGACTAAATCCAGTAAAGCATTTAATATCAGTAAAACAGCATAATCACTGTATAAATAATTAGAATATCAATCTATTTAATATGCAAGAAGTACATGGGGGAAAATTTCATAAGTGCAGTGAGACAGGAGACAGTGATCAGAGAGAAATTGAAAGAAAAGAACAAAAGTCTGAAATTTCATTAGAAGAGGAAAAGGGAGGGCAAAGTTTGATCAATACAAATATTTTTAAAAGAAGCGTGAGTAAAAGGAGCAATCAATCACAGTAAAAGGTAAAGATAGAGCTATAAGCAATGTACATAACTTACAGTTTTGGTGATGTGTGGCTTATAGACAGCTTTATACCCTCCTGTGACAATAAAATGTGTTTCCCTCTTTGTTTTAGGAGAGGAAAGCACTCTCAGAATGTGGTGGTTATTAATAAATGTGTTGGCCACTACTTTTTAGACTTCTTAATGCACACTGTAGTAAAAAAAAAAGAAAAAAAAAACAAACAAACAAACAAAAAACATATGCACTAGTCTTAAGCTCTCTATAATGGTTTTTGTTATTTGGAAATTCTGAAAATAAAGCGATCTATCAACTGAAGGCTTTCTGTTTAAGTGACATGATCCCAATAGCTGGTTACATGAGAAATGGCACCATGCTCACAATCTGTCATTGCTGGTTGAACAATTCCTGTTAAACAGTTTATCAGTCATATTCTTGGGGTAGAAGACAGGTAATGGAACAAAACTGCATCTACACAAGAGAGATGTAAAACTGCCACAGAAACTGGTGTTTCCAATTCAAATTTGCAGGAAGGCCAAAGAAAGCATGCTCCAATGTAGTATTATTTAAAAAGTTATAAATATATTTTGGAACAAGAGAGTGCTCATTTTAAGGGAGATGACTGGGAAACTGTGATTCCTTAAAATAAGTAGTCCTTAGTAAAAGCCCCATTGGTACGGCCATATACAGCTAGGGGCTTCTGTGCTCTCACAGGGCCCTACACTTCTCTAATATTTAATTCTAAAATTAAAAAAAAAAATATTAAGTAGGGAGTAGGTAAATAGTTCTCTAGTATCTGATCTCAGCAGGGTGTATTGAAGGGCTTTAAAACCAGAACCTTTTCTGTCAGTTACTCCAAATTCTATTTTGAGTTTTTTTTGCTAAGAACTATTTTTCTCTACAGATTAAAACAATTATATTTTAATCTGTTAGAAATTCCTCAGTTAAGGTTAAGATGCTGAAAGAAAAAATGAATCACAATGATTTTCCAGTGCTCAATCTCAGGTCACTGCTTCACAATTCAGACAAAATGAGACAGGAAATTAATTTTGCAGTTATCCTCCTCAGCACCTACTGTGATTCTTCTGCTAATTGTCTTGGGGCATTTGTAAAGCATTTCCCTGTAAAGAGAATGGGAGTTCTGTGCTAGGAGCCAGAAAGGTAAACATTAAACAGTACCATGTCAAATTATTAGTTGATTACCTCTTTCTGTGAATCTGGTCCTTTGAAAAAGCCCAGAAGATTAGTAAAAGGAATCTAAGCAACTAATTAATTTCTAAGGCATGCATCTGTACAACTTTGAGAATTGTGCCAGTTTGGATCCTTCTATACTGTTCTGCCAAAAAGTACTCAATTCTCTGTAAAACAGAATGGCTTCCTCTGTCTCTTACTGAAGAATTAAATCCTGTCTTTATCAAATTGACACCAAATTTTAAGCAGTTTAAGGTTTGATAATTCAGGGTACTGAGGTTGTATTTCCTTGTACCCTTTGCCCTTGCTCTTGTTTTTAATGTGCTGTTACCTGAGTCACTCCGGAGAGATTTAACAGTCTACAGTTGTGGGCATGGTACTAAGATCTTTGTATGCTAATTTTAACATCTCTAACTTGCCTCTGAGTAATTTAAAGTTTCATAATGAGATACACCAAATCCAGGGCAGTGTCCCACATCTGGCAGAATTGCTTAAAACTAAACCTACACAGGAGTAGTGTCTTTTTTCTTTCAATCTAGCATGCATTTCTAAATATTAAAATTTTCTGTTTCATATGTTATCCTTCTGAGATTCATATATACAAAGACAAATTTATTTTCTTAAGATGATTATAAAAATTATTTTGGGAAAAACTAAATACACTGTGTGTTATCAGAAGAGAGCAAACAGAGTGAATGAGCCATATATTAAGTGGGAAGACAAAATCTTAATCAAAGCTCTCACAAAAGGAAAAGAGGAAAAGATATCATCTTATATTTTGCAGAAAATGATAGTAGTATTACTTTATAAATACAGAAGAAAAAAAGGCTTTCACGAACCAGAAAAAATCAGATCAAAAGATGGGGCTGTCACAAGATGAAAAAAAAACCTTTGCATGTCTCGGAAGCCCTTACATACCTCTTCTCACACCTTAAGCCTAAGAGAATTTCAGCTCAACATATGGAAACATCCAAGGAAGACCTTCATACTTAATCTGACTCTATTTTAAAAAAAGAAGGCTTTTATTCAATTTTCTCACACTTTAACTGTGTGCTAGTATGATTTGAGATTAGATAGATAGATAGATAGATAGATAGATAGATAGATAGATAGATAAGCATTTTCTTAGTTTTGGACAGAAAAAGCAAATTTGTACTGACAAACTATAATTTCTTTTGATTGCATAGTTTTAGTTCTATAAGCAAAACAGTAGATTACTAAGATGGTCAAAATAGTCTTTAGACTTAATATGGAATTTTTGAATTTTAGAATAGCATTTTCAGTCAAGTCCCTAAAAACACCCATGGTAAATAAAAATTGGAAAATATTCACGTTAAAATGCGTCAAAAATCCATCTGAAAATTGGTCAAAATCCACCCTGAAATGGGTCAAAAATCCAACTAAAAATTGGTAAAAATCCACCTTAAAACGGGTCAAAAATCCAACTGAAAATTTGTCGAAATCTACCCTGAAATGGGTCCAAAATCCTACTAAAAATTGGTATCCCATTTTTTTGACCAATATTTGACCAATATCCCATTTTTTGGATCACTATTTTACCAATATCCCTTTTCTTAACCAATATCCCATTTTTTTAACCAATACCCCATTTTTTGACCAATATCCCTTTTTTTTTGATCACTATTTGACCAATACCACTTTTTTTAACCAATATCCCATTTTTTTGTCCAATATCCCATTTTTTGATCAATATTTGACCAATACCCTATTTTTTTTAACCGATATCCCATTTTTTTTAACCAATATCCCATTTTTTTAACCAATATCCCATTTTTTTGACCAATATTTGACCAATACCCCATTTTTTTGACCGGTATTTGACCAATACCCCGTTTTTTGGCTCAGAATTCCCCCAGTGCCCCGTTTTCTCTCCCCGTGCCAGCCGCCATGCCCCTGTGCCGCCGGGGGCCGAGGGCTGAGGCCGAAGGCTGCTCCTTCCCGCCGGGCTCCGGCCTCCGGGTGTTCCTGCACTGGGCCGGCGCCGAGGGCCGCGAGCGCTGCCGCGTTTATTCCCAGGGATCGCCCACGGCCGAGGAGATCTGCATCGACCTGGCCCGCAGCATCGGTGAGGGGCTGGGAGCTGGGGAAGGGGAGGAATTCCAGGATTTTGGGGGGTTTTTTGGGTTTTTTGGGATGGTGGATGCGCTATGGGAGAGGCTGCAGTACCCGTTGTGTCCACAAGGGGGCAGCACTTTTGGGGCGCTGCAGTTCCAGTTCTGACCACAAGGGGGCGGCACACCTTGACTTTTACTGGGATTTTTTTTGGTTTTTTGGGGTTTTTTTGGGGATGGAGGATCCTGGTGTGTTCAGTGCCCAGGAAATCTGCATCGACCTGGCCCGCAGCATCGGTGAGGGGCTGGGAATGGGTGGAAGGGGAGGAATTCCAGGATTTTGGGGTTTTTTGGGGGGTTT
>JANRGV010000062.1:85525870-85547136 GCA_024734035.1 Alethe castanea
GTTAAAATTTACAACTTGATTACATTAATATAAATTGAAAAAAAAAAAGAAAAAAAAAAGAAAAAAAAAGAAATAAATTAAAAAAAAAGAATCCTTACATTTTTCAAATTGTTTTACATGTTCCCATCAGCTGCTAGTATTATTTTCTCCTCTGTGTACATATTATGGGTACTGTTAGATCATTTTGTACACAGATGTGTCCAGGCAGTTCAATGAAATCTTGCTGTTATAAAACAAAAACAAAAATATCAGCCTGTTTGGATTCCCAAAAGGAGGCCAAAGGGATGTCAAGTGATTATGTTGTGCCAAGAAATGTTCAACTGAGACTAGGTAGTGAATTATGGTGCTGTAGCTTTCTGTGTTTGTGACACAGGCATCTGTCCTGTGACATCAATTCTAGACTGACTGCAATGCAACATCCTTTATTATGTTGCATCTAATGTAGCACAGTCCTAGCTTTAATATCCCTACCAGTGTAATGGCTGCACAGAGTTTAATTCTTGATAGCTTTCCCTAAATGTGAATAGGAGACAAATGCCTGGTGAGTGGCTGTATATCATTTAGTCATCTCCCTGCAGAAAACAGTCATTTGAGCTAGATTTAAAATTAGAGAAGTCACAAACTTGGGCACTTACAGAGTTTCCCCTTTACCCATAATAGAGAAGAATAATGAGTTTTAGTACAAATTGCAAAGGCTAAAAATATCTCTTTGTGCAATGAAAGTTGTGTTGTTATATATCATGTCCCCCTTTCACTGACACTTTCAATCAGCTTGTCAGCTTTTACTAGTAGATAATTTGATGAAAGCTTTGCACTGAGTAAGGCTTTTTGCTCAATTGTATACAGCAAAAATGCTGCTTGTGTCAGGCCCAATTAATGATGCTAAGCATGTTTTCATGCATGTGAAAAGTTACTACAAATCCTTCTTCCATGAAACGCCAGGATGCATGAGAATAATGTTAGCAGTAGGGACTAATGGCATCCTTTGTGGCTGGTCTAAAGATATTACTGTAGGCAGCTGATACGTTTGATGACAGATGACAAATTTCTGAAACCTTACAATGCTTGTGGACTCCTGGCAACCTATTTAAAGCTTCATTTCTCATGCTTGCTGTTAACTATCAATAAAAACTGCAAAGATATATATAGATATTAGTCCATGCTAATGTTTCTCCCTTCTTCTGACCCTCAAGAAATAGGGAGCCTGGCAGTTAAGACATTTGGTATTTAAAAGCTTTATCTATGTTCTCATCTTTTTACTTTTTCTTCTTGAAAAAAAGTATAAATACCTGATTTTTAGGCACTTAAAATCCAAAGTAAATATTATTAAAAGGTATGAGTAAAAATATCTGAAAAAGAGAATATGAAATGCACAGGAGCTTTTCCTTATAATGACAGAATA
The DNA here is from genome assembly GCA_024734035.1 of Alethe castanea. Lineage (NCBI taxonomy): Eukaryota > Metazoa > Chordata > Aves > Passeriformes > Muscicapidae > Alethe > Alethe castanea. The sequence goes on from JANRGV010000062.1 coordinate 85,527,273, forward strand.
TCCATTTCAAAATAGCTGTTTCTGAGGCTAATATTATTGGACACCCACAGGATCTTCCTGTATTTTGTTTACTGGACATGATATGCCACCTGGGGAGTGAAAATACAGCTGTAGAGTCCACCTCAACTGCAGGATCTGAGCAGCTGAAAATTAAAGTAATGAAAAAATTAATGTGGCAGATACTTGAGTAATTTGAGAAGTGTTTGTTGTTTTAGCTACTTCCATTCTCCCCAATATCATTTTAGATATTAATATTTCTTCATGTCATAGAAAGCTCATTTGTTGCTGTGTTAAATAATATTATTAACCATTTGTTTCTTTCAAATATTTACAAATTTACTTTACCCCACAAGAGTATAAACTACACATGATATTTGCCAGGGGAAAATCCTACCTGTGAACATATTTTCTTTATTTTTAATTTAGTGATATCTGTAGCACAGCAGACCTACTACAGGAATTGTTAATTAGTTCTTGATTATTTTATAGTTCAGTTTCACTCTCTCTTTGGCTGCAGTCTATATGGAGAACTAATTTAAAAGACAGAAAATAAATTTCATTTGTTGGTCAATTCTGTGTTTTAGCTATTTATTGTGGGTAAACATTTTAAATCATTTCTGATTCAGAAGATTTCTCATTATCCTGAGCTGTAATAAACAGATTCATTAATAAGACCTTGTAGGATCCTAACTCAATTATGATTCAATTCCTAATTCTTTTCACTAACTCCTGATTACTGTGCATTACTTTACTGCTAGGCTCATCTTTAAGTACTGTTTATGGATTAGCTGCACATTTTTCATGTTTGCATTAATTTAATTATTTTAGCCAGAAACTTATTCCTACTAACAAACACAAATAGTCCTACTTTTACTGATTTTTCATGCATAGTCAATACCTAAATTGAGAAAATTGCACTTATGCTATTTTCTTTGTTTATATAATTTACCAAAAAAATTTTTTGAAGGGTTTAGTTTGTTTGTTTGTTTGTTTTTAAATAAAAATATAATTGCATGTTTCAATAATTGATAACTTTTTTCCTAGACATTTTTAACAACCCATGGAGAAATTAGATTTCCATAAAGATGTATTAGACAAAGAGAAAAACTATGCAATGCAGTCTATTCCATAAGAATTGCACAGATAATAAGTATAAATTCATGGTGTCTGGCAGCACAGTCTTTTTTTTTTATTTGATTCATGTAAAAAATTCTGGTTTGGGTCTCAGGAGTTGTATTGGTGGCTGTGGTAGGGGCATGATTGAATACTCTCTTAGATGTGTCGTGCTTCATAGAGAAAAGAGGAGTGGATGAATGGATCCTCATACAAATGATGATATCTGAGGACTGTCAAGTGAAATCCTACAGTCTGCAAGCTAATAATTCAGCTGCCTTACTAAGGTTCTTAGAAAAGACAATATCAATCATTTTTCAGTGAAAACATCAATTGTTTCCCTCTTTTTTCTCTTTTCAGTCTCTGCTTCTGATGTGTTGACTTCATAAAAGTAATTTTAGCATGTGTTCATTTCTCCATCTATAGAATGTGTGCCAAATATATTAGATCTTGTCAACAAAGAGCTTTGAGATCTAATAATAGAAACATACAATGCAGTAACTTGTTATTGCATATCTCTTTATCAAAGGAAAGTGCTTGGAAGGAAAGCACTACCTATAAAACCCCTTTTTGATCTTGTTTTTCACTGCAGTTCATGTGTCTAGGACTATTCTTGTAAGTACTGTTCCAAAGGAGATATAGAGGAAAACAGTATTTCTTGTACTGATGGATGTGATACATGTGTTACCTGGCTCCATTACTGAAGTCACAGTACTGGGTTCAGAACAGAATAGTGTCATAGAATCAGTAATAGATAGTCTGGCTTGGAAGGAATCTTTACAGGTTCAATCTCGTTGCAATGAGCAACATCTTCCACTAGATCAGGATACTTAGAGCTCCATTCAACCTGAATTTGAATGTTTCCAGGGATGGGGCATCTACTGCTTCTCTGGGAGACACAGTACAGTGTTTCACCACCATTATTGTAAAAAAAATTCTTCCTTGTATCAAGTCTGAGTCTGCCCTCTTTTAGTTTAGAGCCATTACTCTTTATCTATTGATACAGACCCTACTGAAAAGTTTGTCCCTATCTTTCTTAGAAGCCCCGTTTAATTGAAAAGCCACAACAAAATCTCCCCAGAGCTTTGTTTTCTCCAGGCATAGAACAGAGACGTTTTTCTGTGTCTAAATTTCCACATGTCCAGAAGTTGTCAGAGCATCATATTCTTAACGATTCTTGCTTTGTGGGAGCTTATATCACATTCAGAACAAGAGGACTGAAATAAATCAGTTCCTGTTTGTAATTCCTTTGGATTTTTTACATGTAAATAATTATTTTCTCCCACCTTTGGGAGATAGAAAACATGGAACCCCTTCGTCACAAAGAGAGAAGGGAGCACTACAGCATGCCACTTAGATGTTGAATTCAGTAAGGGGACAGAAAAAAAGAAAATGTTGTGCACATCCACAGATACACTATTAACAGACCCATCTCTCCTGCTATGATGAGCAGACATTATTGAACTCAGGAGCCCACAGCTCTGGCCACTGTCAGCCCTGGGCTCTAGCCAGCAGCTTGGAACAAACACCAAACAGTTGCACCTCAGGTCTTCTGCATCCACATAAAAACGTTTCCCTCTCATCTTTGAACTTATTATAGCTTACCTCTCATCACAGGAATGGTAAGGGGTGTATATGCTGTTTTCACAGACAGATTTTAGCACAGCCCATCAATAAAATCACTGTAGAATACTGTTGTGATGCATCTTTCCAGGAGTTTGTGCTACTGTCTTCCTGTTAGTTGTCCATGGCACGTGCTGAGGCTCATTGTACTCTCATCTTTTTCCTAGTGTTCTTTTGAACAGGCTTCCAAAATTTGACCTCTGTTTGCATTGTACTCCTGGTCAGGGCAAGGCTGTGAGTATGCTTTGTCACCTTCTGTACATCTGTGAGGAGATATCGCATAATTATTTTATAATGAGTATATTTGAAACAAATTTGAAAAGAAAATAATAAGCATTAAGAGAAGGAGAATTAAATTTTCTGTGCATGTAAGTACTAAATTGATCAACATGTGTGTTCCAGATCTGATAATGCTGCACATAATACCATATCTTAAAGAAACCCAAACCTTTTGCTTGGAAATAAGGCTGAAACTGATACAACCCCTTTTTTGTTATTATTTTCATGATGACATATTAGTAACTATTCAGAGCATTTAATAAATGTTCACAGTTAATGAAATTCATTCTGAATGAAATTATTCCTGGTCTGTTATGAAAGCATTAGAAGATTGTCAGGCTCCAAGAGGAGCAATGTGTACTAGGATGCTTTACACTGTGATACTCCCAGCCAGGTGTTCTTTGGGAATAATACGTATTCTGCATGTTAATCTCAAAATGTTCAGAGCTGTACTGCTGTAAAGAGAGTATTCGTTATGTATCCAATAGGTTTTGTCATAGCAAAATGAAAAATCATACCTTCGTATGCAAAACAACCAATACAACAGATTCCAAAATTCTGACTTTTTTGGTAAAATCATCTTGTTGTTATACAAGAGGCACTTATGTGCATGTGTCAGCTCTGGATGAACCCTGTGATGTTATATAGTGGAGGTATATGTGTACAGGTGTATATGTGTATATATATTCTGTAGAAAGTATGGATAGAATTGGAAAACACAGCACTGCTTCAAAAACACAAATAACTGTAGAGCTAATAAATCTGCTTTCAGATTAATGAAATTTAACATATATATTGTTTCAGCAGACTGAAAGTACATGTGTAGCATGCACTTGCATATTTTGTATTCAGAATTTTATTGTTTTATTTTAGCCAAGATAGAATAGAGAAGGTTTAAAGCTAAATTATATTAAATTCTTAAGCTTTTAGGTTAGACACTTAAAATATGTTAAAGAGTACACTTTTTTTACATGCCATTTACAAAAGAATTTACCTCCATGTCTTCTTCAGGTGTCCTATTAATATCAGAAAAATTGATACCAGAATAGCCATGTTTTGCTTATAGTCTGAATTCCAGTAGCTTTACATTATTGTGTTGCATTTTACTACCTATTTTCTTCATGCTAAACCATGTTTACTCTTCATTCTTCACTCTTTTTATTTATGTCCATTTATTACATTTGATTGCATCAGTTGTCTTTCATAACCTGATTAAGATATGAATTCTGAATCTTTATGCAAAGATTTGTTTCTCTGCTGGTGCTTATTTCATCTCCAGATTAAGTTAGCTGGTAAGAGCTCATTTTGCATTATAAAGGATTTGATCTTTTTTATTTATTCACAGAAACTCAACCGTTTAAAATGTAAATAGATTTCAAATGTAAATAGGTTGTAACATGCATTTGGCTATGTCTTATCTTGCCTATAAGATCTTTCTTTTAAAACTAGAGAATAAAAACAAACAAAAAAAAAATCCACAACTTTTTCCAAGAACTCTTAAAAATTATTTCTGTATTTGTCTTGAAAAAAGCATTGCCCATGGTACTTTGTTAAGTTTTCCCACTACAATTAAAAAGAAAATGGTGTTTTTATTGCAGATTTTTATACCCTTAAGGTAAGTCCTACTCAGATTTCTCTGATATACTCCTGTGCTTTTTTGCAGTGCTTTCTGTAATCCATCAGTAAGTTGTAGTGACTGGTCAGGCAGAATAGATTCTCCCAGCAGTCAGCCTTTTTCACCTTGCAAAAGCAAGGGAAGCAAGTGATCTGACCTTGTGCCATAAATAAGATGTAAAAAGTGGATGCTGAGGTTAACATCAGCTCAGTTCATCGTCGTTGTCAAGAATGGCCTGAGTTTTTCGAGGTAGGCATACCTTGAAACCTCAGTGTGGGTGTGTAAAGGGTACACTTTTGGGGATACAAAGCTTTTTTGATGTTTACAGTGATTGCAGAGACCTCTGTAAGCATTCAGCATTCCCTCTGAATGACTTGCTCCTCTTTTCAGAGTCATTTCAGTTGAAACTTAGATCAAGAACGCTGAAACTACCTGTGTTTAACTCCTCAGGCTTTGCTGAATTTAAGAAAGACGTAAAATGTAGTGCCTCTCATGTGATTGCTGCTATCATTTCTTCCCTCAAGGATACAATCACAGGATTTATGAGTGACTGTAATGGCTCCTGCCTCATTGTCTCCTGTAACTGTGATACAGCTACAGTCAAGCAAAAAATTCCTGAACCAGTCAGGCTTAGGAAAGAGAAAAAAAAATTTAACAGGGAAAAATAGGAACAGAAATTTCTGTGGGAAAATGTTGCAGACTTAAACTTGGAAAAAGTAGTCATTTTGCAAGACTTACAGATGATGGGTAAGTCTGTAAGCTTGGTGAGAAGTCCAGAGGCTGGATGAAAGAGTCACTGTGGATTCCTAATCAGGTCTTTGGGATTTTTACAGTATAATGTAATCATGACCCAGTTGCATAGGGTGGTGGGGGCTATACTAGACAGAGCTGTGATTTGTGAGTTTCTTTAAACCATAGAAAGACGGGGGTGTAATAATTCCAGCATTTACCTGAGGAAATGGATTTATATAAGTTGAGTTGTTGAATGTTTAAGTAGAAGACAAAAAATTGCTAAGAGAAAAGAGTCAGACTAGAAGTCAATACCATAATGAAGTGTTTCATAAAAGATAAACTATAACCCTGTTGTCCGTCGAAACTCTTTTGTTTTTTGTTTAGATATTTGGGGTTTGTTTGATTTGTTGTAGAGATTTTTATATAAAGAATGAAAGCTACCCCAAGAAACTTTGAAACAGGATACACTGTAGGAGAGGACATGTTTTCTCCTCTCCTAAATCCCTCTCCTATATATTTTGGCTTCTTTAGTTGCTTGCTTTAGGTTCCAGTTGCAACTGTCTTACAGTGTGAAACTTCGAGGATACAACTCAATTAATTAATGTAACACAGTTACTTTTTTTTTTTCTGTAACCTGTGCAGTTTCTTAAGTGAGATTGGCATTTTACAGGCACTTGAAAATATGGTCCCCACAGAACTGGCAGAAAATGTGTCAGCACATATAAGAGATCAGCAAACATAGGACAGGAAAAGGAAAGTGAGATTACTAAGAAGGATGGTGTTATGAGCAGCCCCAGAGCATGAGAACAACGCAGGTCATTGTAAATAGATCCCTTGGGTCAGATTAGAGTGAAACGACACTGAATGACTTTTGATTTTGTTTGTAAATATATATATATGTGTGTATATATATATATGTGTGTGAATATATATATATATATATGTATATATCTCCAATTTGGTTATTATTATCTTTAGTAAGATAGCAACATAAAAGCATAAAAATATCACATAAGAAAATGTATGTATGTACTTTAAGAAAAAAGAGAAAGGAAGGATATAGTAGAGAAATACCACCACCCATGGACCTGTTGTTGAAAAGTGATGGTCACAGTCTTGTTGATTTGACAGTCATGGTCTTCATCTATGGAGGGTAGGGGAAGCCCATGAAATTTAGAATTCAATGGATTAATATTTATTCAGGCTAGGCAGGAACACCCAGGTGCCACTCTTGAGGGAAGGAGCTTTAAGTCCTTTGGTGGAAGACTTCAGAAATGAGTCTGGGGGTGCTTTGGGGGTCTTTTATGGGTTATGGCACCCTCTAAGACATGACAGCTGCCTCTCAGGTCAGCTCAGATGAGCCAGTTATGTCTCATGAGAAGGGATGAACAATGTCAAGCCTAAATGAGAATGTGACTTTTTCCTGTGAATGTGACCTTCCTTCCCCAATGAGGGGAATGGGGTGTGAGGGAGAACTGTTGGCATCATAAAAAGCACTATCCCACCCACCTCACAGGATCTGCTGCTTGTCTGCCTCAAAGCCTGGCTTGTTGCCTTTGGTGGTGGGTGTTCACCACTCTGTCATATGCAGACCAGAGGCTTGGTGCCACACACCCAAAAACTCACCTATTTGCCTTGGGGAGTGCAAATCTGGCCCCAGAAAAGCACCCTGCTGCCTCCACAAACAGAGTTTGGAGTAATTAAGCATCAACATTTCAGTCTCTCACAGAACAGTATAGTTTTTCAGTTCCTCACTCTGTATCCTGGTCATGAAAATAACCTGACATTTGGCAGCATGGCTTTAAAGCATGCTATTATCAAGAAAAAGGTACTACTCAGGTAGAGGATCACACTAAAGTAAAATGGATTTTTTTTCCCCTCCTGTGGATGTGCACATTATTCTTTGCAAAAATCTTTCACGGTCAACAAAAAAATTTATGGGCATATCAATGACAGAATTTGATTTCCTCTTCTTTCTTCACTGCAAAAGCTATGCTTTTCCTCACAACCTATTGTGATCATAATGACCATGTTTGAGGCTTTACTTATTTCCACAAGAAAATCATCTTTGTCTAATATAAATAAAGATTGTGTACATTTGAGGATAATTTTGGAACACATTCTTTTTTCAGGTCATTAATATTGTGGGAGATAGCCCAGCTTATTTTCTATTCCTTTGCTCAACAGCAAAATTATGATTTATTTTTCTAGTTTTTCTGATACAGGTAAATGAGTGTCTATCAAAAGATTGGTATTCAAAATGCAAACTATGATGAATAAAGGAAAGCTGCGGCTATTACAATTGTAATCAATTCAACCTGTTGCTTCTAAGTATTTCAATTTACTGACTAATATGATTATTGAAACATCATGGTTTAAACAATGAAGGAGAATTTAGATTTCATTTTATCCTCACCAGTAGGGCTTGGGTAGGGAAATATTACACTTTGCAACTATGAAACCTCTCCACTTAAATGTTTCTTAGGGGACCTGGGGTGTGTAAACAGCTTACTGTTTAAAGCAGTGTTTTATTGTTGTTTTTAACACTGTATCCTGATGCAGTTCTAAGAGCTTGCTGTTACACTCTCAATCAACCTTCCAGTTCACCTCCGGAAGCAATATATTCTATAACACCAATATTAATTAGTTATATTAGGGGTCTTGTCCCTGCATGCTTTCTGCAATCTCATTCAATGTAGTAAAGGATAATTTGCCTTATAAACCTGGAAAAAAAGGGGGTCAGAAAACAGCGTTAGCAAAAGTGAGAAGGGGAGAGCAAGCTTGTGGGATATGGATTGCATTGTGATTATCAGTTTTGGGTTTTTTCCTTCCATGCATGTGAGCATCCCTCTTTACACATGGACAAATAGTAGTGCCTGTGTCTATAGCAGAGTCCTGCTCAACACTGAAAGCAGAAAATTCCTCAACTAATGCTACCTTTATGAAGCTAATTTTCTTCTGTGCCGACATTTATCTTGGGTTATTGTTTCCCCTGTCTGATGTTGTTTTGGACACAGTCTTCCATGAAGTTACATTTATTTATCCCTGAATATTGATCACATATTTACTAAGGCTGGCAGTTGTTCACTAAGACAGGGCAAGTTTGTGCCATCAAATGAAACTGCTGATCCACATGACCCAGGCAGCAACTAGGACGGTTGACTGAATGTTAGCTCTGTATACCATTCCTGTTTAATTATAAGTAGCTCAGATAGGTTCATGAAGCTTTTATTTTACCTGAAGAATTCTTTTAGACTTAATGGGGCCTAGGTTTTTAGTTCTATATGTTTGATTGAGTTGTGTGTATTTATGCAAATCCTAGTCAACTAATACTTAACTACTATGATAGTCTAACAACCAAAGTAGATTGCTTGAACCCATTTATTACTGAATTTATTCATGAATGTCAAAATTCTAGTAATATAAGAAATTGAGCCTATGATATCTTAGGTACTGCTGAGATTCTTCAATGTAAATGGAAAATTCTGAACACATTTTAGATTAGATTGTATCAAAATATGATAGACCTGGCTTGGATGTTTTAGTTTGGAAAACACCGGGGGAACACTGATACCCTCAGATGTCAATTGTTACAACTGCTAAATTTTAATGGTATATCATCACTGACATGAGCTAAGCATAGAAACTAAAGACTTCCAAGTAGTATTCAGCCTTTCTGTATTATGTATCTATGCAAGAACAGTTCTGCTTAGAAAGGCAGTCAGATATAGGTGGTCAAAAATGGAAAGTGGATACTTTTCTACCATGAATACCAAGTTGGATTTGAATGCCCCAGAAATTAAATATCTCCTCTTTATTTTCTGTTTCCCAGACCTAAGTGTTCTTACAAGACCCCTGCATGACTTGCAATTTTAGTTGAAAGTCATAAGCAGAGACAATGATTCAGTGCCCTGTATAGCTCTAAAACATCAGTGGCATTCTTGATACTGTACTTATGAGGCACTGTGAATAACCAATCCATTTGTATGAGAGTTGTAGACCTCCTATATTGAGATTTAATCTGGTTTCCATTTCAGTATGAAAAGATATTTTAACTCTGAGAGTTACTGGAGAATACCTAGGAAGGGTGAGAGCTCTCAATTTCCATAAATACCTCTTCACTAAGATACTTGTGGTTTTCATTTCTCTATTCTAAAAATCTATTTATAGGGTAGCCTTGTGTATATCAACAAGGATCACATATTGCACCAACATTTAATCAAGATATACCAAATAGAAAATAGGATTCTGCTTAAAGGATTTTCAGTTTTCTATTTAATTATATTTAAGGTCTAAACTAAGTGGTCTCTGCAATTTTTCATAGTATGTATAGGAATAAAGGGAAAGAATTAATAGATTGAGATTCATGGGCTGAGATTCAGTTCAATTTTGAAAAGTAATGAAGGTATTGCTAACAGTTTCAGGTGACTGAAATGTGGTTAGTACTGATTATAGTGAGAATTTAGAATGTCTGTAGTTTCATTTAGGCATTTACATATTGAACTGGATCCTATCCCTAATATTTTTCTTATCTCTTGTGAAAAAATTCTCAGAGCTTGTGAAATTGCTGTCAACTGGGGTGGCCTCAAGGCCCAGTAGACACTGTCATTTTAAAGAGTGTTTTACCACAGTTCTGACAAGTTTAATAGTCAAAAGTGGAACCTCCACCAAGTGCAATTCCTTGAAATACCATGGCAACTACAGGACAACTAACAGCTCTTTCAGAACTGTTAGTAGATATCTAATATTCTGATCTTTTAACTAAGAACTGTTAGTTTTATTCTAACTACACATTAAAAAACTATGCGGAGAATTATCACCTTTTAAAAAATACATTTGGTGTATTTTAGAGTATATTATGAAGGTAGAGGGTAGAGGTAAACTAACAGGTGTAGTTTTAGTTACTGACATGCAATTTACATGTGTAATTGTATTAGAGCTTGCTAGGGATGAATCTCCTTTATTGTGTGAAATAGAACTGGCACCCCTTAGACTACTGGCAATGAGTAAAAAGGGGTTGTGGCCTTGTAAGCCTTCCTTCTCCTGTTGATCTAGCAGATCCAGTCAATCTGTTCTGGCCAAGTGCCACCTCCGTGAATCCAAATATAGTCCTTTATAACAGTTCCTCACCTTTTTTGACATGGTCTGTAATGTTCTAACATCTTTTAAGTGTGATGTTTTAAAATGACAATGTGTGGTAGCTATTGTACGTTTTGTTTTATTTTCTTCTAAGTCTCTCAATGCCATTTTCCTTAACACTTGGTACAACCTATGAAGTGACAGAATTATTAGCTAATGTTTGTCACCTTCTTAAGCTCAAGTATTATATTGGACTTAATACATGTCTAAAAAGCACCTGAATAGCGATTCACACCATTAAATGCCTCTCAAATTGCCATAAAAGGCTTGCCTGCTCATCTCAATTTGAAACAGAAAGTATTCACTGCTACAATAGATTTTCTGTGATCTACAATGACAGGTTTATTGGTGTTAAGTATCAAAAGGCTTTTTCTAGTTCTGCGTTATAGGTATAATCACTTTAAGCCACTAAAACAGTTAAATTGCTGAACATCTCATATGTGGAACAGTATTACAGCTCAGTGATATTATGTTAAATGAGGAACCAAAGGTAGAGTGAACTCTAGGGAGATAGTAAAAACTGAGTGTATTATTTGGAATTAGTGCATAGGAACTAATTCTGAACTTCCCTTTGCAGTACTATCAATAATTCTGTTCTTGTAAACACACATAAGGAATTTCTCACAATCTGTATGGGCCCATTAATGGAAAATACTTTTGCTGTAATAGGATTAAATAGAAAAGGTCTATGTTCCAGCTATCTACCAGAATCTTATTCATGCAGTAATAAAATGTGGGGTGTCTAGGTATCTGTCAGAATAACTAGAAAACTTAGAATTTTTGCTTACTGTTTTATGGCTTCCTTTAGTTTCATACTAGCCTCCACAGATAGTTAAATCAAATGACATTGCCTTAGATTGACTCATCCACTGTAGTCAGGTGAAAGAAAAATATAATAAAACACTCTTCTGCTTATTCTGCAGTGTATTACAATTTTGTGTCTGGTTTTAATCCCTTTGAAGAGTCTTTAGTCTGAGTTTTGCATTAGTGCCTAAAAGAAAGAAATGTGTTATTTAAAAGGTTACTTTGTCGTTAGATAACTGTCTACAGGATGGGAGCATTTACTTGCTGAGAAAATTCTCTTAAAGAAAGTTATAGCTGTAGGTTTTAAATGAATTCTTCTCTTCTCATTATTGTGGTGCCATATTCTCATTCATTTTTAAAGATCTTGCTCAGAAACACAGTATTCTGAACCTTAGACAGTAGCTTAAAGGTGAAAATTGAAAGGCAACATTGAAAATTGTGAGAAGACAAATGCATTCATATAAACAGCAGTCTTCTGTAAACAAAGGAAAGTATAAAGTTAGGGTTTGCCTACAGCTACTTGAGTACCTTGGTAGGTTTATCATCCTTGCTGGCTCTGAATAATTAGCTCATTTCAATGATAAAACAGAAGGAAGACTTTATGATAAACACTGGCTCTGAGTTGGCTATGCTTGATTACAGAAATGAACCTCAACAAAAAAAGTTTAATTTTGTACCTTGATTGCTTTTTTTAACCTTTACATATTGAGATTACATTGCACTGATGATGAGAACATGGTCTAGAGGGACTTTAGTTTTCTTTAAAGAAAATCCCTCCACATGTTCAGTGAAGTTCATACCACTAAATGTAAGCAAAATTGCATCACACCTGACAAAGTCAAGAGCAACTACAAGGTTGATATGTCATGAAATGATCTACTACTACTTCAGGCAAGAGAATACGAGTGCATTAATTGCATCATCTGGAACACAGGCTGCAGTGGAGGATCTTTGCAGTTATTCCCAGTGAAAAGAAGTTATTCTAAGCGAATATATTGGGGTTTTTGCTGAGACCCAGTTTTTTCTTTCATTTTCCAAAACTGAAGTAGTTCATCTTACAAAAAAAAAAAGTTGTATCTATGCTAATGATACAGGTCAGGAAAGTTTCAGTTCACAGTCTTCTTTATTCAGCTCTTTAAGGGCATGCTGCTGTTCTTGGGGACCAGCTATAGATATTGCCTAAGAAGCACTGTCTACCACTCCCACTAAATTTTGCAGCGGACATGCTCAGGACTTTTTCATAATAAGGAGGTCAGAAGCTAAAAAAATGTGTGCCACATATACCAGGCACAAAATACCCCAACCATTCATACTGCAGGTGTGTTCACGCCTTGGTTTAAGCTTAATAATTGTGGAGGTCTCCTTGTCTATAGTTCCCTGAACGTCCCCAAGTCTGGATATTGCAATGGACTTTGGTCCTTACATTGCAGAAAACAGAGTTTTGGACTTGGGTATATTTTACACACCAATGTCTGAAATGTGCTGTAAAAGCAAACAGAAGCATTTACACTACCATTAAGAGATACCATTCTGAAAAAGTCTCCCAAGGAGCAGTGGCCCAAAGTTGGTTACTTTTTGAATGAGCAAATGAAAGTGCTCCAAAACGCATCCAAAGTCATATAGGAAGGTGGACAGAAGGTGAATCTGCTCAACAATCTGAAGGTTGCTTGTTTGCCAATAGAAATTGAGAGGAAGAAATAAAGTGAATATAAAACTATCAGTAATCTAAACAGATAAATTCAAACTTTTCATCACTAAAAGACATACAGATAGAACTTGCATAGTGGGTAAATGAACCTATCAAGCAATATCAACGACATCTTTGTGTTATAGGAAAATCTCTACAGACTGCAGTAGGTATTTATTGTTCTCCCACAAATCTGATCCTGGTTGCCAAGCAACCACAGCCATTTTGTTACATGTATTCAATATGAACAACTACTGCATTTTTTTCTTGTCTTAAAATTAATTGTGAGAAAATTCATTAGCTTAAATGTAATTCTTTATTATGGTTCTGCTCAGAGTTACAGATAATCTATATTGAACAATCTGTGTGAAAAAAGTCCTAAGAGCAACAGAAGGCATAAATGAAAGGCTTCTATGACAAAATTTAATATTGTTAAATTATTATATGTATGAAATTTTTAAGACACTGTCTTTCTATCAGGAACTAAGCAATAGATAAGGATAGAGAAAAATTCCATTGAGTTAGTTTGGTACGTACCCTTCCCCTTTACAGGATGTAAAATACATAAAGTCAACACTAAATCATTATAGAAGGCTGCTATTTTTGATAGTAGGAAAGTAGATATGTTAACTTACACAAACTAGTGAGATACTAGTAAATCAGACTGTGCTTTTATTTAGATAAGGTTTCTACTAGAAATCGTATCTGAGATCAAAACACAGCTAAAGTTTGGAACTCATCATTAATCAAACCTTTGAGCACTTCTTGTGACAGATTTGATAAATCTGAAAGACAATCTGGAATACAAATTGCAACACTAAACCCATGAAGTTAAAATACAAAATATGTGGTTTCTTAGGTGTTCTGCCAGCATGGAATCAACCTTAAAATAGCTTTTTTTCCTTAATAATCTGTAGACGAAACTGAATGTGTATTAAAAATACCTTCCAAGAGTGAAGTGACCTTTTTCATTACCTTGGCATTACTAGTTATTTTAAAATGTATCTATTTATTACAGTGAAATTTCTTGACACGCTCCATTTGATTCTGATGACTGAAAAGTAAACAGTCTCTCAAGTCTTTGAAAAAATAGTTGGTTTAACTTACTAAAATTTTAAGGAGTTGCTTGGCAGAAGAGAGGGTTCAAGGAACTTGGCTGTAATAGATTATTTTCCATAGAATCTGAAATTAGAATATTCGCGGTTCAGCAAAGTCAGAGGCTTCCGTTTGGCATCACCAGTGGATACATTTTACCATCTATTATTACTTTCCAGGCTAACATAGAAACTAAGACTAAAAATTCAGTCATGAGTAAAATCCTGATGTGGTATTCCTTCTGTCCTTCAGCTGAGCAGAACAGATAGGACTTTCTCTAATCAATTACTAAAACTACTAAAACAAATTAGTGCTTCAGCTGAGTTTTAAATAAGCAGCAGAGAATGGGGTGAGGGAATCAGCGATATAAAATCTGGAGGAATGTATTGAATTAATGTATGAGAGACTGAGTATTGCATTCTTTATTTCAGTGTCCAGAAAAACAGTAGAACAACTTACTTCTTTATTTTATCTGGAAAAACGTAGTACTTGATTCTTAAGTTCATTGGATTTGAGGTCGTCTCACATTGCTTGAATTTGAAGCTTCCTTCTCTGAGAGATTAGGTGATTTGGAGGAGCTGTGAGGGAAAATGAAGGTCAATATTTCATTCAGTGAGTTTCTCTTGTTCTGCACAAGTGAATAGATACTTCTCAGAACCTTGCAGTTGTATGTTTGTCACCAGCTTTAGGGCCAACATTGTCCCAGGAACTCTTTTTCTTTCTCTCCCTGGTTTTCAAGGACAATTAAGGTAACTATTAATCAAATCAGAAAAGTCAGCTTTGCTGACTAAATTTGGAAGAGATACTGTTAATCTTGCACTCGATTATTTAAGAGATCATTAAGAGCCCATAGCCCTTAGCAAGATTTTAGACATCACCATGACTTACCTTGAAGATTAATTATATTATCCGTATGGGATCTAGGTAATCAGTGCAGCCCAGTAAATATGCTGTCTGCTTTGACCTGACAATTCAGGGGCTTAAACTCACTCTGGCCTGCTCAGGGTGTCACTGGTTCAGCTCCTATGCTGGGGCCAGTGGCTGCTGCTTCCCCTGCTCCAGCTTCAGCTCAGGAGTGCCTTGCATAACTTACATAACACAGCATTTCCATATTAATTACATAGCATATGCTATGAGACCTTTAAAACACTTATGTCTAGTCCCCATGTAAATGCTGTTTTCTCTTTTGGCTTTGGCAAGATCTGGACACTGACACTAGACTGCCTCTGTGCAGAGAAATAGATGTTTTTAGGGTGTGATTCATCTCAAGAAATGCATTTAAGATTATTCAGGTAAATCATGATAGAGAAGTACCTCTCTCCTCATCCACCATAAAGCAAATCTGAGTCATCTTGTGTCTCCCTTCTCTCAGATAAGTGCCCTCATCTAAGGTTACAAAATCTGTACTTTCCTCCTTACTTATGTTTTTCATGAATTTTGCTATTCTATGGGACAAAATGCCCTCTGGACTAGTTTTCTATCTAGTAGCTGGGACATTTGCTAATACATAGAGGATAGAGATATTGAGTCCTAGACCTAGTGAAAAAATTAACCTGGGTCTCCCGCTGGCTGAACAGTATAATAATTGCTTTGTAGCATAAAAGATGAACAGTGACACTACCATCACCTTTGCAGAACTGCTGTACAAAAGAATAATGATCCCTGCTTAGTTCTCTGAAGTTGCAATTGTGCATGTCAACACACAGCATAAAATTCTGGCCTTCAGCATCCAGGTGGACAAATCTGCATGAAGTCTGTAATCAGATACCTCACAGCTGAGGAGGGCTTAGCATTCCATCTACTGCTTTCCCTGGTTTCTATTATCTAATGTTAGATAGATTCCTACTTCCTTTACAGAAGGAATTTTTTGTTTTGGTTTATTGTTTGAAAATGCTTAATTTCATAATAACTGCATATTTCTTGATCCCATTTTGAGGGGCAGAAAGACATATTATAGCAATTTGGTCATGATCACTCTAGAGGAGATGCTGTTTAATCAGTAATTCCCTGAATTATATAAGGAAACAAAAGAATATGCCTTATTTAGAAAACTGATTTTTTAGATAGGTATTTTTATGGTAGTTTTGATTATTTGAAGCATAGTATATCTGATTTTACTTTTTCAGTCACACTAAGTAAGACGTCTAAGCCATTAAAGTCAGGTTATTTTTTTCTTTTTGCTTTTCTAGGCATAAAGCAACTGATATAAATGACCATTGTCTTTCATAGACTTCATTTGCAAATATATCTCCTCTTCTTGATTCTTACAAATGTTTTCTCAGCCCATATCCAAAAATGATGAATTTTTCTTATAGCATAGATTTTCTTAGTGTTAAAAGATAACCTAAATTCCATTCTTCTCTGTATAGATGGTACAGTTGCAGTCAAAACCCTGCTACAATACAGAAGTTTTCTGAAGTTTCCAGCCAGGTGACAGCCTTATTCACTAGGTCTTCATGAAATATCTTGCACATCTCCCTCCTTTACTCTGTCCCAATGGATTTTACATTCACTTCTGGAGAATGGCTTTATTGAGACATGTGTATGATCCATGACATGCCTAAGGAAGAGGAGAGCTGCAAGTTAACCTTCTCCAGGTAGAGGGGTTTTGTAATATGTATGTCTCTACCTTGCTTATAAATGTGTGTGAATTTTCATGTATTCAATATCCCTGCTACATGTAAGAGAAGGAAATGCTTTTAATTCCTTCAAAGGGCTTAGCACTGTGCTCCTTGGGGAGGAGAAGCCTACTTTGTACTTAAAATAAGGGAGACAATTTAAAGTCCCCAGACAAAGCTCAGTGTGCTGTTTTAAAGCTGTGTTACCACATTTCCTGTACTGAAGTTGATCTTCATTAGACCTTTACAACAGTTAAGTTATAAATACAAGCTATTTTTGCTTCTGTCCTTGGAAAGTTGATAAAATTTGAAACAATTCTTAAGGAAAAGTTTCATAATGAGCCTCATGAAAACATAAGCCATGGTGTTTTCTTCATGAGAATGAAGATTTTAATACTAGCAATTGATAATTGTGAGATTTTACTTTCATGTAAAACTTGAATTCAAACATTTGAAAGACATAAGATGAATTTTTGATGTTTCAGTTCACAAAGCATCAAAAATCTAAAAGCATTAAATTGAAAAATAATAATTTAGGAGTGGGCTATAAAAGACACAGGCTAGATGTTTAATTTTTCTTTATAATTGTGGGAGAATATTTCAGTATATTTTCCAGATTTTGTTCTACTATGTCTCCAATATTTATTTATAGTGCTAGATATAAAAAAGTTCACTTCATAGTCATTATTAGCTAGCTTAAAATTTTAAGGTAACCAAATTGACTATAAATTTCCCATCCTATTAAGAGAAAGTAATAAAGGACCTTTACAAACCAATTAATGAAGACATAATAAATGGCATTACCAGTTAGGATCAATATTTCTCTAACACTATGAAGACCATCTGAAGTAATACAAGCATTGTGTACCACCATAAAATAGATTACACTCTAAATTTCTTTGTGCTGAGCTAGTATCAATTTTCAGAACAAAGCTTTTGTATCCCAGAGTCTTTCTGGTTTTCATTAATATCTGTTCCCCTCCAAAGTGTGTACAGCACATGCTCCTGTTGTTATAAAATGTAGTGCAACTATTTTGTTACTTTTGGCATATTAGAAATTGAAAACAATTAATCTTAAATACTTCTCTTTAATCAAGTGACTTTTACATTATTTTTTGTGAAAATCATATCTATCATACAAATAGCAGTCAGATGCAGCTATTCCTAGTTTTTACATTTTGTATGTCTGAAATTACTTGTTTCAATTGTCTGTATTTATTGTGCCTAACATTTTCAATAAATCTAACTAAGACTTGGAACAAAATTTTAAACACAGTTGGATGAATGAAGTCATTGTATCCAAAATTAAAACAAACATTTTTCCCAAATTTTATTTGATGTAAATAAGGGAGTTTTCTATTGTTGTTGATATCTGCTGGCAATTCGTATCTAACTTTCAAAAGAACTTAAATATAGGGTGCTATAGCTATAGCTCCCAAATAATCTATTTTTCCAGAGGCTTTTTTTTTTTTTAGTCAAAATAGAATAGAATGTTTGCTAAGAAATTCTCAATGATTGTTGCTATGTGGTATTTAAGCATAAATCAGTATTTGTAATTTGATTTTCCTAAGTTATCTTTACTTGGAAGCATTGGGGATAATATTGTTTTTCTTAAATTGTATTTTATATAGACCATGTAAACCACAGGCTTACCAGAGCTGAATTGCTGGGGAAATTGGGCCTGTTCCACCTTGAGAAGAGACAACTAAGGGTGGACTTCATTAAAGTCTAAAAGAATCTGAAGGGAGGGTGTCAAGAGGATGTTTCCAGGCTCTTCTCATTCATGCCAAACGATAGAAAAGGCAGCAATGGGCAGAAACTATATGCTTAGGATGTTCCACCTGAATGTGAGGAATAGCTTTTTTCTCCATCACTGGAGATATTCAAGAACCATCTGGACACAATCTGATGCCATGTGCTCTAGGATAACAGTGCTTGAGCAAGGAGGTTGGACCAGATGATCCACTGTGTTCTCTTCCAGCCCAACCCATCCTGTGATTCTGTGAAAGTTTTGGATTTTTTCTATTATGGACCTAAAAGTAATCATATTCAGTGCAAAAGAGGAATTGAGGTGTCTTTTAATTTTTACTTTCGAGATAAACAGTATCAAGTGTACATACTGTCTTTAATCATCATCTCAATTCTGTCTTGATTCTAAGATGTACCAGTTGCACTTAAAGTAAGTAATTCCAGACCAAGCAGAATTAACTATAAATTTTAGTATGGTAATTTCTATTCTGGCAATTACTTAATGACCATTCTGAATTTAATCTGAATAAGACATCTGAATACATCCATCTGAACAATAGTACTTGGCAGATTATTTGAAAAACTTTAGATCCTTTTGCACACAAAGATCCTTTTAAATACTTGGCCTCTCATTTATCTCTTAGAATTTCTTGAGACCCCTTTGGTTATCTCTTCACTGTGGAAGAGCTGACACCACACTATCAGTGCAAGAAAAGCTAATGATATTTTGTGTGTGACATGAAATTTAAATCTGCCCCTCCTTGTCTCATCTTACTTCTGTGCAAGTATAAGCATAAAGCTGTCAAGGACTTCTACATAGTGAATAATTCTTCTGTTGTCGCACATAAACAGAATAAAGACTTTGTATCCACTTCCATCTGAGTTCTGATTACACACAATCCTGCCTTTTTGTTTTCACAGTTTCAGCAATGCCATCCATATTCCTCTCTAGTCTGAAGCTCTTAACACTTACATTCCACTCATCTTAGTGACTGATTCCATTACTATTCATCCCTCATTTCTCCTCTCTGCTCTATTTCACTTATCTAGGATCCTTTGCTGTATATTCTTCATTGTTATTTGCTTATCTGAATCACAATATATTCTAATTTAGCAACTAGTGTAGATCCTGGAGGGAGGGGAGGCTATTATCTTCTACCACCATTTCCTTTGCTCCATATGTGTCTTTGAATGTATTCTAAATTTGGTCAGTGTTTCCAGCTTTTGTGTTGTCATCTTAATTTTTGAGCACACAGGAAAACTTCATGTATAGTATATTCCTTCTTAGCACAGTTGAATATTTTGTATTTTGTATGGACTTCTGTTACATTCACTAGTGATTTCTTCCTAAATTCTATAAGAGGAAACCAGGCGATGTAACATGAAACTGGACAAAACCAAAGGAGGCTC
>JANRGV010000062.1:85556795-85583272 GCA_024734035.1 Alethe castanea
GGAAGGGAAGGGAAGGGAAGGGAAGGGAAGGGAAGGGAAGGGAAGGGAAGGGAAGGGAAGGGAAGGGAAGGGAAAGGGAGCAGAAAAAGTTGAGGAAAGGAGTGAGGAAAGGAAAGACAAGAAGAAAGAAGGGGACAGGAAGAAATAGAAAATCCAAAGAAGCACCTTTTAAGTGTAGTCATATGTCATCTGATGGCCTGAAGCCATGTATTCCCATAACTTCTCTATTTATATGAGTTGCATCTGCCATTGCCAGGTATTGCACAGGGTGCTGAATGCTAAGAGGTTTATAGATATATCAGACAAGCTGGATGTAGCCCCGAAGGAAATTTTCAGCTTTCACCCTAGCAACACAAAATAATTGAAATATCCTTAAGTTGCCAACTTCATAATTAGGTTGTAGAATGTCTTCCTTCCTTTCCATACTGTGTAGTTCCTGTAAAGACTTCAAATACATTCATTCTTGCATCTAGGTTTGATGAAAACACCCAACTTTGAAAAAAAAAGTTGAACCAAAGCTGCTAAATATGTGTCAGGTCTTTCATCTTTGTAGCCTAGTCTTTCAGGGATTGATCTATCTGCTTGCTTATTATAATTTGACCAAAACTTTTGTGTCTAGTTTCATAAACTCTCAGTGTTAACCTTCAACAGAAGACAACTAATATAATTTTTCAGATTCATATCTGAATCCTTGAAAGATATAAAAAATTATCCTATATTTTTTCTACCAGAATAAGAAAGAAGAGCGTGAAGAAGAAAAATGTCTTTATATCCTTATATGTCTCAAAATTGTATTCACAGATTTTAGTAATGCTCGCTACTATGGTGATTCTTACCTGGAATTTCAAGGCTTACATTTGAACATGCAAAATTTCATTCACCTGGAATTTAAGACTTATAATCCTCATGGACTTCTCCTAAATATTGAACAGAGCCCAGAAACAATACGGCATTTTTTAATTCAGCTTCTCATCAATAATGGTACATTGCAGGTAAGGCATCAAAATCTCCCACTGAGGGAAAGTAAATAAAAGTTAGAATCTGTAAAAATTTTAATATTTTTTTCCTTTTCTTACTGTAGAAGATAGAAAATAAAGCTACAGAGATCCTTGACATCTTCCATATTTTAAGGAAAATAGTTGCCAAACTTGCTGTCTGTTATGTTGAATTCTTGTGTAATATGATCAATATGACTCACAAAAGTATGCATTAAAACACAAAAACAAAAAATGTAGGTTTTGTCTTTACATGTGGTACATATTAAGTTATTGTATTTTATACCTAAGCTAACTGAACTTCCTCATGTGGAACTTCATTAAAATTGTCACAAGGAAGTCTTATGACAGGCATATGCATAGGAATTGAGTGAATTGTCATAGGAAAATTTACCATGGTAGGGGGTAGAGTCTATCTTTTTTACCATGTATCTCTAAGTAGAAACCTTGCACTTAATCTATTATTTAAATCAGAGTTCCACAGGATCAGAAAAAAAAACCAAAAACATTTCTTTGGCTTTTGTGGACACTAAGAATATATTTGTTTATAAACTTTAAAGATTAAAGTGCGTACCATGGTATATCTTTACCTTCTACAAATTATTCCACCTTTTCTGAGGAAGAAATAAAACTAGAGCTTTATGTAGAGATAGGCAGATGCTAAAGAGGCTATAAAAAGATATTAAAAGAAAAGTTACTTCTCTCATAACTTATCTCCCATTTTCCTGCTTAAAGTTTCCCAAAGTACCTGTAATTATATTCTTTTGTAAGAACTGTGAATTGTGTGTTTGAAACAGCATTTTTGTATTATATTTGCCTTCGTGTTTAATGACCATGAGCATACTAAACAGATATATAAACTGATGATAAACAGAAAATTACCTTTTACTTTTTTTCATTATATTGTGATGTTTTGTCTTTCATTATATTGCGACTATATTTTCCAGAAAAAAATGAGATTGGTCATAAGCAGGAAGTTATCCAAAGTTTACAAAATATTGACAGCTTAAAGTTCATCTTACTTGTATTCATGGTAAAGTAATGATGCAGAAAAATATTTTTCTAACATATCATCAGCACCATAAAATATGAAAGTACTTTAATTGACACAAGTCTATTCAGAGATCCCAGTGTGCCATGTTAAAACTAATTGAATTCACTTAGTCATTCACAAAACTGGTCAATTAAATGTAGATTTAAAGCCCAATGAACAAATGGTTCTAAGCTCACAATCAAGCTACAATTACAAGTAGACAAACCATGAAATCAAGTGCTTGTTCACATTAGTACAGGAAATTAAATGGTGCTCCAAAATGCTCAAGCCTGCACGCTACATTGCGTGTTTGGAAGTGTAAGGAAGCCATAAAATGGTAAGTAAAATTCACCCGTGGTCAGTGTTAATTTCAGATGGGCTGCAGATGGTCAACTTCTTTGCAAATCAGACCTATAATATCTGATTGTACAACACACAAAGATTAAAGGATTTTTATGCAAATTAGGAAGCAAATATGTGTACTTGTATATTTCTGGTACAGTAGGCTTCCTTATACAGAACTTTTAAGGAAACATTAATTTTCCTTGAAACATATGACATCCTTCAGGGTTTTATTGAAACCATTTGTTATTTTAAAATTCAAGTTTCTGTGCCTGAAACTGTTTAATTATTAGAAATAATTTAATTAAAACCTTTTCCTATTCTACAGTACCAGTATGTATGTGATGAAGCAGCAGAAGTCAAAAACATCACTACCACTGCTAGAGTGGACAATGGACACTGGTATAATGTGCAAATTAGGTAAGTTTACTATTGTCTTTTTTATCATTGTTTCAAAGATCATATAGCTTGAACAGTTAGCAAATTCCACAGATTTTATAACTCATTAACTTTGATATCTGAATATGTACAGTAAAATCATGGTATGGCAGTCTGGGCCACAACGCATCCTTGGAAAGAATGTTTAGAACTACAGCTGGATAGTGCTCATCACATCCCTGGTGTGCTTAGTGGAAACAAATTTATTGTCATTGAAATCATTTACTGTAGCAAACACAAACACAAACACAAACAAGGGAAGATGCTGTGCAGCAGATCCAAGCTACTCAGTCCGAGAAATAGTTGAATTTCCAACAATTATGGCATGACTTATAGAAAAATCTTGGAAAATAAATAGGCAGAAGCAGCACTGTGGATTCACTGCTGTCACTGGCTCTCAATTCGTAATAGGATATATTATTCCTCTAAAAGTAACAATACTTGCAACTGAAGAAGAATAAAATGAAAAGAAAATGAGGTAGGAAAATGGGGTAGGCAGTAGGCTTTCCATGGTTTTTGTATGTAGATGTATCTAATGAGCAAATGTCTGTGCTCATAGAATCAACAGCCTTAGAAGTAAAAGTTTTGGGTTTACTTTATAGGAAAGTCAGGCACCTAGTGTGCTCTCTGGGTGCCTAGTTCTTATCAGGTAGCTTAAAATAGGTCCAGTCATCTTGTCCAGCAAGGAGAAAGCAAGCTATAGCTGTCTGCTTGTCTCTCAGGAGTAAGTCAGTCCTTAAAAAGTTTGTGGAGGAAAGCAGAAAGAACAAAATCCTTTTACTGGAATAGGCCTTTTCTAGCTATATCTGTCCAAATATTGTTAAATGAAGAACTTTTGCAGCACAAGATTGTCCTTGTTTCCTTCCATGGGAGATGTAGCAGAGTGTGTATCCATTATACTGTACCTTGCTGCCTCAGCTGTGGCAGTGAGTACTCAGTGGGGAGAACCAAAATTCGTTACTGCATTTCAGTTACCATTGCTATCATAATTTTTTCCAGCAAGTTAAACCACACATATGGTCTGAGCCACACAGTAACATACACAAATTAGTGCAAGGAACAAAATCCAGTAATCCACTGGGGTTTTGCTTATCACCCAAAAAGGAACACCATAAACCAAGCCATGCTAATGGAAGCTAAAAGCAAGTCCAAGTTTCTCTGTGACCAGGAAGAAATAGAACACGGTAACTCTATGACACTGATAAAAGTGAGATACTCTAAAATCTAATAACATACAGGGTTCTATTTATTTCCTGGTTATGACACCATCTCCGTATCAAAATACAGAAAATAAATTGGAAAATAGTTTTTAGAGAAGAGATATAAAGGTGATAAAATCATTAAGTAGCTTCTAAATGAATAGGGATTAATACTCAAATACTCTGCAAGTCCATTAGAGACAACTAAGAGAGGATCCCGAAGAAGACAAATCCCAAGAGACACAGAAATGGGATAAGAAATGGAGACATAAAATTTTTAGTTACTTAGATAGTTAAAATTCATTAGAATTCAATTGTTATTCCCTTTTTGTTCATTTTAAGAAAGATTATTTAAGATCCTGAAGATAGCAAAAGTATGAATACCTGAACCCTCAATGATGTGGAAGTCTCTACAAAAATAGCCTTTCCCCTGCACTGAAGCATTCAAACTGTCATGTCACTGTCATCCCTCAGATATCCACTAATTACCGTGATGTGAATACACTTATTCTATGCATTTTCCCCCTACTCCATCAAGCAGAAAATAATTTGAGTCTCTAAATCAGCCTGTGACAGTAGCCCATGATGAAAGAAGACCAACTTTGTATATTTTGCTTTTCCTTTTGAGCCTACAAAGAAAGGAACTTTCATTTGCAGGAAATTATTTCCCGACAGCTCAGGAAGTGGGCCACGCTTATTTTTCCTGCTGAAAAAAAGGCATGCATACCTTTGTGGGATTTATGGAATTCAGGCTAGTTACAGAGGAATTAATTATTACACTCACTTTAGAAGACTGGAATTAGTTCTGGATGTTGTTTTAAGATGGCATTCTGCAGATGACACCAAGTCGTTGTGGGAGTATTGGTTCACTGGAGGGTAAGAAAGCTCTGCAGAGGGGTCTGGGATCACTGAACCAATGGATCAAGGCCAATTGTGTGAGTCTTATGAGAAATGGCTGAGGGAGCTGGGGCCATTTAGCTGGGAGAAAAAGAAGCTGAAAGGAGACCTTATTGCTCCCTACAACTCCCTGAAAAGAGGCTATATAGAGGTGGGGGTCAGTCTCTACGCCCGGCTAACAAGAAATAAGACAAAAGGACTAAGTCTCAAGTTGCACCAGGGAAGGTTTAGATTGGATATCTGGGAAAAAATCTTCACAGAAAGGGTTATAAAACGGTGAAAGAATGTGCACAGGGAAGTGGCTGAGTCACCGTATTTTAAAATCATATAGACATGGCAATTATGGTTATGGTTTAGTATTGGACTTGGCAGTGCTGGTTTAACAGTTGATCTTGATGGTCTTAAAGATCTTTTCCAACTTGAACTATTCTGTGATTCTATGATTCTAAGATTCAAAATCGTAGTGATATAGATGTCAGAAAGATTTGGAGTTGCTTCTCACCGTCTTCTCATGTATTTTTTCATGTCCTTGAGTGAATTATAAAGTATATATCCTGTATATATATGCTTTTTTATTTTACTTTATTGACAATTAAATATATATTGTTGACAGTTAAGTTTGACAGAGTCAGTCTTGAAATATGTGCTAATTGTTTTATGAAGTTACCATTTCATTTAATCACCTGCAGTGTAATACAGCAAAACAAAACTTAAAATAACTTTGGTGAAAAATTGCTGTAACTTATTCAGCAACTTTCTAGAGGCTTGCAAACATTTAATCTTCTCAGAACTGATTTTTCAGTGAGATAAGTTAAGTTTTGAACTATGTTATCTGGAAAACTGGGGAGGTTAAATAGGAATGTAGGAGATACTACATATTGTAGCATAGTGGATATGCACACGGGATTTTCTTTGTTGTGCATATATTAAGCGTTATGAACAGACATTGTGGATAATAACAATAAAAATAATATTTTTTGAAGGAAAATGCTAATTTTTATTATTTAATGTAATCCTAATTTTTTAGAGCTCTTTGATGTAGTCCTGTGATGGAGAGGATTTTGTCTTTTCAATTCAGGGAAAGCAATGCATTTCAGCTACTGAAGATAAGCCATCTTCAAAGACCATGCTGCCTCTACAATATCATATTAAATGAAGGTAGACTTAAAAGTAGTGAGTGCTGTTTAATACAAGTTTAAGAACAGTGAATCTTACAAAGTGATAGTATCTTCCTTTTCTGCTTACAGAAGAACATTTTACTGCTTCCTTTATCCCCCAGAAATAATTATTCCTGTGAATAAATGTCACACCATCTAACGTTTGCAAGTAAACGTGCATATTAGACAAAGTCCTTTATCCAGTTCTCATGATTCACCACGATATTCATGCTGAAAGAAAAATAGCAGTATTGCTGAAGTACATTTTTCATGATGATGAAATATTGTGACTACAAAAACTGTAATAATTTAAAAAAATTTGGTGCAGTATAAGGACTGTATTTTTTTTTCAAAATCTGAGATATCTTGCATAATTTGGGTTAGGATATAACTTTTTTCATCAGATTAGTCTAATTTGTTGCATTGGCTGTTAAAACCAACATGTTGCCAAGGTTTGCCTCAGAGCAGTGCCTGACAGTTCCATTTTATGTGTAAACTACTGCAGTTGTGTACTAAGCCTTTTAATGAAACTTCATTTCAGCCATTTCACTCACATTTCAGGCTATTGTTTTGGTTTTCTTAAGAATGTTACCAGGGAAGTGAGTGAGCTGCAGTGAAAAATTGATTTGGGCAATACCCCACAGGGATTGGATTATTGCAGGATATTATGATGGGAAGGAGCTGTTAGACTCAAGCATTAGAAGGTTTACATATTTGATTTTGTACTGAAGATACAATTTTCTTACTGGCAATGCAGGGATGTTCAACCACAGTCTTCTCATTCCAGCCTTTAGAAAACTGTTACCATTAACTGCTTTAGGATTTTTCTTCTTCAATCTTTGTCATCAAAAAAAGTTGATAAAATAATATGCATTGCATAAACAAACCAAACTGCAGCAACAATATCAGAAATTTGCCTTTTCTTGGCCCAATATTCTCCATTTCAGTACAGCTAAAAATAGTTTCCTCAATTATATGAAAAGTATTTTTTATTTTAATTTGTCTCAGACCATAATTGTCAATTGCTTTAGCAAATTTGTGCACTTATAAATTGATTACGCAGTAGATGTCATGAATACAACTTCATTCTTTGAGTCTATCTACTTTGAAATTTTTTTAATTGTCTGAG
Source organism: Alethe castanea (assembly GCA_024734035.1). Lineage (NCBI taxonomy): Eukaryota > Metazoa > Chordata > Aves > Passeriformes > Muscicapidae > Alethe > Alethe castanea. Next base: position 85,563,986 of record JANRGV010000062.1, read on the forward strand.
ATCATTAGGACTAAAATCTGGTGTAGGTGCTCCATCAGAAACTGACTGAAAAATCTGGCAATTGCCTTTAAAGAGTTTTATTCCTCTCCTTTAACTCCTATTTTTTGTAATTTGAGCATTGCTCTAGTTACCTTAGGACTTTTAATGATTGATCGTCTCGCTTTTGAGATGTAAAAAGTTTCCGATTCCTCTAGTCAGAAAAAGATCTTTCTAATCATGCCAAAATGCAGCATATGCTCACTCAGGAGTTTGTATATTGCTTGGTTTTGACAGCTTTTTATGAGGGTCTGAGATAATCCATATGGTGCAAGCTATGCTGTATTTATTATCCTTCACAACATACTACAAACCTCATCTTTTCCCTAGGGCTTTTAGCCAGGTAAGATAAGCATATGATAGATAAACTGGGTAGCAAATCCTGCAGACGCTTCTCTGTTTTGTTTGTCTTTGCTTGCTACTATTTCACTTTTATTCTAAATTCCTATTTTTATTTTATCACAAAGGTGCAGAAATTTGACCTTCGTTTTTAGCATAACAGCATATGGGTGAAGAAGTCACTCATCTGTTGTTTCATGTACCATGTAAATGTCATATACTCTGCTTAATGAAAACATACTTAATGGTCTATATCCTCAAAAACCAGTGTAAGTCAAAAGATATTATTAGCAATTGCTGCTGTTTAATAAGTGAACTGTATTTAATATTTATAAAATGCAGTGGCAATATATTCTTGATATAAAATAGCTTCAGGGTCTTTTAATTTCCTTCGCCTCTCCCAAGAAAGCTGTTGATGGACTTGCATCATCTGCAACCAATTTAAGTACGTGGACCCAGAAGGGTTTGTTTTATATTTGTTACCAATACAAGAGATATAGGGAGTTGCTGGACCTCTAAACTGGCCATTGAGAAGATCCTCACAAACATACTTTCTTAGCCATAGGTCTTTTTTTTTCAATCCCTTCTAAAGTACCTAGTGTAAAACTGGGGGTCAATATGCTGACTTATCTAATAATTTCTAATTTTATATGGTCTGAAACTTTTCCCAGATCAGTGGATCTTACTTGGAAAAAGTACAGGTTATTACACTTATTCAAATTTATTTATGAGGTATTAACACTGGTAATAAAGTGACATTTGTATTTTCTTAATTTTGCTGCGTGTTAAGTCCTAAGTAGGTTATATCTGCTACTTAATTTTCAATATACATTGCAAAGATACTAAGTCACCAAAAACAAATTGGTATGAGAATATTGGTTAGAAATACAGGCATTTTTATTTAATATGGAATGGAAATCATTTAAATGTTGGAAATATTGATAGTGATGTTAAGACCTGGATTTGTAAAGCGGAAAATAGGAATGAGCTGATCATGAAGTATGAAGAAAATGGGAAGGATTCTTTTTTTCATTTTGGTTTGGGGATTTTGGACAAAGATAAAGAAATTTAGCGTAAAATACATATAGTAACTATCACACAGATGAGCAGGGAAAATGAACAATATTCCCAAAATGGATATTATGAAATACTTGTGGAAGGAAAAAGATACTAACTTTGTAACCGCATGGATAGATTAATGGCACAAGTAGCTCAGAAAGTGGACAACTAATTTCTGAGGGCTAAAGGTTTCTGTTACATGGTGATACTATTACTGCCCATCATCAGAGGGTAACAGTACCACAGAAATGCTGGATTGAAGCAACAGAATCAAACGAGATTTTGATTTATGAACTGTGAAGCTGAAGCCAAAGAGGAATCAAAAAACACTAAATAGAGGAAAAGTTTTGAAATCTTGCTAGTCAGGATATATGTGTTTTCCAGTTAATTCTGCTAACATGCACAATACATTTAGAGAGAATTAATTTGATTTTAGTCCTTTCACAGATAAGTAGAGAAGGCTACAAGCCAATAATAATCCCTTCTGTGACTAATTTTATTTTTTACTTATAAATACTTTATAATTTAAATGTACTTTAAATGTACATTTCTATTTGGGAGCTGGAGTTCTTTAACTAGAAGGAAATGAGTTTCAGGGGAGACTATGTTACTCTCTATAACTACCTGAAAGGAGGTTGTAGCCAGGTGAGGTCAGTCCCTTCTCTCAAGTAACAAGAGAGGAAATGGCCTCACATTGCACCAGGGAAAGCTTATGTTGGATATCAGGAAAAGTTTCTTCACAATATTGGTTGTTAAGCACTGGAAAAGACTGCCCAAAGAAGTGATTGAGTCACTGTAACTGGAAGTATTTTTTAAAAATTTAGCGGTGTCACTCAGGGACATGGTTTACTGATGAACTTTGCAATATTAGGCTAATGGTTTGACTGAGTGATCTTAGAGGTCTTTTCCAACCTTAAATATTGTATTATTCTATGATAATTCTCCCTTTTTAATGACTTAGAGCAGTGTGGAAATAATGATGTAGATGCTAGAGATGCTAGATGCTCTGTAGATGCTAGAGAGCAATAGCAGCATCTCACTAAAAAACAGATAAGGAAACTGATCCGTGCATAGGTTGAATAGGAGAATGCATCTTTTATATCTGCTGATGAAAAATTATTAAGGAAAGAGATAGATCATCTATGAGTTTATATTTACACAGTTTCCTTTGTGAATAAGCATAGATTTCTGTAGCTGGAGATAATTTCTGTGCACAAATACCAGAAATAAATTTCAAGTAAAGTGCATCACTGCAGTCATGTTCTATTAATCTTAGATATTTTTAAAATACCAGTTAAGCTGAATTATTTTTTTTTTAAGCAGACCATCTTAAATTTCAATAGTAGAACTACTGTACCACAACTAAGGGTCCTACTATTCTTTGAAGTGTTTTTATTGTGAAAAACAAAAGTATATTTTAATTCTAGAATCAGAAATTGTTTGTTGGGTTTTTTCCATACTAGAAATTGCCTTTCTTCATCCATCTTTATTATTAAAAGCGAAGAAAAAACTTGCCTCTCTTTCTGACTGTTGCATATCACCAAATGCTAAATCTTTTAGAGATATTGTCTAAAGAGTTTATGTATTTGCTGGAGGCTTTTCCTCAGGACATGTCTTTAGCTGGTTCTCTGTTTAAATCCTGTTCTATCCCATGTGATCTATACAATAGTTCTTAACTCTATTGTTCACATTATTAATTTCACGGAACATTCAAAATTTTCTTACCCAATAACTCAAATTGCTATTTTTCAAAATAAAGTAATAACATTATCAGCTGACTTCTAAAATAAATTTTAAATATTTTTCCCTTATAAAAAGTAATAGAATGCAACAGTATCCTATTTCTGAATGGATTTTGGTTTTAGGAAATCAGACCTAATATATTTTGTACAATATATGCATATTTATAAGGAGTAAACATGCTAGCTAGTAAATAAACTAGCTGTCATTAAGGAAGCTTAGTGGAGAAAACACAGTGTAGGTTTTAAAAAATATTTTATAAAACTTCTTTATCTCTCTATGGGTAAACATATGACATGATATGAACACAACAGCATAAGGTAACATAAGCTACCATTTTTATCTAAGTTAAAATTTCTAAAATTTCTTGGGTTTAGATTTTCAGGCCAGAAGGGAACATTTATTTTTGACTGCCAAGGTACCACTAATCTTCTATATCTTAAATGATCAATAATTTTTTTTAAGTCTATGAAAAACATAGACTTCAGTTATACCAAGCCCTTCTATTAAATATTTTACCTAAGATACACTCTACTGTTGTCACCTCTTCCTAAACCCACAGCATTGGTGGGCAGTTTATGTATACAGATCATTCTCACTGCCAAACCCCAGCCAGCACTTCAGTAAAAAGCTGAAAATAAAAGATGGGTAAAGATTCCCTTCTGACCCTGCTAACCCTATGTCTCAGGTATTGAGGTAATGCTGAGGACTGAGCCAGCACCACAGACATATAAGAGGTGTAATTCACTCTCACCTCAAAGATCTTTTTGTCTGCTAGATACCCTTTCACCACTCTGGTATTTGAGACATGTCCAGAAAACAGAGAAATGAAAATAATTAGATTGTTATGTGGTGGGAGAAAAATGCTGATAGGCATTGCACATTGCATCCAGAAACCTGAAGACATACATTTTTATTAAAGTCATTTTACTGCAGCAGATACCAGGCAGCATGAGTATTTGAAAGATGATGCAAGCAATCTTTTTCTCTACTGAATAAAGCAGGGTATGCAAAGAACAGGACAAGCAGTACAGCAGTCTTGTTTACTCAGACAGTGCTGTGTGAATTCTGTACAGTGTAACTCCTACTTAGCAAGAAGGAAGCTGGCCTTCTGCTTTATCCTACATGAATCCCTTTCAGTCAGAATTATCTGGAGGCAGGGAGACTGCACCTCTTCTGAAAGTAAATGAGCTTTTTCTCCCTGAAGCACAGGATGGAGCTTGCACAGAGTCTGCAGCAAAGTGCAGACAGAAAATCGTGAAAAACAGACAGAGTCTGCCTGCTATAGGTGGCATGCATTAAGGTGAGCCTTGTAAGGCCATGGAAGGAAGATTTTGTTTAGGATCAACTGTATCTAGTAGAAAATTTATTTCAAGTTAGAGAATAAATTTGCTTTCAAGGCTTTCATTTAATCACACTTATTGCTAAATTTTCATTATTAAAAACATAATCTTTTAAGAATCTAATTATCTTGTGTACTAAATAAAGTATATCCTTAAAGAGAGGGCTAATGTCTTTTTGGATAAGTTACTCTAACAAAAGGGAGACAATTCAGAATGCTTTCAAAGGGACTTTGTCCCTTTGTCCTCAAGGAGGACTTTTGTCCTCAAAAGGCTTGGTTGTTTTTTCAGTGTTACAACCACTATGTTCCTCTTCTTTATTTGTTTGGCTACTGACCCATGTTTTCAGGGCTCAAATAGGGTCCTCTGCCTGAGCTGCCATTCAAACCACACCAGTAACTATATAAGATGCCAGTGATTTTATCCAGGCTCCACAATATCTCCTGTATATATTCATAGCCCTCCACTAACTTTTTAATTTCTTTAAAATGTTAGCTTGAAGTTTGTCTTCTTAAAATGATCAATTTAACTTTCTTTCAGAAAGAAAATTTCTGTCAGTAATCATGGGGTTTTACTACTGATGCTACAGGATGATTCTCCTTTTGAATTGCGTAGGAAGGATCTTGGTCCTGCATTGCCAGATATGGCAAAATACCCTTTGCTATTCTGAAATCACTACAGAAATTACTTTCTTCATTCATCAAGAATTAAGATTTCACAGAGAAAGGAATAGTGGAAATGGATTAAACCTACAAATTATGTCAGAGAAACTTGACATTCATATTTTTTGTATCCTGCATTTAGTTTCCAGAAATTGAGAATACTGAAAGTAGACTTTCTGCTTATATAGATGTCTGAGTACAGGGAAAAGCCCCACCCTGCGCTGATCAAGTCTTCTACTAAAACAAAAGTTTAAAAATTATGGCACTTTTTTTCAGCTAAATAATGTTATTTTATTTTGCATCAATGTAATATTTAAAAAAATAATAATTGAAATCAAAACCTGTTATGAAATCAAAGCTTAAGATGTTGTACTTATTTTTTTAATTTTCCAGAGTGGCTATTTTTCAAAAACTTCTTATGAATTAACAGAGAACAAGCAACTGCCTTTTCCTAGTAAATGTCATTGAACACAATGCATTTAATTATACAAAATTGATTCTAATAACAGTTAATAGTGATTTAATACCACCAATTAGTTTGATGCAAAGTGTTATTTTACAGCCTCTTAAGGATAAAAGCTTACTTAGTTATGCTACATCTTGTGTACAAATCACATTCTACACGTTTTCAGAATCTACCTTAAAGCAGACACTCAGACACTAAAATTTAAGGTCATGCAAGGGACAAATCTGTCCTGTATTGTGATGTTTTCTTCCTCTGGTTGCTTAACTAAAAAATGTTTCTGTCATAGCTTCTTTATTTTGCTTTGGATCTCGAAAGAGATCACTAGTGTCTCTTATAAGAATTAAAATTTTCTACTTTATCTTCTGAAGCAGCTTATCACGGGGACAGAAACATTAAAAGAGTAAAATAGGACTCTAGTAACAGACCAATAACAATACATCAGTCTTTGTTCTGTATTATTTTCTATGGAACATCAAAGAGTACTTATGGATATTAAAAGTGGGTTCAATGCTCTGTGGCTGCTTTGGCCACATGTCATAAACATAGAACTTATATTAAGGAGAGCACAAATAGGGTATAGAGATCAGGAACAATGTTGGCCTGCAGAGTTGATGTAAATATGAATTCCCACAAAGTAGCTATTTTTTTTAATTAAAAATGTCTTTAAGATGCACTCTAAATTACAGTGTTGCAAGTCTAAATCCAACTCTAAACTTTTTGCTGTCTAAATACTTGAATACAGTACTCTCATTTGAGCCAAACTTTTTCCTAATTGACACTTACCTCTACGTCAGCTTTAAATAAGTGCACATAGTTTTCTAAGTTTAATTTCTGTGAGTAGTATCTATGTTGGTATGATGTGAACAACAAGAAACTAGAAGCAGGAAACTGCAAAGATAGAAAGGGCCAGAGGCACAGATAGTTGTTTTTTCTTTAGCTATATCTATACTAGTAAATTAAACTAAAATCTGAAGACTAGTCTCTGGACTGAGGCCAACTGGCAGGTCTAAGGTCGTGTCTATAAAAACTTTTGCGGTAAAATAGTATGGTAAGGTGAGCTTGAAATTATTCCTGAATTGCACTAACAAGTGAACTTTATAAATTGAAGATATTATCTAACTTCCATAGTAACTGTAACAGAAACAGTGCTGACTTTGTAAAAATACAGATGATTTCATGTCAGAATTCTGTGAAAAGGGAGTACTATCTTTATTTCTTTCTTAGGGTATGAAACAAAGTTCATTTCCTCCCTCTCTTGTGTTATTAGAGAAATTTGCATCATTAGCTTCATTGTTCTTATTTGTTTAGTTAAATCACAGTTAATCTATGACCAGACCAAAAAGTTAGTTTACTCTGAGACCAGACCAAGAAATCAGCCTCAGGCCCAGGAAGGATACTACCAGAGAAATGAGAAGATGCATGTTGTTGACTAATTAGTTCATCTGCAACATGGAAGTGTGTGTTACCTGGTGTCTCAGTAGGGCAAAGTCAGCATCAACAGTCCAAAATTACGCATTTTACTGCAGAGTGAAAATGTAATGACTGTGAGTGAACTGGTATATATTCTATCTAGATAAATCTACTGCTGGTAATAAGAGATTCTGCCCTATTCTGTAAATGTTATTAGCATGGAATTGCTGGAGTTTATTTTTTGCTGAAGGAAGATATCTTCAGAATGTAAAATTGTAGGGTATTTTGGGCCAAAAGAGACTTTAGGAGGTCTTTAGCTCAAGCTCCTGCTCAAAGTAGGGCCAGCCAAGGTCAGAACGGGTTGCTCATTGCTTTATTCAGTTAGATTTTGAAAACCTCCAACACTGAGACCTGCAAAACTTTCCGAGTAGAGAGGTCCAGATGTTCAATTCCTAAAGTTGCCTCAAACACCCTTGAAAAGCCATAAAGATTTCAAAACCAGTGCTAGGTCAAAATTGATCCAAACTTTTAACTGTGCATTAAGAAAATTTTCTCTTGATTATAGGGACAGTAGGTTTATTGTTTTGTCATAATTTTGCAAAAATAAATACTCTACTGCAAGGAAGAGTTTCAGTATGATACCAGAAAATTAAAACCTCCAGATAGAGAGTGAAAAACAAGTTGTCTTTTTTTAAGCTAAGAAATCTAGAAATAATAACTAAATGTACTGAAAATTAAATACATTCTTAGCTTTTATTAAACAATTTTCTTCAATACAATTGGGGAAATTAGGGATTATTTGTTTTATAATATAGGATAATAAAACTTCTTTACTTTTGATGGTTCACAGCTCATATTTGGTATAGATGTTTTGAATATCTTGCTCCTTTTGTTTAATAGACTGAATGCTAATATTACAACCTATAGTTGCAATGGTATTTGTGAATTATTTATTGATTTTTAGCATGACTACATTCAAGTGAAATTCCTAGAGACAGATGAAAGTTTCAATCTTGTTTCTAGAACAAAAGATTTCCCTTTTCTATCAGGAAAAACCATCTGAAGAATTTTTATTCCCAGCAAGGCTGCACAGCATGACTGACACAATACTTTTTCTGAACATCCCCCTTTCCCTCCTCCTTTCCACCATTTGTTTTGTTACTTTTTACCATTTCATGATAATCCTAAAAATGTCATTTAAACATCAATGAAAAATGTCAGAAGGTAAAGACATTGTATAAAAGGACTTGGATTTTGTACAGACATCGCCATGTTTAGGGACTGTTATATCAATAGTTATCAAATTATTGTCTGACCTTTATAGCATTCTAACCTGCAAGGCATTGAGCCATGAATTTAGTACTGTTTAGACAGAATTCTTCTTCAGGCTATAATTAATAGGCCAGTATTTAATCACTACATTTGTGTGATTACAAATGAGGGAACTGTGAACTATTACTGCTGGCTTGGACTGAGGCACAATTACTGGTAGCTTACCCAGCAAAAGTGCTTGAGAGTTGCTGTATCCATTTCCACATTTATAATTATGCAAAAAGCCCTGTCATCTTACTTGACCTTTAAAGCACCCAATGTGCTGATTGTAGAAAAAGTATTTTAAAAGCCTGATGGAAATTTCATAGAGTGCATATATGACCCAGTGATTGTGTCATCAGCAAATGCTAAACAATAATGGTTTGAAGTCATTATTCTAATTTGGCCAGACCCTGCTAGATTCAATCAAACACAATCAGATGTGCATGGCTGACATTCTAACAAGCTTAGGGTAAAGGCAGCTCATGCTTTGAATTGTATTAGCTTGTTTTCTAACACCAAATACTGAGAATTAATTTCAAAATATTCTTTTAATATATGCACACAAAAATACTTTTACATATCAATCATATAAGCTATTAAGGATGAGCTACAAAATATGTCCAAAGCTATTGTGAGAAGAACTACATCAATATTGTATTTGCATGATAAACGTTATGTACATGGTCATGTAACTAGTTACAGCATTAACATCTCAAAACATGTAGAAGAAGTAATAATTAAGAGAAAAACAGAAGAGAAGTTTCTTGAGCAGCTGTACTTCACTTAGCACATCTGTCAAATAGTTAAAAATAAAAGCCTGCCAGTTCTTCCCTGATCCTCTTCCACTCCAGCTTAAGAATTACGCTGCATTAAAACAAATCTGATTTAAAATATTTCTGAAATATTGTTATCTTGTTATTATTCCTTTATTAATGATTATACTATCACTTTAACAGGAAGAGATATTAGATATTTACAAAATCATAATTTTTTTCCTTTGAAGACTCACTGCCACTCTTTTCTGTAGAATGATATATCCAAGATGTCATACTAGGTTCAAACAGTAGTAAAAATTCCTTGACCATTGCAAACAGAGCTACAGGGAATGATCATGCCAGTTACACACATTATCAGCAACCTTCCTTTGCAGTCATTAATGAAAAGATGTGTTACAGAACCTTGTGTGTGTGTGCTTAGACATACAGCCATTTTATATTATCCAAAAAACATGGAATGAAAAACATTTTTTTCCTTAATTCTAGATACATCTAGATCCTTTTTTGCATTCATGTTAGCTATTAATTATCAAGTTAAAAAAAATTGAGGGGAGAACAAAAAAAAACCCTGAATCAATCCATTGAAATGCTAGTTTTCAGCCCACAGAATCAAAACTCAAATTTATTTCTCTTCTTCATTCTTGATTTTAGCAACAAACCAAATTTCTTTTATTCTCCACCTGAAGTTATTTGCCATAGGATGGACAGGCCATTTGACAAACACAAATATTTATAGGCCTTTCTGTAAATATGTACCACCATGTTTGCATATTGTTCTGAAAGTATCTTAAAACAAAATTACATGGAAAACATGAAGAGCTGTTTGAAAATGTTACTAATGTTAGCTCTTCATTATGTCTGTTGAAAACACATAGAGGACTTTATGAAATAATATGTGACAATCCACATATCACCATAAGACAGAATATAGTTAAGAAAACTTGAAATGTTCTTTTTTGTAAGAATTTTCAGAAGGTTGTTTTGCATTGTCAGGGATAAATGGAATTCATACAATACCTACTGTATCCTACCCAACTTGCTTTTTCAGAGCTGTGGGTTGTTGGTTTGTGGTTTGGGGTTTTTTCGTTGTTTGGGGTTCTTTGGGGAGTTTTTTGTATATGCTATTTTCATATAGATTTTTTTGTGACACCCATATTGCAAAGACACTTGGATAGCTTTAAATGTAGAGCTGATTGAACTCTTGATTTGTTTCATGCAAAGAGAGATGGATAGGCTGGAAGAAACTCCCCCATGGGAGACTGGTTTCGTTCTGATACTTCCTTATTGTGCTTTCTTATATGGAGATAAAGTGATTGCTGCCTGTTGGCTATTGGAATGCAAATGACCTTTACATAATTTTAAAAAATTGAAAGAAACCTAATTGTTTGCTTGGTATCTTCTGTTTGTTGTTGATAATTTATGCACGTTGTTAATGGCAACATTTTTAAGAGGGTATGTGAATGGGAGAGGGAAATGGGGATGTATGTATTAATTTCAGGGCCTAATATTCCTGACTTCAGCTTTAGGAGTGATCCTTTTGAAGATAAGTATTACAGTCTATAATAGTACCTCTGCACTTTCTAAAATACGGCTTGTTTTAAATTGCTTTTCTGGTTTGTATTTTGTGTGTGTGTGTGATGAGAAAGAGGGGTATTTAAAATAATTTGAGGTGATTTGATGTATTTTTTGCAAATTATAAAGTCTTTTTGTTATTATTAAAAATTTTCCAACTCTTTTTATTCAGTCATTTATGTGCTTTGCCTTTTTTTATCAATGAATCTCCCAGATTTACAATATGGCTTCATTTTAATGGAATTTCAACCTCCAAAGACATGTCAACTTACAGCTTGTTAAACAGCTTCTTTTATATTTATAGTTCTATAATACAAAATAGCTATTTACTTGATTTTCTTTCCTTGTTGCTTTAATAGCAGCCTAATTAATTTGTCAGATAGACAGCAATGTAAGAAATATATGGTGGTAAACTGTGCCTATTTCTGAATTTGTGCAGGCAAGACATGGTACCATGTGAAGCAGAAATGTCAATCCTGAAGTTATCTTCAAACACAAGTATAACTAGAAATTTCTGGTCCAGTTCTTATTGGCTTGAAACAGGATCCATATTTGTTGGTGGTTTGCCTCATCCTTATGCAGCAAAACAGGTATTTTTAATTTTTTTTAAATTTATATTATTTTTAGGAGTGTCATATTGAATACAATAGAACTGAAGAGATTTAAACCATGCAAAAAATAAAAAAGTACCGCTTTTTTGACAGTTACATCTAAGGGATGATTATGGTCCCTTGCAGAGTATTTATTGCTCATGTGCGGGACGTTGGTAAGTGAAAAAAAGGGCATTATGGTCTAAAGTCATTATCTGAAATCCTGTTTATCTTGAGTAGGCAGAGTAAAGGAGCAAATGTGATCAAATTCAGAGGAGGTAGCGCACCTGTTACATCAGGTGCTAGTTCTATGAACATGGGAAAAGTGTAACTGCTGTGATTTCCAAAACAAAGGAGAGACTGCACGAGTGAGGAGATTCTGCAATGAGAGATAGCACAGGAACTTGAATCTGTGGGGGTCTATATGCAGCTCTGATAGCCACCTATGCAGGGATGAGAAGGAATCTGCAGTGGGGCTTTTACAGAGACAGGGAAGAATACCCACAGGGTCATGCAGAGAGCTGGAGACGAGCAGATCATTACTCACTTGCTCTTATGGAGGAATTTTGGGGTAGAGTAGTCACAATCACAGATACATATCACTTAAGTGATTTACTTTCTTTTTTTTTTTTCCCAAAGCACCATAAGTATAGTTAACAATTTCTGGTCCAGTTTATGACACTCAAACTCTTCATACTTTCTCAGATCAAAGGCCCAGGCCCTGTAATTCATTTGAGACTGGCACCATACACTCAGGGCGCACTCAATCCAGCTTCCAGCAGCACGGCCCCTGTACAGCACAGCTCCCAATGCAGCTGGTTCAACCTTCCACATCTTGTCAGCTGTCTAAGTATGGAGTGCACCTCAGCATCTAAGGGGCTATTGTCATAGCTATATATAAGTTTTTAAAATTTTTTTGACATAACGTGCCTGTGACCTCACTAGTCACATAGCTCCATGTTGGTCTCTGACTTTCACTTATCCAAAGACAACCTGTGTTGTTACCTGACTATTTAACTCTCTTGTCTCATTCCCAAATGTGCTTCCAGAATGTAAAACTGTTCACCATCACATAATAAACACCGTCTGTGAGTGTTTGTGTTTTCCGTGCTGTGAAATACATTAAACTGTTAGCACTGAGTTGGCATAGTGCAGGTCTCATTTATCTGAGCAAGGATCTTTGGACTGGTGTCACCCCACAACTGTAGCAAAGTTAGACTGCAGGGGTTTTGTTTCTCCAGTGCACTGTAAAAACTGGGCATATGTAGTCCAGTTTTCATTTTTTGTGCCATACTTTTGGGGAGGCTTCACCCTGTGCAATTGATTTAACCTTTTTATTTTTGTTCCATTTTTCACTAAGTGAAGGTCATCTTACCATGAGGCAAATAGAATCATTTCAAGCACTGGCATGTTTTTGATACTGCTACTGTAATGCAGCATTTCTAGATTGCTTTCACCTTATAATAAATTTCACAGTAATCAATGATGTGACAAGACTGTTGAAATCCAACTTAAAAGTTGTTGTGAGTAAGTGTTTTTTAGGTTATAAAATATTTCCAAAAATTGTACTTCTAAATAGCTCATACTGACATTAAAAGAACACATCAACTAGTATTCGTATTTATGCAACTTTTCCCTTAATTCAAATGTTCATACACAAACTATACCTTCATCTGGTATATTTTATCCTCAGTTGTATATAGAATTTTATTTACTACAAAAATGTATCCATACTAATGAGATCTATCAAAATTATATTTTCAATGTTTAAGGGACCTGTCTTCTAGAAGCTAAGAGAAATTTTTGGGGGATGCCCCAAAGAATTTATAATGAAGGCTTAGAGAAGTTCAATTCACATAGTGTGTTTTGGAGCAGGCAAAAAACCAGCTTGTTTGAGGGATATAGTAATAATGTGTATATGAGAATGAATTTTGACATGAAAAATAGCTCTTTGCTAAGTAAAGGCCAAATTAAATCCAGAAAAATAAATTTAAATGAGAGAAGTTCAAATAGCAATGAAACACAATGGTTTAAAGGTAATTTATTGCTAAAAACTTTTGCCTGCATGCATTGGATTGTCATATCGACATGGGCTTTCCTTCTTTGAGAATGTTGCAGTTTAATTCTATTCTTAATGCAGGATTAATAGGTGAGATGTTGTGGTTCATGATTGTAATCTAAATTAGGTGATAGATGTGAGATGTGTACAAGTGCTCAAGGTAGTGATACTTAACCTCCATTAGTACTTGGAAAGCATATGTCCCTATAAATTCCACAAAAAGGCAAAAATATATCCGCTACTCTCAGTTGCCTCTCTAGCTTTTCACTGAGTTTTCTTGGAGCTTTCTTTTTGTTTGAGGTGACCTTAGCCTTTATTTCACTTACTTTACTTTGTTTATTTGTGATTTTTTTTATTCATTTTGATCTTAGTTTTTCATTTTGCTTATTTTTTATGTTTTTCTAGCTTCAGGGATGTTCAATTTTCCTTGGCTTCCCTGTCGAAGTCTGTAGGGTCCAAGCCAAATATAGTCTATAAATGCTGGGTTTTTTTCTCCTTTTGTCAGGGAATGGAGAACTGCCTGTCCAAGTACCCTTTATGTGGGCTTTTCAACCCCAGCAGTAGGAAACCACTCCAGAAAGTTTCTTTTCCATCAGCTCAGACCCAGGCAGTCAGGCTTCTATTGTAAAACCTTCATCATCCCTGAAACAGAACAGACCTGTTTCTGCCCTTCATCCTGCAGTTTGCTTCAAGGGAGATTTCTGCTCCAGCTGAGACTCAGCTTTTTCTGACAGGTGCTCTGATCACTCTTGGAGTCAAGTCTGATAATGACCCTTGTGATATCTGCAGTATTCACCTAATAATACATTGTCTTGTTTTAGCTCCTTCTCTCATAGGAGTAGTTCACTCTGCTGTTGGCTCTCCTACCATCCAATATTGTGGAAGTTGCAGAGAGCAGTGACTTCAGACCTTAGACTCCTTCAGCTTCTGACTAATGGGAACTTCTAGCTGTCAGTACCAGAAGCTGTTGACATGGGAGTCCCATATTACTGGAGTTGGCTCATGTTAAATGATTAATTTCTAGGATAGATTCCTCCTCCATTCATTTTAATTGAAGTTTGAGATGACCTGTAAAGCCCTCAGGGTAAAACACTGCCTCCTCTGATGACTTCCTACACATCTTCCTAATCAACTCTGGAATGTCCATGCATTCTTTCCACATTTTTTTTTCCTGCATGCTTATTATTTTGTATTCCTTAGAGTCCAAGTGCACTCAACATGTAAGGCAAGGTGCAACTACTGATTTCTTTCATCTCTGCCACAGTCTCTGCAGAAGATCAGAGCCTTACCCTCAAGCAGTGGTGCATTTAAGATATCTGTGATATCTAGGGAAGCAGTGCCATAATACCCAATAAATTTCATCACTATTCAGAAGATCTCAGACCTCCCAGATCTCAGTCCTAGTGTCTGTGACTGGTGGTGAGAAACCCTAGAGCAACATAAAGTTATGGACTACTTAAGTAAACCAGACATACAAAGTACCATGGATCCTGAAAGATCCTTATAAACACACACCTCTGGCTGGTGTTAACACGAGGCCACTCTCCATTACCTCTGAAAGCCTACAGTAACCAGGAAGTCTCTGATGACAGGGAAAAAGACAAATGTGATTTTATGTTCATCCTAAAAAAGACAAGAAGGAAGATGGGTAACCGTGAGCCAGGTCAATGCCACAACTATGTTCCTGATACTAATATAGAAAAAAATGAAGGAGAGGAACCTCCTTGTGAACATCCCAAAGGGAAGCTCTACCTGACCAGTATGCTGACATTCCCTGTTGAGAAAACTGATTCTTTGGGCAGAGGGAGGGCAGTAGATAATCTTTACCTCATGCCTCAGACAGCTTCATTTCCAACTCTATCTCCTACCTCTAAATGGCATAGGAGGATGGGAAATGGGGGTTATACTCAGACCGTAACAGTTTGTCTCTGCCACTTCTTCTTCCTACACATCTACAGTTTTCTTAGCTATCCACAGACCAGCGATGGAAAAAGCATTTGCCTTAGTATGAATTCTGAAAGATCTAAAGATGTGGGTAGAGATCAAGGTAACAGGCACGTGCTCTGAAACACCTTGAATGAATTCATACAAGTTCAAACACTGCAGTATGTTTCATGCACAGCAAGAAACTGTTTTTATGACTCTGTAAACTGTCCTTTCCAAAGCTTGAGTCCAAAGTGGAGTCATGTGACCGT
The DNA here is from genome assembly GCA_024734035.1 of Alethe castanea. Taxonomy (NCBI): domain Eukaryota; kingdom Metazoa; phylum Chordata; class Aves; order Passeriformes; family Muscicapidae; genus Alethe; species Alethe castanea. The sequence continues at coordinate 85,579,544 of JANRGV010000062.1, forward strand.
CTAGGAAGTCATTGCTGAACAGTCAGAATGAAAGCTAAACTATAAATAGCTGGCTGGCAGACATCTTGTCTGGCTGTCTCACCACAGTGAAAAAAATCCCCTTCAGTTCTGTGCCAGCTTAGTTTAGTACTTATTTTTATATTCTATCCTATTCCTTTGGTAAAGACTATGATCAGAATAGTTCAGACTTGCCACAGGTAAATCGCAAAATCAGTTGAATAGTTAAAGAGCATCATCTTTTTAAAACATTGGGGTTTTAAAACTGTTTATGATCACCGGTATTTAGGACATAAAAATCAACAAAAAAAGGAAGAGAAACCAAATTACACACAGAAAAAAAACCCCCCTTTTTTGATCAGAAATTGAAAAAAGGTATTATTTCTGAAATCCCAAGATTCAGAGAAATTTCAGAAGTTTCAGAAGTTTCAAAATAATTAATTTCATGCTAGCTTTAGTATTGTTGTTTACAATAGCTTTTTCTCTGCAGAGAAGATTGGTATACTCAAAGGGAAATTAAAGATTGTTTTCAAATACCTACAGCAGCAGCAGTTGATTGCAGTAATACTGTTATTTCTGCTGCTGTAATTGTTCCAGTAATTATTATTTCTAGACTTAATAGTATTTTAGTATTGAGAATGTGAAATGTCATTACATCTTTATATTCCTTTTCAACTCAAGCAGTTCTCTATAATTAAACCTTGCAAGTATTAAAACAGGGAAATTTCAAAAGGAAAATAAGCTTCTAAATAGGAGAGCAACCTTCTAAATAAAGATAAAAGTTTAAGGGAAGGCAAATACCTATGTGGGCATCAATATGTTACCAATTGGGAAATGGCAGCAGATAATTGAGTGATATGCTTAGGATCATAGGGTGTTAATGTTGAAACTAAGGTGAGATGGAAATCATTATACATCTAAAGACTGAAGACTTGGGGACCACAGTAGTCTAGCAGGCTTGTACTTTAAATACAAATGTGTAAAATACACTATGCATATGTAAGAACACATATAGTTTTCCTATGAAAAAGAGATAATGTGATGTCCCAATCATATGTACTGCTCAGTTTTAAGATATTCTCAGGTGTATACATATGTAAATAAAAATGTTTTAAACATTTTAATATCAATTGCTAAAACATATAAAATTACATTTTTTCTCTTTTAATAACTCAACCACAGAATTCCGTGGCATTGAGTGAAGAAATGGATAATGTGAAACAGGTGTTACAAAATATAGAATCAGACCCCTAATTTGGAATGATCCAAAAGCAATTTGCTCTGTGTTACAGCTGCTGTGCTTCCATAGACTACCACAACAGTAACCCCTCTGTAACTGTCTAGTTAGAAACAGTTTATGATCCATTTCCCTTGCCAGAGCATTGCAAAGCAGTGGGAGAATATGGTACAATCTGTGCATAGTGCTTTAGATTTGATTATCTGGCATTCACCTTATCTGATAAATCTTGAGCTCTGATAGCAACTTTCACACTATAATTTATAGTAATATAATATGTATATGATTCTTTAGCATCCTGCTACAGTAATCATCGGATGTGAGCAAATTACAGTGGTCCTGACCCAATTAATGCTCCCTGGGCTGCAGTGTTCAGCCTGAGAAGATTCCTGGGGAAGCCAACAAAGGAAAGAACATCCAATCTGTCACAGGATTGCAAGGCACACTACACTGTTTCATAGCTGCAACTGTTTGCCCTAGTGGTATAAGCAAGAATGGGTTGTTTGCAACCTTAGAAGGGCCAGTTCTTGAATGTCCATACATTTCCTGTTGTTCCATAGCATAACTAAAATTTCCATATATAACTATTAAAAACCATATTTTTTTAAAATATTTTTTTAGCCAGACTAGTTATAGGGTTTTGTTTTGTTTTGTTTTGTTTTCATTCGATCATAAATCTGCCTAGGAATTATCCAAAGAATATTTCATATTTGATACAATTTAAAGAATTCTCTGATCCATCAGTTTAAGCTCTAGCTCACAATAGACTAAGTGCAAGCCAGTTGCCAGGCCTTAGTCTTCCCCCTAGATATAGTGAAATATAGGTGTTTGTAGTAGCTGTGCACTAGAGTTTAAGGTTCTGCTGTGACACAGAAAATGAAAATGAAGTGTTGAGTCTTTTATCCAGAATCTCATTGTGGTTTTAGTGCTACACTTCTGAAACGGAGTTGTTCCTGTTTGTATCAATTCCAGAATCTGCATTTTTCCAAAAATAGGATGAAATTGTTTGTCCTTATATTTATGTCACTCCCTTTTAATTTGACTTTCACTGCACACATTATACATCTTCTAAGTCTGCTCTGTTGTCAAGTTTGTGAATTTACAGTATTCAGAAAGGCTTTTTCAGGGTATTTGTTGATTTTAAATGCGTTTTGTATCCTGAAGAGCATCTGACTTCTTTTTGAGTCTTAGCATGACAATCTTAGATCCTGACAAGTATTTACCTTCTTATGTCCTACTTAGGATATGCTTTGACTCTGTCTTTGCATCACCTGAATGCTTATCCTAATTAAAAGCACCACTTACTGTTACTCAATATATTTTAAATATTTATGCATTTTTATATACTAAAATATTTGTCACATCAAAAGTACTTCTACATGTCAATGTTTCATTGGCTGCTATCACTTATTCTGGTATTTGTTCTTCTTTAGGTTGATAAGACGAGTTCTAGGGGCTCTGTTCTTATATAATTAAGCATTACCCTGAAGTCAGGGATCCTGTCTCTTGATTGGAGAGATGTTTTGCCTGTCATGAATAACTTGGTTTTACCAGCATGTTTTTCAGTACTTCTTACATTGTCAGATAATTTGTAAATGTATTTAACAGTATAAGACTCAGTGGGCAATATTTGTTGCATCTTAACATTGTGAAAACTCAACTAGTATTGGCAATTTTTGTCTTTTCTTTTATTCAGTTTGTTCACCACCCATCTAAAAACCCTCTTCCTCTATTTCCCACAAAAACTAATTTTCCTTAAGAATTTTTGATTGAGACCAATGTCAAAACATCTTTGGAAATTAGGTTTGGCTCAAGGATGACCCACTTATATAGGACCATTAATGTGTTCAAGGGATATTAATAATTGGAGCAGTATAACTTCCTTAAGCAAAATTTTAGATTTTTATGTGATATTGTCCCATGGTTTTGCTACTTACATTTTTCATTACGATATTCAGGAATTTTCTTCTTAATATAGATTTTCTGGGTTTCAGTTTGCTTTTGCATTTTTAGTTTGCATTTTGGCTTTTCATAGTCCCTTTTGAAATGCCAGTATCATATTTGCCACTTTCCTCTATACCGTTACCAAACATAATCTAATTTAAAAGTTATATAACATTTTTGCACAATTCTAGACTTCCTAGTTTTTGGACATTAGAAAGTTTTGATGAAAACAGAACAACCTTCACAGCAAAATGGTAGAGTCCTTATCACTGGAGGTTTTCAATACATTATTGGACAGGGTACTACATAATCTCATCTAAACTCCCTTTTACATGAAAGGCTGGACCAGATGATTTTATGATACTCCTTCCAGCCTGGGATATTTTATGATTTTATGGCTTGAGTACCTTTTTCAGCCAAAATTAAAATATATCCTAAAACATTTAAAAATATGCATAAGAGTAGATTTAATTTACCAGATATTACCCTATTAAACTTTCACCCATATTTTGGTCAGAAAAGTGTTGACTAATAGTCTTCTTTATTCTCCT
>JANRGV010000062.1:85585282-85610558 GCA_024734035.1 Alethe castanea
CATCAGTGTCTCTTATTTTCCCACTTATTTCTACAGATCATTATCTTTCACCACAAATGTTACCCTGATTTCCAAACATTATTTATATCAATCTGTGTCATTTTCATTCCAATACTATTTGCTGAAGGCTTCTTGATAAGTCTGTATTGAAAAGTTTTGTTGATTTGGGTGATTTTATTAGTTGTAGATTACACTTAGTATTTTATTAGGAAGATATTAAGAGAAGTATTTTTGAAGTTTATAATATCAGACATTGGTTGTGAAAATGTATATTTCTCCAACTGTATTCTGTGGTATTTTTACTGCTTCTATTTTAAATTTCACTAGAGTTAGTTTAGAGAAGTTAGAATTTCACATATGCATGTATGTATATATGCATGCATTTAATATTATTATATAATGCAAATACTGATATTATATTAATAAAATGTCCATTAAACTTTTCAATAAAATCTCCTAACATCACAACAAAAAAAAAATTCAAATGAGAAAGGAAGACATATCCTTCAATGTGTTATGTCCACAGACTAGAAAATATTGCTGGTGAGAAATGAAGGTTTTTTCTCACTGATTATCTTCTGCAACAAATTAAAGGGGACACTTAAGATTATAAATATTGAATCACTTTGACAAGGCTGTGCTTCACAGAAGTGCAAAAAGTAATATCAACATCTCTGCATTAAAAAAAGAAGCATTTGCATTCCACATATACAATATATTAGCAGTCCACAATATAAACTGATTACTGTAACCAAGATTAAAAATGTAATTCACTCTCATCAGATAATGCTAAAATGCCAAGATCATTATACTTATTGCAAAGCTACAGATTACTCAAACTGGTGATATTATAGCTACACTATATTCTTTCAGAAAAGAAGCCAGTAAACTTTAAGTTCATGGCCCAGGGCCATCAAGCAGCAGGCCTTGGCTAAGAGCAGCCACACTGAATCAGAACATTAAAAGCAATGAGTTTGTGCTCCAAAACTCTCAGCAGAACCACTATGCTGAGCCAAATAGATTATTTCTGTTTCTTGTTTAGATGAGATTTTGATATGCATGGCTTTAGCTGTGTCCTCTAGAAGCTTTTTGATGCAGCTAGAAATAACCAGAGCTCTGTGTGCATGGGGAAATTAGACTCCTGAAGCTTCTGAATCTGAAAGAAAGGAAAAAAAAAGCATTGCAAAGTCTTTTGCTGATCTTAAATGATGATGGTTGCACCACTGTCTCACTGAAATCCCCACAGAATTTGGCTTTATGGAAGTATTTTTCTCAAAAGCATTTCAATTATTTCATAATTTCAGTGCCTGAACTCAGACTAGAGTGTAGTAAATGCTTGAACCAGGTAGTAAACTTAGCAAATTAAAAGACTGATACCAAGGCATCACTGAAAACTTCTCTGTCTTGCTGTCTTGAGATAATTTCTAAAAAACATGTAGGGTAGAGGGATGTAAACAAACTCTGTATTTGGAGAATTTAATAGGAGACTTCAGATTTCTGTTTAGTATGGAAGAAATATTTTCTTTTCTTTTTGATTAATATTTCCTATATAGGGCAATAACAGTTTGAGAAACAAAAGATAAATTAAAAGGAAAATAGTAAGATATAACTCAATTTCTAAAGGCAACTGGTGGGCATGTTCAAATGAATAGATATATTATAAAAAAATCTGTTTGATAAAAAGTGCATGTCATGTATTCCTGTGTGATACCAGAAATTTTTTCTATTCCTGTACCTTTAGGGAGTCTCCTCAAGCTCTTTCTGTCAGTCAAAATATAAAACACAAGAATGTCTGCAAGCATTTCACACTGCACTGAGATGAAAAGTTTGACAATAAACAAATACTGGACCATTTTGCCCCATGAGCTTTTTCAATTTGAAGGAACACCCCTCTTCTGGGAAGTGAGAGATGGTTCCTTTCCCTCTCCCCTGGTAATGATGTGAGTGGTTATGGAATAACGTTAGGATCCTGGCCATGTCCCCTCCCAGCTACTGCAAAAATCAACCCTGTCCTGGCCAAAACCAGGACAACATAAAACCAGCTTTCAGGAAAGGAAGGTGCCTAAGGCCAGAGGGAAACTCTGCAGCAAGGAATACTTAACACTGCTGGAGACACCATCCTTGAAGGTATTAAAAAAAAGATTGGATGTGGAACTTAATGCCATGGTTTAATTGATCAGGTGATGTTGGGTCATAGGTTGGACTTCATGATCTCAAAAGTCTTTTCCATCCTAGTTAATTCTATGATTCTGTGGGAAGGATTAGGTTAGGGATCCCTTAAACACACTGGTCATATGTAACTCTCTGAGGTTTAATGGGCTGCACCCAGGAATGCTGAGAAAACTGTCTGATGCCAGTGTGAGATCGCTGTTAAATACCTTTGAATGGTCATGGCAATTAGGAGAGGTTCCTGCAGACCAGAAGAGAACAAATATCATCATCTTTGAGAAGGGCAAGAAGGAAGATCTGTGAAGCAATAGGTTAGACTACCTCACTTAATCACTGGGAAGGTGATGCAACAAATCCTCCTGAAAATTATTTCCAAACACATGGAAGTCAAGAATGTAATTGGAAGACCTCAACATAGATTTAAAAGAGGAAATTATACTTGACCAGCTTCACAGTCTCTGCAGTTAGGTGAATAGCTTGGTTGACAAGGAAGAGCAATAGATGCTGTCTACCATGACTTCAGTAACATTTTTGACACTGTCTCCTATGATATCATCATAGGAAAACTGACAAAGTGCACGTCTATATAGAAGTTCCCAGTGAGGTCGATCAAAAATAGTCTGAATTATCAGGCCTGAAGTGTTGTGATCAGAGATGCAAAGTCTGGTTGGAGGTCAGTAACCAGTGAGGTGCCCCAGAATCCACTGATGGGCAATACTGTTCAACTTCTTAATTAGTGATCTGGATGAGAGAACAGAATACACCCTCAACAAGCTCTAAGACTGATTCAAAACTGGAAAGTGGCTAATTCTCCAGAGGGTTGTGCAGACATCCTGAGGGACCTCGACAATCTGGAGAAATGGGCTGACAGAAATCTCCTTAAGTTCAAGAAGGGGTATTCCAAAATCCTGAAACTGAGGAATAATAATCCCGTGTGCAAGTACATTGTGGTGTCAGCTGACTGGAGCACAGCTTGGCGAAGGAGAACCTTGGATTTCTGGTGGGCAGCAAGCTGTCTGTGAGCAAATTAGGAATCCTTGCAGTGCATGGGTGGGGATTCATCCTCTCTATTCGGTACTGGTAAGCTTGTATCTGAATTAATGGGACCAGTTCTGTACCTGTCCAGTACAAAGAACATCTGGACTTACTGGAGCATCTCCAGTAAAGGACCACAAATATTATCAAGGGGTTGGAACATCTCTCATGTAAGAAAAGACTGAAAAAACTGCGACTTTTGTCTTTTGGGTTTTTGATGCCTTCCTCTCATATCACCTTTTGCTCATCAACTCTTGCAGGGACCCTATGCAACAGTTCCCTAATTTTATCAGAAAAAATATGCTTTTTCAGTGATATGCAAAGATATGATTTGATGATATACAAATATACGATTCTGTTTCTGGGGAAATTATTTTCTTATTTTGAAGAATATTTTTAAAAAGGATAGCATTGTTTTGAACTTGCATGAAAGTTGCTTTTATCAATTTGAAAGTTCAAATCCAGGTGATCGTTTGTTTTTGGAACAATACTGCAGGCCTGCAATGTCAGTTTTTGTCTTTCATCTGTAATGACTTTTATTTTCCCATAGCTGCCAGGTTGACCAGATATAAAAATCTCAGTTTTTGGTTGATGTTTCCACTTAATTATTTCACAGTTCCTGCACATTATCACAGGATTCTGGCAATAGCTATAGTCCATTTTTATTAGCAAGAATCTCCCTGATATGTTATCTTGATGAGTCCTCTGATATGGGAGTTGTCCTGGGATAAAACTTTCAGTGTCTTTGTGATTCTTTCACTCTTTGACAGCTGTGATTTCCTTAGTTATGTTAATCATTTGTGTCTTCTTCCTATTCAGTGTGCAAAATCCAGGGCAGTTATCAACATTTGAGATGACTCCTATTGCTGAGCATATTCAGCCATTTTTATCCAATAGCTTCTCATGTTCCCAAATTTCCTGAGTTTCCTGGAAATGTGGTAGTGTATATGTGCATAACACCTTCTCGGGTAGCATGTCAGATACTTCACCTTTGCTGGCCTATTATTCATTTTCCAGTCTGGAAGCTCTTTTTAAAAAATGATTGTTACCTTGAAATTGTCAGCAGGCAGCATTATGGGGTGGACAGCACATTCAAGCAGGCTGCTACACAGGATCTGTAATCTTTGATGGAGCTAAGACTTTACATTGGTATTTTAAAAGTTGATGCAATTCAAAATGAATGTACTGTTGAGAGTTGTAGGTATATGTTTATGATCTCATGTTATATAAACAACAAAAGTAAATAATTGATGTTTTTTCTGGAAGAAACTGATCTCAACAGATGGCATCATCTGTGAGGTTGGCATTTCATTAATTCCTCTATGTGACTCTGAGATCCGTGATGAAAGTGTCAGCAGGTCTGGTTGATGATAAGTAAGAAGCAAGGCTTGAGCAGTTAGCAGACAACTTTCATGAGGTCTTTGAGGGTGTGTTTGGTTTCAGCCCATTCCTGCAAAGCTTAAAGCTTAAACTGTGCTGAAGTGACTTAATGCAACAATGCTCTTCAGTGCTTGCATCCCAGACATCTGTCATCTAAACACTTTGAGTTCCTTCCAGACACTGATTTGAACATTGCATTGCTTCCCAGCAGCGTCCCAAAGGCTGGGAGGAAAGGCTGTAATCATCCGCTGAATAATTGTATTCTGGGATCTTCTGTAACAAGCTTCACGGCAGATTATCTGCTTGTACTGAAGATGTATACAGGCACACTTTCCTCCTAAAAAAGTTTCACATATAAATTTTGTGTGGCTTATTGGTCTTGTTCACCCCTTCCTTCCAGTTTCTTTGTCAAGGTAGAATTATATCTAAGAGTCATGAACAGTGGCCACTACACTCCCTATGGGCAATGAAGAACAAAGAAGAGCCAGGATTAACCCCTTGGAAAAAGTTATTGTGTTGACCATGTACCAGCAGATAGCAGGTTGTGACTTCTAATCTTCCTTTGTAGCTCTTGTGATACAACCTGCTGGTGGAAACCTAAAGGGGGACTGTGAAAAGGCCATTACTTCCATGTAGTTTAGGCAGGACCCTTTCAGCTTCAGGAGAAACCAGACATTTGACAAGGCAGAGATATATTTGACAGCATGTATGTACTAGCTGGGCAACTAATGCAGTGATTACCCAAATGACCCTTTCAACCAGCAGTTCCCTAGATTTGTCACCCATTCTTTCCTTCTGTATTTGGTAACTGTAGGTTCATTTCTTGCAGACCAGTTCTTTATGCAATTGATGAGACTGCACAAATACTGCCTTTAATCTCTTTAAATATTCTCCACAACACACAGCTAAAATCACGAGCTGATCTTTAGCTATCAATTTACTTCTCTGCTAACTCGGTTTTTTGATAAAGGTAAATTTTCAAGCATCAACTGTTAAAATCTAACCCCAAAACTCAATCTATATGAGAAAAAAGGCATGTTAGGCAAAATTCTTATCACATTTTAATAGATACAACTGATCTGAATATTCATCTGCTCCTATTTTATGTATGTGTGATTTTCCTCAAAGTTTTTTTTAGAAGCAGAGAGGTTTGTGTCACAAACATGAAGTCTTGGGTGTATAACTTCATCCTATTAAAATGCAAATCCATGAGTTTCTCTTCAGAATAAAAAAAAAAGAAGAAGAAAATTTGCTGCTAAATCCCACTGAAAATTACTTTTAGCAATTAAATTTCTGTGCTTTGGATAGCAAGTGAAGCAAATTGTTGCCATTTCTGATAAACACAAACTCAGTAACTAAAAAGTCATGTTGCTACTAGGTCTACTGAGGTAGTTTATCTAGTTTTCCATAACCATGTAGTGCCTTCTGAACGGTTAACAATCGAAAAAAAATAATCTTTGCTCTCACAGCAGTGTTCTTACAGTATTCTGGTACAGCATCTTGGATTTTTATTTCTTGCCTCTGTCACCATTTTTTCTAGAGTTTATATGACTTTGCATCTCTCTAACATCTTTAGTGGGAATTGTGTTTTCATGCAATGGCCTATAGTAAGCATTGCGTGCACTACATTATAATGTATCTGTGAAATTTTGTATGATAAATGCAATGTGTCAATATGTATTAATTCTCTCTACTGGATCTGGCTGGGATACAGCTAATTTTCTTTACAGCAGCTTGTATTGTGCTGTGTTTTAGACTGGTGACCCAAGAAGTGTTGCTAATATAGGGATGATTTGGCTGTTGCTGAGCATTGTTTACACGGCATCGATTCCTTCTGCTCCTTGCTCTTAGCCCTCAGTGAATAGGCTGGGTGTGGCCAAGAGCCTGAGAGGAGACAGAGCTGAGACATCTAGCTGATCATGGGTGGCCAAAAGGATTTCCCATACCATATCACATCACACTCAATGATAAAATGGGAAGATTTCCAAAGTAGCTGTTTCTCATGGTATCTGCCTGCTGATGCTGATTGCTTTTGCATCAGTGTTTTTTCTTCATTTGCTAAACTGACTTAATCAAAACCCAAGAGTTTGCTCACTTTTCCCCTTCTTCTCTCTACCATCCTGATGGGGGGTGGGAGCAAGAGAGTGAAGGGATCTTATCTTCCAGCTGGGTTCTACCCACTGTATTCCCTCAACTGCACTGTCACCTCAGAAGGATGTCTGTGGCTAATTTGTGCCATATGGTCACAAAGAAACACACACAGTATTTTCTTATACTTCTGTTAGGTGTCATTGATGATCTGTAGGCCTGCAGTAGACTTTTCAGTGTGCTAAAGGTATTTCCAGAAGAGAGAGCCATGCTTGACTAGCTGGTAAGAACCATTCATTCTGCAAGGAACTAACAATCTCTTTGTAATGAAATGCTAGGACACATTGCAGAAAGTCCTCTTTGCATATTTTACATGAAAATAGTCATATGAGGTTATATAACTTCCCTAATCTTTGAGCGAAATAAGTGTTGAAATCTGGGGTTTTATTGTGGAATCTTAACACGAGGATGCACAAATACCCTAAGACTTGATAGCACCTTGATCCGACCTAAATTGCAGGAAGTTATCTGGGCTTGATATTCTGCGTGGTTTTCTTTAACCAAAGACCAAAAGTCTTCAAAACAAGTAACATCCATGTTTTTGTAGAAAAAAAATTTAGAACTAGATTTCTAGATAAAAAATCTAGAAACTAGATTTCTTCATAATAAATGCTTAATATGAAGTCAGACAAAGTAGGAGGAAAATGGCTAGACACAACCCTCACCCACCCACCATGATCTTGCAGGTGGGTTTTTAGTCTCTCACTGCAAATTTAGTGAATTTGCATCTTTTTTGATCCTATTTTCTTCTTCATTATCTCTGAGCCCAGGTTCTGTGCTCTTTTCTCCTAAGAGCAGTTTCAGTTTCTCTGCTTAAGCTTCAGTCTGCTGATTTCCTGTGATGCCTGTTGTCTTTCATCTGGTTTGTGACCTAGAAAATTTTTATTTTCTAAAATCAGAGTCCACTCTTTGGCTCATTATGGAAAGCAATCATATTTTATCTTTCTAACAGTGTAAATTTTATGCTTAAAGGACCATAATGCTAATTTTAAATAGCAGCAAATGAAGTATGCAACCTATTACAAAATCATACTGATACACAACTGCATAGGAAAACCCTGACCCTAGAAGTTTTAGCACTGTTTTTGCAGTGTTAATAAGACAAAGGGTTTTGGTGACAGCTATGGTATTTGTAACTTAATCCTGTTTCTCATTTGTAGTCTGTCACTCTTCTTCCCTCCATGTGTCTGAAACTTGTGTAAAGCCCAGCTCAGTTTGAGTTTTTGAAAAGTTTAATTTAATCTTTATGCTTTCTACTTCCAACATATATTGTACTCTTTGCTGTTTCCTGGTGTGTGAGTTTCTGTGTATTCATTATTCCCACTACCCTCTTCCAGCAAGTGATTGCCAGACATTCAAGCAATTTTAATTAAGGAAATATCACACCTTCCATCTTTGATGTTTTCAGTTCTTTATCTGATCTCTTTAATTTTGTGGGTTTTCCTTCCATAGAACCATCACTGAAGATGTAATTTTGTTTGTCTAGACTCTGTTTAAATTATGGTGATTCCCGTTTGCTCTTTCCAGAGGTAATCTGGGTGATTAGTGTTTCTGTAGTGTCCTTGACATTTATCAATCTACAATGATGTAAGGTTTGTGGTTTGTTTTCTTTTTAGGCTGAGTATGTATTTGATGAATAAAAAAACATCATTGATTTTCCAGGAATAGGAAATACTAAATCCTAAAGAATTTGGTTTACTGTTATGCATGCTAAGTTAGTCTCACAGTTATGTGATTTTGCCTAGAATCTACTTCTCTAATAATATCAGCAATCTCTCTCTGCCTTCATTCTCAGTACAGGATCTCCCATTCTCATTGATCTTTTATATGGAAGCTACCATTATTTCAGTAACAATAAATTGACTTTGTGTTTCTTGACAGCTTTGACATTTTGTTGTGTTGTTTCATTCCTTTTCCCAGTAGCAAACAATGTAGCAGAGGCAGATTTTATAGAAAACTGTAGTAAATTGAGGCCATTCCTGATCCCTGGCAAATAAGCCCTTCAGTGCTGTTTGCTTAATGGCTTCACTCTGAACTAAGTATCTGAATGTACCTATTGGGCATGCAGGGAACATCTGAGCTTGAAAAGTGGTCAAACAACACATTTGCCAAGCCAGCAGGAAATGCACTCTGCTCTGAAGGCAGAGGCTGACAAAGCTGCTCTAATAGAAAGAGTCACTACTAAGAGAAGAACATGATGATCACATTGTAAATTCGTAATTTTTGGCGTGCAACCTGAAAAAAAGAAGAGAGGAACAAAGGAACTGGTAGCTGTTCTACATTGGAAATGCAACTATTATTTTGTGCTCTTTCATCTAAATGAAATGAGATTTGGAGGTGAAAGAATAGACTAGGAAGAATCATTTAATGAAATGAAACTGTGGGGAACATTAGCACAAAATCTTTATTTTCCAATTTTATTAGTATTAATGGTATTTTTTTAAAAGTGAAAAGGAGTAAAGATAAGTTGCTCTATTGGTGCCTGTCCCTCTCTTCTGTGGTTTAAAACTTTCTGTTTACCTGGATTTTACTTACTTTGCTGTGTCTGTGATTACAAATTTCTGAGAACCATATATAGAAATACAGCAAGCTGTTTTCACTGTGTATAATAGTAGCAGAAAAAAGCGCTATATGATTGTGTCACATCTCATTATACAGGTTCTCATACCAGATTACAAAATGCTGGTTTACAGACAATTGTTTACTGCATGAGCTGAATAGTATGAGAAGAAAACAAGAGAGGAAAAATTAAACCCAAGTACATTAATAGAATGTCTTTAAAAAGTAACACAAGTTAATTATAAGATGAAATGCCAATGTAAACTGAAAAAATAGGAATATCCTGACTATTCACATAAACTAATATTGTTTGATATTTGTGAGCTCATAGGTAAGCAAGATCTGAAAAATAACACTGCTGATTTTGTCTTATAATCACTCTGTGAAAATGAAAATCATTTGTCCATTCTACAGTGCTACTGTCCGTCTTTTATGTCCATACAGCAGAGTATGAATCCTTTAATGGGGTTGGAGGAGAGGGATTTGGATTAGCCAGATGTTTAGTTAGAAGAGATTCCTTGTTTACAGCATAAATGAGTGCATGAATGCAATTCTCTGTGCCACTGTGTGTGTGAGCATGTGCATGTGGCATGTGCGTGTGTTATTTGTATATGAAAGTTTATTCATTATGGCTGCTGAAATTCTAATAGCCAAACCATCATGTGGAAAGTCTTCTACTAACGTGAATGAAGAAATTCCCATGATCATCAGGCATCCTGTGATTTGTACAGTTTTACAGGAAAGAGTTTGTAGATTTCTTACAGTAAAGAACAGGGAGGTCCTGGTGGGCAGCAAATTGGACAGGAGGCAGCAATGTGCCCTTGCAGCAAAGGAGGCTAATGGTCTCCTGAGCTGCATTAGAAGCACTGCTGGCATGTTGAGGGAGGGGATCTCTATCCTGTGCTCAGCCCTGCTGAGGCCACATCTGGAGTGCTGTGTTCAGTTCTGAGCTCCTCAATGCAAGAGACATGGAGCTGCTGGAGAGATACCAGCACATGGCCACAAAGTTGGTTATGGAACTGGAACATCTCTCCTGTTAGGAAAGGCTGAGAGAGACAGGATTGTTCAGCCTGGAGAAAGTTCTGGAGGAAAACTCACCAATAACCTACAAATATCTGAAGAAAGGCTGCCAAAAGGGCAGAGCCAGGCTCTTTTCAGCAGTGCCAAGTGGCAGAACCAGAGGCAATGGGTACAAGATGAAACACAGGAGGTGTCATCTGAATATCAGAACTTTTCCACTGTGAGGGTGTCTGAGCACTGGCGTAAGTTACTCTGATTGGTATGGGAGTTTCCAATCATGAAGTTATTCAAAACTTGTCTCGACTTGATCCTGAGCAACTGGCTCTAGGTGACTCTACTTCCATAGTGGGTTGGATTAGCTGACCTCCAGAATTTCCTTCAAACCTCAGCCATGCTGTGATCTGTTACTGTTCTTAGCATCCTGTATTGGTTGCTACTGTGGAGATGTAGTATACAGGTTCAGTGTCTGCTGAAGACGGTTCTTTGCTCTCAGATAATATTTCTGTTTCTAAGAGAATGGTAGAAAAAGAAAAATTAATTATTTCACATGGTCAGATGAACTTTGATGTGATACTAGAACCCTCAATGGCTGCAGAATAGTGGAAAGGAGGGTTCAGACTCCTCTGAGTACAAGATCTTCATACTGTTATTAATGACTCTTGTAATCTCTCTGAAGACTGAATAAAAAATTAAATTATTTTATCTTAGTAGGATGTATATTGCATAAACATAATTTTAAAATCTTATTCAAAGGGCTTTTAATAGCATTGACTTTTTTTGACTTTTGGAAAAAAATTTTTCAACTAGAAAGAATATGCTTGAAAAGGAATGCAAATGCATTAAATCTCTGGAAAGGGAAAGTGGCTGACCCTGTGGTGTTTGTCCTGCATAGCAGCCTGAGGTGTTTCGATAGTAAAAATGAAGGAGGTTAGATTTCATCTAAAGAAGTATAGAACAGGTGGGCACTGAGGCTTAGAACAGTGTTAGGGAGGGAGAGAAGTCACTTCCAGAATTTGAGTGATGGAAGAAAGTAAAGGAGCAGTTTTGAATTTGCCATGCATGTTTAGTTATTTTAATATGTGTTTTCTTTTTTATACGTGAAGAACTTTCTTTAAACTTCCAGTTTTTAGAACATGGTTTCATTTCTCCTCTAGATCATATACTGCATAATGCAATTTTATGTGAATCTGTTTTTTGTTTACTATGGTTTTCCTGGGGACTATCAATTAAAAAAAAGGTAAATTATTAGGGCAAGTAAGAGAATTTTAGGATTAGGTGTGTCTTTTGGCAAGCATATGAATAGTATACAAGTCAAGGTAGAGAAGATAAAATTTAGAGCTAGAGCAAAAGGAAATTCTCCACAAAAATCCACATCAGTCTTTGGCAGTGAGTAGATAGCACAGTTCTAAAGTCTGGGTAAGCACATATTGTCATAGGTCTCAGGAAATTCAAGCCAAACCAAAGAATTAGGTAACCAAATCCAACTGCTTGCTAAAAGATTTTGTATCCTCAGAATATATAAAAAACAGTTTATATGTCCACTTTTCAGCTGTGCCAAGTTAAACTTCCATTAATCTAAATCTATGTTAATATGATGAATTATGGATACACTTTCATGTTCTACTACATTTGTCACAAGGGCAGTAACACCTAACTGAAAGACAGAGCAGGAAAAAAAAGAGCAGTAACCTGTCAGTTGTTTCATTAAAAATTAGCAAGAAATTTAAAATTTTAGTTATTGGTAGAGTTTATTTAGTTTAGAACACAATAATTCATATTGTTTTACTATAGCAAGGTAATTAAATGCATTTTGCAAGTCTGTGGATTCATCGCTTTCTTGGAACATCATGGTTAACATTTTTGTGAGATCTGTCTACTGTAGGCACACCTCCAATCACATAAATACGTGTGGCCTACACCTTGGAATGCCCACATGCTCCTAAAAACTTTGTTATGTATCAGGCAGTCCTCATTACCATGTTCCTAACACTGTAAGCCACTACTTCTCACCTGGTCCTGATATATGCCTCGTTGGATTCTCTGGAGTATTTTGGGGAAGGCTGAAAGGCATAGTGTGCCAGCTGATATTACCTAGTGTGTGAGGAATACTGTGTTATCTTGCAACACCTCTTGTCTTAAGAAATTGTGCTAGGAAAAAAAAAAAGTATTTAAGGTGTACAAAGCCAGACAAAGCAGTTGCATATGTTTCTAGAAGGTGTACTAGTATGATATAAGAAAAGCACAGATCATGAAAATTTATGAAGAATTTTTTCTCCTGTCTCTCTTCTTCAACAGAGAATCTTCAATTTTCTTAGGAGTCTGACAAAATGAGGCCCTTCTGAATATCATATATCATATATATTCCTTTAAAAAAAACTTATTTTATTAGAACATTTTCATTTTTACTGACATTTTTTCATTCTGAAGACAACTTTTTGTATTCCGAGGTCTTTGTTTTAGACAAGGTGTTTTCTAGTCAGACAGATTTACTTCTTGTACTTCTTATTAGAACACTTCCCTTTTTGTAACTCAGCATCTATAATTCACTAAGAGTTTCACACTGAATTTTATTTAGAAATAGAATATCCTGACTTGAAAATGACCCATGAGAATAATCAAACCCATCAGCATATAAACACATATGCTTGATACAAACATCTCTTGGGTTAAATGTTTGTATATTTGAATGATTGGTTATTGATTGGACAAGAGCCAGAACTGGAGAAGCTGACTGGCTTGGGCTGAAAACCAGTTCATGGTGATGGACTCAGAACACGTTTCCCTAAGTGCTGTACTGCTGTAATGTGTTAGTATAGTGTTCAACGTGTGACTTCAGTGTCACTCTGCAAAGGTGACGTGCCAGGGACATGAACTGATTTCCTTAGTTGATAGAGTCTGCGTAATTTAAGAAACTAAGTCCTTTTTCCAAATTTCACTCTACATTTTCAAGTCCTCTTAGGCCAATATATTTTCCATCTTTCTCAGGGACAAGGTATTTTACCACATTAAACAGAGAGAATTGAAAAAAGATAAATTGCAGTAGTTAAACTTATTAAGAATTGCAATAGCATGCAATAAGTGGATCATACATTATGGTTGTAAGCATAAACACTGAAATTGCTTACAAAGGGGCAGACATTGCTAGCCATAAAGCTTAGGAAGATCCTCACATCACAGTTTTCACATCCCTTCTGAAATGCAATATTGCACTTGTTACAGTGCAAGCCAAGAGCATATTTTAAAGATAAGGATCCTGGCCAAGGATGAACTTACATAAAAATGTTAAGGGAATTTCTCAACACTCTTGAATCTTTCAGACTTACTGATTTTAATTAATCCTTTGTGGTTTAATGAACCATTCTGAGTTAGAACTGTCAGGATCATGGAAGATTGACAGTGATGCGCTTATGCTCAAGATTTAGACTGTCAGTCAAGTTAGATGAAGAAATGATGCAAGAGGAATGTGAATGTCAGTTATGTGGTGAGCTGGTTCCCCCGAGTCTGGGACCAGGCAGATGGCCAGTCTGGTTTCCACTGCGAAGCACAGCAGTGCAGGAGATGGTTTGCCAATTCAGATCCAGTGTGAGGATAGTTTCAGCTACCTGCTCTACAGCACAGGCGACTGGAAGAACTCGCTGGATGGCAGAACTGTCAGGGTTGCTTTTGTAACCCCTGATTTGAGTGGCTAGAACAAATGAGACATGAAGAGCAGAAATATAAACCTCTAGCACCCTAAGCAGTCTGGGGATTTATTTTCTCCCCCTCTTCTGCTTATATTATTATGCTTTGCCAATCTTGTTACACAAAATTCTAGGGATAGGATTCAATATCCATGGCAGGTACAACAAAAGCAGATTCAGGGTAATAACAGTAAATTCTCTAAAAAATTCAGTAGAGGTAGTTAGATGATAAAAAATCTGGATTTCACTTACTTCTTGAACTGCTTTTTAGTTGTGTTAGTATAACTTAATAAAAAATTTTTTGGGATGGTTGGCTCAGAATCACAATATCAGTGTAAAATGTATTATATTAAAATATGAATTGAATGAAACTTTGGTGTTATGTATAGGTTTACATAGTATTTCATTTCATAGTCAGTATTAGGATGGAGAAAATTTCAGTTCCTTTGTTTCACCCAAATCATTGATATGATAACATGTAGGCAATTTTACCAGTACATATTCCCATTTTGCCTTCCCATTTCTCTACTAGTACCAGGACAGAAGCTGAAGCAATGTTCCTTCTCCCATATTTTAAGTGTTTTCTTTTATTATTTTTGTTTGAAAGCTAATACTACTTTTCATTTTTGTGCACATTTTGAAATGTCATTAAACTCTTTGGCTTATACTCAGTTAGCTAACAATAAAACTACTTGTGGTTGAAAATTTGAACTGAATATAGAAAATGTTATTAAAAGCAAATATTAGGAAGTGATGAATAATATAGATACATCAAAGACACACAGTCCCCTTCTACTGTCTACTTCAGCAAGACTTCTCAAAGGGAGGTGCATTTTTCTCTCATTAGTAGCTATGCAAATTAACCACACAAGGTTTGTCCATTTTGCTTGAACTACCACAGTTAAAATTAATAACATTTAATTTTTATTAATTGATTTTTTTTAAATTTAAATCATCAAGAATCATTTTTCAACAAGGTGATGTCTGCCTCACTAATGTTGATTTTTGAGTCTTGAAAACTTTGGGGTTTAAAGAAAGTACACGTCCCATATAGAGCATGATGCCTTGAATGCAGGCAAATTTCAGTGTTCAGTAAGTGAAATATAGAGGCAGAATAATGTCTTATTGAATAATGTCTCCATTCTAGTTGTCTTGCTGCTAATTTGATAGTCTGTATATTTCTATTTTGTGCTGTATGTAATTCAAGATCTAAGAGAGGAAAATGGGATTTAAATTTACATATTTAGAGAAAAACTTCCAAATTCTTCTTTGGGGGAAAGAATCACCACCACAACCCAAGGACTTAGATGTGGGATTTTGGGAGGTTTTAAATATTAGTTTTGATTCTCATATTTTTCTTTAGTGGGCTTGATATTGAAGTTCAGTTACAGTAGGCTTCAAGCAGGTTTCAACTGAGAAGGTTAGCCAAATTTTTATGGCAAATTTAAAGAGAATACAGAGGTGAGATTATGGCTTGCTTAATTTCAGAGTTCATTGTGACTGTTTCATATGATTCTAATCACTAGCAGTAAATAAAAGGGGAGTAAAGAAGCTGTTATCTAAGTTGAGGGGTTTTTTGAGTTATTGATTTCCAAACGGTTCACCATGGTTTTTGTAAATACAAGTTAAAATTTTATTAGAATATTCAAAACTGTCCACCTGAGGTGGTTTGTTTTGGTTTTTTTGTTTGTTTGTTTTTTTAGGTTTAAAATATTGCATTGTAAAAGTTTTGTAGTCTATTGAAGAGAGTTCTATTAATCAGACTCCAAAATCAGACATATTTTTAGAATCACAAAGATAGAAAAGGCTAACAAATAGTGTATACTTGTACACTGTAATATCTATAGTGAGACTTTTAAAGATATATAAAATTTATCTTGAGTGGAGGCAAATGAGGAAAGATTGTGCTATGCTTTGTTTTCTTCCCAGTTAATCATACTTTTCAAATAAATGCTCAGATCATAAGCCAAAACCTCATTATATTATTTACGAATCTGTAGTGAATTGACAGCATGTAAGTTCATTTCATTAGGAGCTCATTCTAGGTTAATTCTATCTAGCAGCAGCTTAATTTGGGCTAGTCAGTAAGGGATGTTAATAAATGATTAGGCATAGATGTGTGAACTTTTCCTACAAGGGGAGTATCTGTACTCATTTCTGTCAAGTATAAAGGGTGTTTAAAGAGCATGGTTACAATATGTCAAACATATCTGAATAGATTGTGAATAGTGAATTTTATTAACCTGAATTTCTGGTGTTGCTCTGGCCATGACATTTTCAGGCAATTTAAATGTTACAGTTTGTCAGCATATTAATGTATTTTTGTAAATGGAAGGGAACTCAACTACATGTAAAATCCACATTTTAATATTCTGCAAAACACAAAAGGTATCTGAATAGCTCTTATTTCTCTGTATCTTTAAGATATTGAGGTTTTTTTTAATAGATTGTATAGCAGAACAAATGAAAGTAGTTGACCAAAATGTTTATAATGTAGTTATAGTTAAAAAACAAAGAAGTGATAATTTTAAGATTGTTTTAGAGGAATGCATTATCTTCAAATTATGCACACATCAATGTAAGAGAAATTCTTAGGAGGCCAGCCAGTAGTGAGGGGAAGGAAACCATGTTGTTAAAATACTGTTATAGTGTTTGGGGAAATATGTAGCTAAATGTTGATTTCCAAGCCAAGTGACTAATTTGCTCTCCAGTGTGCAAAATGGACCATAGGTTGGCATAGTGAATTTTCCCTATACCAGAGTCTTGGATGAACTTGGGACAAAGCTATTATAAAATCGTATTGTATCTGCCCTTTGCATTTATTGATTTATTTGGGTTGGGTTTTTTTTTTTTTTGGTTGTCCATTTTTGCAATCAAGAGAAGGAGGGCTTTTGTTGAAACACATGCATGATGTGACTGAGACAGTCATATGAGGCTCAGGGAGAAATAAAGGAGCACAGTTTTAACAAGCTGATTTATGCAGTCAGTATTAAAACACTGCTCAGTTGTTCATTTTTGGGGGAGCAGATCCCATGTGGTTTCCTGCCCAGAATCCTGTAGCCATTTCTGCCAGTGTTCATAATAAATTTATAACAGATCCTGCATCTTGTTAATTTGAACATTATTTTATTCATTATTTATAAAAGGCAGGGGGAAAAGTGACAACTGTCTCTTATAAAAATTAAAAAGTGAAGCTTAGTAGGGCAAGACATCTTCAAAGATTACCTGGTATATGTTATTATGATGATGGCATAAAAAGCAGGCTGCTGAGTGTACGTCTATCTTGGCATTCCATCATACTTATTTGCATGCCAGAGTGGCTTGCAAAGGAGGAAGAGAAAGAATGTTCTATTTTCTGTAATCCAGATGAATAACCTCTACCAGCCCCTGTGGTATATCAAATAGCATTTGTTTTCTTAATGTATAAAGTTAACTTGGAGGAGAGTGTTCACTCCCAGTTCTTGAATGAGGTTTTTGGGGTTTTTAAAGTTCCAGGAAGCTTCATTGTAATCCTCTGTGTTTGTTCCACAGAGAAACCATCCTCCCTTTGCTACACCTGAACTTTGTTGACTTTAAATGCCACCTTATAGATGATTACATACCTTTCCACAGTGTTACACGTCAATAATGTATCTCTTTTAAAATCTTAACTTCCTGTAAGCCTTTGCTGCTAAGGAAATAAACAAACTGTTAGTGAACTCTTTGAGCCCTCTCATGGGTTGAAAGGCCAGTTCATTCTGTTTATAGTGTATGGCATGGCACGCTGTGTTATGTTCCAGAGTGCTTCAGCAGTGCAAAGTAATTTTCCTTGTTTCAACCATATTGTACTTGTGCAGCCTATCTGTCTGCTGGGAGGGAGACAGCTCTTCTTTCCCTTTAATATGATTGATTTTTAAACCCACCTACACTTGTACCATCCACAACATACTATGGCAGAGTTCCACACTTTTTTTTGAGTTGTATGAAAAGCAAACCTCTTACCTTGCTTTCATCTTCACACGGATTTATGTCATTTCACGTCCTTTTGATTCTGTATTTTGAGAAACTGAAAATTGTTTACTCATCTGCACACTATTCTGTTTTGTGTTTCATTGACAGTGAGTTTTCCTGACTGAAGATTCCTGGTCTGTACAGTTACTCTGTTCAGAAACTCTCATATATATCATGGTCCTTGCATACCTTACAATTTTGAATACTGTGACAGTTTTACACCTTGTGAAATCATGCTTTCAGGACTTGGTTTTGCTATCCTTAGTGCAGAAAACAGTGAGTCACTTAAATATATTGAAGACACAGTCTCTAATACAGACTTGCAGAGAGAATTTTTAGGGAAATTGAGGAACCTCACCATTTAGTCACAATTTTTCTGCTTCTGTTTTAACCACTCTTCTAATTTATTGAAGGGCTTCCTTGTTGTCCCAGGGGGACTGTGTTACTTTAGAATCTTTTAACATAAACTTTTTTAAATGCTTTGAAATTCAAAGACTATGTGTCAAGGCATCCTTTCTCACATAGTCAGTGTTCCTCCTGTGAGTTACAATTTCCCTTTTCAGAAACCCTCTCAACTATTCCCCCATACATTACATTCATTTACATATATGTTAATTCTGTTCTTTAGTGTAATTCATAATCACTGTCTTGAATTGGGGCTTACTGATTTGTAGATTGAGATGTGTCCTTGCATGGCCTAGTCTTGTCCCCATTTTCAAAATCATACAAAGTGAAAACCCAAGGCCCCCTTCCTTCTCCCAAAAAGTCCATGTCTACCATTCCCATAGTTTGAATGCTATTTTAAGTGACAACCACAGTAATTTCCCATAAGAATCCCAAGCAAACATTGCTTGATCTTTCTCCTTTTTTTGTTGCTCTTCACTTTTTGGTTTTTTTTAAAAAAAACATTTTCTAGTAGTAAGTCAATTTGAGACAGATCTCTGATGTACCCCAACTAAAAAGGAGTTCCATCATGGGAACCGCCCAAAACTACTCTCCATTAAATTTTGATTTAATGAGTCATTTACATTTCCTGCTGGAGCCTTGTCTCTTTGAACATTGCCTTTATACTTGGCTGGTCTATTAGCTCTAAAGCCTTTCTGGCACCTTAATTCTCCTGCTGGGCTTTAAAAAGCTTTTAATGCTTTCCATTATGCTTTCAGCAAATTGTTCCTTAAGATATTTTTATTTTTCTTTCTGCGACTATCTAAACCTGACTTCATTTTTAAAAATGGGTCCTTGGTAGTGTTTTCAGTGCCCCTGCAGTGATTCCCATTTTTAGTAGGTCCTTAGGCATCTTTGAAACATGATTAATGGTACTAGAAATCTTTTGAACAGGGAAGTAATAAACTTAAAAATTTCAAATCTTCGCTATTTACCATTCACTATGACCTGTATTCCTCCATAGAAAAATAAATACCTTGATCACAATGACAAGCTAAAGAATTGTGTGTATTTTTTCCTTTGTAGATTTCTGGACCTGTCTACAATTTTACTGGCTGCATAAAAGTTCTAGCAATCAATAACATCGGACCTTTCAACTTCTCTAATGCTGTAGGAAGAAGTAATGTTGACAATTGCAGGTAAACTGCCCTCTATACCTTTCCAAATTATAAGAAATTATTTGTGCTGATTTTGCTTTCTTCCTTACACAGGGTGACCATTTAAAATAATTTTAACAATGGCTACAGAAAGAAAAGAAGAAAAAAAAACCTAGAGAGAAAAAAAACCCAATCTTGCTTTTTTTTATGCTTTTAAAGCATTTTTTTTATGGAAGATTTTATTCTTTGCAGAGTTGTTCAATTAAGCTTGACAGCTTATTTAGAGCAAGTTGTCACACCCTGAATGCTGACAGTGTACTAAGAAAGATGATCTGCAGGAAAATACAGCATTGGGAAGTGGGGAAATGTGCTGGTTGTGTTTTACTCATGACTTTGGGACTGCCATTAATCTTGTTACAAATATGGATGATTTGGTGCCACATTTACTCTACAAGAGATTGTGAAAAATGCTGGAAAGTATTGTTTCTGAATACGAAAACCCCAATTGATTTCAGTTTTGCATGTTCACATTGCTGTTGGTCATGCATTGACTGAAATAAAAGACCATACAGGGTCAGTGGTGCACATTAGGATTCTACTCTGGAATATTATAGGTTTGAACAGGGAAAAGTGGAAAGCAAAGGAAAACAGAGGTGAATTGCATTTGTAGACAATGAAGTCTTTCAGAAGAGAGTATAATTTCAGTCACAGGATGTACATGTCCTGGATTCACGGTGGACATTATATATGGCTTTTTACATATTACTTTTCCCCCTAGAATTTACAGAATAGGTCAATTAATGTTCACCTGCTTGCTTAAACACTATCCTCCAAAGATGATGGTAACCCTCTAGTTCATTAACAAAAGATCCGTGAGACCTGAACTCTGCACTCACCTCCACCACTAATCCCTTAATGAACACACATCTCACTCAGAGTCACAAAAAGAGTGTAAACTCACTGTCTAATGAACTACCTGCTCCGAGTCCCAGGCATCTAAGCTTTTGCCAGTAGAACTTACTCAGAACACAAAATTCAGTTTGTTATCCCTGCACAGACCTGCCACCATTTTTATTTAGAACAGCAACTCAGCGTCATCTCCATGTCCAAACTTGATGAAGAAAAAAATCTTTGCACCCTTCAAGTTCCCCAAAGCATTTTGTTTGCAATATGTTCTCTAAGTGCATTTAACAAATAGTTGTGGTTCTAAATCCTGTACAAAAAAGAAAAACCTGGCTTCTCTTGTGATAAACCCCAAGTAAGAAAGAAGCAATGTCTCCTCTCTTATCTTTCTGTACAGAGTTACATCAGAAATTTTCCTAGTCAGAACGATGGTGTCCTTCAAAATGAGGACATGTACTCTTGCCTGTGAAATTATCCCTATGCAAAACAGAAATTCATAAGGTTGAAAGCAAATGAGGAAGCTACTTCATGTCTTTCATTCAGGTATTAACTTTTAACAATAATGGTGAAGAAAAAGTCATAAACCGTCTCTGCTGTCTCCTCTGGTTACTAGATTAGGAAATTTTTCTCCATTTTGCATATGCATTAAAGCTTTGATGTTCTAAACCACAGGCAAGAGGCAGTTCTGTTTTTTAAGCTACTAAGTAAAAATGGGATAATTTAAAAGTCAGGACTGTTACCATATTTTCTACTTTCTTTCATTCTCCTTAATAATACTTTCATTGATGCAAGTGCTTACATCCTTGAGCTTTTTGACACAATTCTTTTTACGGTTTTTCCTATTGAACACTTTATACAACTGTTCCATTAAGTATCAACAGCCTTCAACAAGCAAAAAAAAGCAATGAGAACAGCTTTGTCCAATCTGTGTATATAACATAGAGAGGGATATAGACCTGAAAAAGGCGGCTTGTAAAAAAAAAAAAAAAAAAGCTTTGTTCCTTTTAAATTTTTATTAGTATAAAATACTATGTTATCTGTTATATTATAATCTATAGAACTCTCTCCCAAGATTCATTGAATCTTGTATTGATTCTGATACTCCCCTTCATAGTTAATTAGCATACAAATATGGCATAATATAGACATTAGAAATTGGTTTATTTGAATCAGACCTCAGAGACTACAGTCTAGGACTGCTTCTTGCAAACACTTATTGTGAATATATTACTGTTTAGGTGAGTAAAATGACATGACTCTTTGAATAGATAAACTGTGGATGTAATCTTGTACATAAAAGGATGTTGAGAGTGCTGGACCTTCTTAGTCCTCTATGCTAAGCAACATGTTCCTTTTACCTTTCTGCTTCTTCAGAAGGCTGCAGATGAGCCTAACAATGGCCAGGCCCATGCAATCCACACAGACCTGGCACCATCCTGGTCCAAATCACAGTTATTCCTGTCTAGGAAAAACTGAATTTCAACAGTGAAAATGGTTGTACTTAGTTGGCTGAAATTCAGATTAATTTCAACACAAAATTGAAATTATTCTGAATTTCCCTTGGTAGGGAGGGAAGTCAGTTGAAATGGGCTGCTTGGAAGCCTGTCAGACATTCTTCTGACATTCGTGCCCTGTGACACACGAATTTCATTGCTGCTCATACCTAGCAGCTAACATCATTGTTTGCTTTTCACTTTAGGTATAACCCACATTCATCTCGACATCATCAGTCCTTAAATATAGTCTGTTTCCCTAAAAGCATCTATAAAGTTCAGCTGTCATTCCCCTTTTGCACAACAGGTTCTGGGGAAGATGGATTGCTTTTGATAAGGAGGGAGAAAGTGACTGAAGAAAGTTGTTAAAATAGGACAATAAGGGATTATACTTTGCAAAAACGAGTAGCAAGGGACTGCTAGAATGTGTCATTTATATTTTATTTTCAGAATTTGTATGGTTCTATAGATGCAGTATTGCTACAGTTGGAGCTGCCTAGTAGTAGCAGAGAGCTCTACAGTGTGGCAGATAGAGCAATCCAATTTCTTCTTCGAGAACATCCCTGTATTTGTCACTCAGTGGCACTGTTTCTGTTCTTACTGTGGTAGTTTGACTTTAATTGACCTTCTACATATCATCACATATTTGTAGACTTGTAATCCTTTTGAATACCCTGCTTTTATATATTTAGCATACTCTAGTGGCACTCCATTATCCTGCTGGGTTTTGTCCTTCTTGGTGACACAGCTGCATGGATTACTTCATTATTGTGGACATGCTGACACTTCTTAAAATGTATGGGTTTGTGTGTAAATTTTAAGCTTATGATTTTTTCATAGGATTGAAATTTACTCAGATGTGTTCTGACATCTTTTAACTGGATCTTTTTGTATTTTAAAATACCAAAAGGATGATCTAATATGTGCAAGGAGTATAGAGAGCTTTCAAAAACATATTTTAGAGATAGTTCATTAACCTTTTCAAAACTATTGAAATCACTATGTCAGGACAAGACAGTACCTTTTCTAGGATATTATATTACTTGTTCCTTTTCTCAGAGATTTACATTACTGTTTAAAAAATATTTGGAATTAAGAAATGTAAAAAAATTGCACCATAATATTAGTTTCCTTGGCATACATATCTGACTATCTGCTGTCTAAAATGCTAAATATATTATGGCAAGAATGCTATCTGTTCCTTTAAAATTCATATCTTTTAATGCAAATATCATAGACCACAAGGGAGAGAGAATTATTTTAACTTGGTAGAACTGAATTGGAGATGGGGGCAGCATGGAAATTACCTTTCAAGTCATTTTAGAAGTAGGTGTTAAATTCTGCTTAAATTCGGGAAGATGAATGATACAGGCAGCACCAGGCAATTGGATATGATGAAAGACCAAAAACTTACAATAATGCTTGTCATTCTGAAAAATGCAAGATTTCTATGCATGCTCAGATGCACTGAGGTTTCAGACATGAGGCTTTAACTCTGTTACTCTGGCCCAGATCCTTCTGCTACTCACGTTCATCACTGTTTAAGCATGGAGCTCATCTCATAGGTAAACTATTACATGATACCACAAGGACAGAGCAGGTGGGAGGGATGTACTGCACTGAGGGCTCATCATTAATGATGGGCTCATACATTCCTGCCATAAAATGTAACCAAAGTGAAACTGGAAAGGGCAGAATAATGGTATGGGCAGGATGAGTTTGGCTCTCTGAGAGCAGACCGGCAGCCATAAAATACTCTGAGCTCTGCAGCTTTGGCTTTCAAGAAAGATTATAATGGAATTGTGTCAGTTATAAAGGTAATCCTCCAACAGGCAGTTTTCTAGAATTATGCTAGACTATATAGTTATGTAAATCTTGTCAAACTTTATTTTATGATTCTCTTTAAATTATACCTGTCTCAGAGTTATGAATAATAGGCAATTTTGAAAGGGATTATATAACAACCAATAGTAGTAGTAGAAGGACAATTGAAAATAATGGATCTCTGATAACATTTTTTAAGAAAGGAAAACTCCTATTTTTTTACTTCTTCTGAAAGAAGTCACTTGTGATGTGTTAATGTAATATACAGCTTCTTCAAGTGTTTCAGAAAATGTTACTGGGATAGATTTGCAGGATAAATGACTATCACTTCCAGAGAGAGTTCAGATGACAGATATAATTGAAACTTTGAGTCCCAGTATTAAAAGCTGGTGTTTACTGCAGTTTGTTTCTGTTTTAGTGTCTAGGAGCTATGACTGCTGTATATTGCTGTAAGAGTTTTACTGCAAGAGTTTACTGCATGTACTAAATTCAAGGGTTCCAAACACACACACAGAGGAAATATACATATACATATACACATACACATATACACCTGTACTATTCAAGCCCTGTTTTTTCATTTAAAAAAAAAACAACCTATCTATGAAACAGAAAAATAGTGTTTTCCTAAGAGACATCATACTGATGGATGCAAATGTACAACAGTGAATTGGAGTCTCAGAAAGGAGCTAATAAGCTAAGTTCTTCATTACTGCCCATTGGACACAATTGTGGTAGAATTTTTAAAATATTTTGTTTTCTTAATAATTTATCTTTATATGTGTTTCCAGACTGGAGCTGAGCTTTATTTCAGCAAAAACTCTGATTGCTATTTGCATTTTGGAAAGAGGCTCTTGAAAGTGCATTGCCCAAGTTCCATTCTGTCAAGAGGACTGATGGGCTTCCCATTATATGGCAATTTTCTCAGGAGCTTTTAATACACTTTGGAGAGCTCTACATGTTTTCAGTAAGCCCTCAGTTCCACTTTCCCCTCACTCAAGCGCTCATGAACTTTCCAACAAGCTCCAAATCCCCTTCCTCGTGTGTGAATATTCCCTTTTCCATTCTGTAGTTTTCTGAGATATTTTTGCAAAAATCTCCACAGACCATAACACCTTTGTGGAGTCAGTCTTCTGTGCAATTTCTCGACATTTTTTCCACTTTGGAACTTCCTGTTTTTCAGTACATTATAAAACATCACAATTCAGAGCATCTGACACCAGGCATCTGAAGGTGTTTGACTTCTGTCATTGGAATGAACTACATACTTTAAAAAGGGAAAAGTTCATCTGCTGGAAGTTATTTTTCAGTCAGTTGTGAAAGTCCTACTGTTACCTTTCCACTTTCCAAGGAAAGTGTTTATGCTGGTGCATGCTGTATGTTGGCATCCTAAAAGTCCATAGAAAACTCAGATCGACTTGAAGAGTTTCTTCATATGAATCTACCTGAACTGAAAAATTTGAAGTCAATCAAACATACAAGCTGGGTCAAAAGTGAAGGAGAGATCATAGAGTTTCAATCATCAGCTCTTCTT
>JANRGV010000062.1:85624806-85642842 GCA_024734035.1 Alethe castanea
AGCAACAGGAGGTCAGTTAAGGCGTTTGTTTTGGTTTTTTTTTGTTTGTTTTTTTTTTTTGTGGGATTGTGACAATGTGATTCTGCTTCTCCACTCTTTAGCTAGATAAAGATCTTTATCAAGCTTTTAAAATTTCTCGGTTGTCTCAAGGAGGTCCTTGTTTACATCCTTTCCTAATCATGGGATGTCTGATAATTCAGATCAGCTGCCTTTGAAAGCTAATACAATTTTATAAAAAGCAGGAAGCTCAATGAATTATCAGGTGCTTTAATCTGTCAGGTCTCAAGCATTAAATAAAACATATTTGACATCAATCATATTCCACAAAGGTTAATTCTAAATCCATTTTTTCCACAAAGGATTAGCAGATCACCCAGAGAGAGCCAGTGTTCTTGTAGTCCAAACCAACTGTCCTTAAAGTCAGCACAGACATATATTCTGGCAATGCTTGTCAATAGAAACATTAGATTGTGGATATAAGATACTTCTGATCAACGGTTTTAAATCCACTGCCCAATATCTAAGACTAGCTCCTGATGATCTGATTCATTATATATTTTCACGGCACACAAGCTTTAGTTTTGTTTCTCTGGAACAATCATGTGTATGTCATCAGTGACTTTTTTTCTTTATTTATTTTCCCAAAAAAAAAATTTCTTTCCTCAAGGATTTTAAAATTTAATAGATTAATGGAAAAAAGTAACTTTAGGATTCATTTGCACTTGAACAGTTTTTAAATATAAATTTTCCTATATTAGCACTCTCCATACATATCAAGTATTCATAATTCATTGTTGGCAACAAATTCTTTTTGTTATTATCAGAAAAATGCCTGTCTAGTAATTACGTAAATGCACTTGTCTTCTAGTTTCAATGGAATCTACTGCACAAATAATTTTTAAAAACCTTTTTCTTGGTGCATCTTTCCATGGTGATTGGCTGATACAAGAGAAAGCATCATCTTACAAATTGGATACATAGCATATATTTAATATGTTAAGAAACCTATAGAAACTCTGATATGTGATTTCTCTGGAGAGAAATCTAAATTCAGAGTTTATCTACAGATTTCAGACTCTCACAATGAGAGAAACTCCAGGTCTCATACTATAAGTGTTACTTAACTTGCTATACTATATATCTGTTTCATGATACAAAAACTTCTTCATATCATATTCCAGATTGTTTCCTTATTAGCCTTTTGAATCATTCTTTGACCAGATGCTTGATTGCTCCATTCTATGCATGTCCTTATTATCAGTGACAGATGGTCATGCTCTGACTTTATCTGAAAAATCACTTCTCTTGAAGCAGTGTGTGAAGAAATCATAAATAATGTGATTTTATTAGCAGAGGAATTCACACATTTGGGAGAATTACTACCATCTGTGTGCATTAGTGCAGCATCATGCCTTGTAGATCAGATCTGATTCATGCCCTGCCAAGTTTGAATAGAAATTGAATTACTCAGTATTTTTCTGCATAGGATCATCAGACGGGCCTCTGTATGTCCATCTAGTTGCTGGCACCAATTGCTGAATACCAGAAATGTATTATTGTCAATAATTTTGTACATGCCAGAGGACTCTGATTATGATTGTGTATAAATAAATGCAGTAATTTAATTATATGCCATATTCTTCATGAGGATGATGAGAGCATTTGCCTGGAAGTTGACCACCCCAAACCAGATCATGTTTTTTTTGACTCACCCGCCAGGCCTACAGAAATCCGTAGAAGAAAACTTTAGCAGACATACTCTCCTCATACCATCAGAAGAAAATCAAAGGCTGCATATGAAAACATATCTTTTAAAGACTTGGACACAGCTTTAGGTGTGTATATATTTAGGCTCTGATTAGTTCCTAAAACATGGATGACAAGCAGGATTCAAACACTTGTTTTCTAGAGTTCAAATCCATTGAGCTCCCCTCCTCGGCATTCTGCTATTCCGCTTGAATGTACGATCACAAAGCAAAGCAGCTCTTTAAATAGACAATCTTTTACAAACATCACAAACAGGTTCACTTGTGTCCATCAGAAAACCATAGGACCTGCAGTATGAGGGATACTTTTCACATTGTTTACAGAGATATCTCAGTAGGTTTCTGGTTCCAGTGAGGTTTTGGTACCTTCCATTGTAGAGAGCTTATTAAAACTGAAATTGAGCAATTAGGCATTACATTCTGTCAGATTGTTTGGCTGTTACCAGCTTCACTGTTTGTGTCAAAAAATTTCTCCCATCCTCTCTTAAAGTAAAATTATTGGCAGTTTTGGTCTAAAACGATAAGTATTTAAACCTATTAAAGACTCAGTCACTACTAGGAACTTAATTTAAGGTTTCAGCCCCATGGAAATGTCTTAAACAAATGGCAACATGCTCCCTTCATAGACATAACAGTAATAGTCACTTGCAGTTTGGCTACAAAATACATTTCTGAGCTGTGATTGCACATTTCTTGTAAATTATCTTTACACTAAATTGCCATCTTAGTTGTTGAAAGTAATAACGGAACTACATTCTAATGCAAAGTCTTAATGTATCAGTGCTATTTCCTACTTTTTTCCTTTCTGTGTTGTAAGAGCTGGTAACAGCTCTCACATATTGTGTTGTGTTCTAGTCTTCTGGCTTCAAAAACTGAAATCATCCAGATACTTGCCAGTACTTTCTGCAGATGTCTCAAAAAGGAATGAAAGGCAAAGCTGTCTGAACTCAGTCTGATAAGATCATTTTCATCTGAATAAAAACTGGCTATTGAGTAGTCTATCACTTAGAAGTCTCTTAGCCAGCACTCCCTGGTACCACTAGAGTATGTGTTCAATTTGAATATTGATACAACAGCTGCAGGCATCTGTTTATATATCCTGAAAGCTGCTGTCATTAGATCTTCAAGAGGTTGAGATAATATTTCTCTGTTTATTTTCTATAGTGTAGAGTACAACAATTTTGTGGTGCCTTTTGCATGAAAAAAAGTTCAAATAAATCTTCATACAAAATATGCACAGTATGTTTGAGTCATTAGGGGAATGTACAGATAGGCATTAGAATTTGAAGTATCTGAGGTGAATAATTTCTTATTTTCTAATACATGCTCCAGAAATCATGAGAAAGATATCTACTATATAATTGAAGTTATGCAGATATTTGAGCAGTAATTTACAGAACTTGCTTTTGACTTATGTATCAGTTGTAGATGAAGTACTGTGCAATAGGGTAATTTTTGCTACAAGAGACTGTTCAGTATTATGTATACAAATTAAAAACTTGATGAAGAATTTGCTATATTAAAAATGTAAATTAAACTTCAGGAAGACGTGTAACTGAATTAGAACTGAGAAGTCATTGGTATTCTGTAACTTTCTTGGAGATTGCTTCAGAGAAAAGCCATGAAAACTTCTGCCCGAGAGAACAAAAGTCTTTAGCTAAAGTTTGATGAGAAAAGTATTAATAATTGTCACCAAACTAGGATAAAGTGGAACAGGAAACTTACTCTGCTTGGGTACTATTGATTATGGCCTCCTAGAATGCTTCATTATCAGCCAACTATGCATTGCTTATAAATGCATTAGAGTTTTGGGACAAATCAGTCATTGTTAAAATTGGCAGTTTAGTCCCTAAAGACAGTGTGCAGAGCTTAGATGTGTGTGGTCCCTCAGTAACATCCCTCTTGTACTTCTACTACTTTCCAGATAATTTTTTTTTACAGACTATAAAGTATCTTATTGATTGAGCTCTGAAAGTTGTAAATGTGATTTATGAGTTATATTTGATTAAGAGTGTGGCTGCTCTGGGAGAGATAGGGATTTCTTCCCCCTGGTCTAACACAAAGTAAATCACTTAAATCCATTACTTCAGAGAGTATGTCCCTTAAAAGACTAGTAAAAATGGAAAGTTGCATTGGAAAACCATGTAGGAGAGCTTTATTTTAACCAGAGTGCCAGGCGAAGAAAAGATGCATGAGCATGGGATAACTAAAACACTGCAAACATTACTCACTAGAAGGTAAAGTAATGCAGTTTTTCCAGCAATTTTGTAAGTACAGCAGTTTGAAGATAAAGTAAAACTTGACAGCAGGGTAAGTAGCTAAGTTGTCACTACTGCCACTGTCCTTTTAATTATCCTTTTATTTGACGTGCAGCACTATGTATCCTGACAAGAAGGAAACTTTATCTTCTAAAAAAAATAAAATGGGAGAAGACCAGCTTTTAACCAGACAACACATTTTCCTAGCTTTTTAGAAGTAAGTATTTGTCTTTCAGATTGTTTACATATGAAAGAAGAGGCCTTTACAAGCTTTGGAGTTGCATTGCTTTTAAGTTAGAGCCGAGGGAACATAGAGTGAAGATATGTGATGTGTGTTGGTGTCTCTTCTACTAATTAAGATTAGGTGTTTCGTGAGTGCCCACATGACTTATCTCTTGTGGCTGACATCCAGTGAGGCTTTAGTCTATAAGTTTAAAAGAAAAATGTCTCTCTCTTTATCTTCAGCCTATAAAATTGGCTAGAAGACTGTGCTTACTCTACCAATTGATCAAACTAACCTGGCATGCTGCAACTTCTATATTAATCATTTTCCTAGTAAGACTCATTAGGAAGAAGAATATTTCAAGTCTTTGTATTTCAAGATGTGAAGAATTCAGGAAACTAATAATTAACAAAGGTTGAAAAAGCATATTTTAAAAATGATTGGCTCACTTTTCCCCAGTACTCATGAACTTTCATCTTTTTAACATAACAATTATATTAGTTGCATCTTTCTTCGACACGAGGTGTAATGACACAAGCTGTACTGATGTAACAATGTTGAAGAAATCATGTAATGAAATTTTTAAGCATGTGACAAATTATTGATGAACTTTTAGACATAGATTCCTGTACATGCTCTCCATAAATATCCTGTCATCAAATCACTGAAAGCTTTACATACTTCTTAGCCCAAACCGTGCAAAAATTAAGTGCTTCCTTCTTTTGGATCAAAGGTGTGATTTATCATAAAAACACTTAGCCTGAAGTGCTGGATGGATAATATTTAGTCAAACGCTTGTGTTAAGTTGCAGACAATACTTTCTTACTTTGATGAGGTCCATGGACTTTCTAATATGACAAAATGTACTCTAAAAGAATTTCATCACTCTTAAACATGTCCTTTTTCTTCAAATGCAGAAAGCTCTGCATTTGAAGCAGGGTCTTGTAAAATGTTATACTGAGATTTCTCAACAGAGGAGTCTAGAAAATAATAATATTTAAAATTCTTCAGTTCTAATTAGTTCATCGATAAAATGTGTACTTCCTTATGATAGGTAGAATCCTGTGGTAGCACAATACCACACAAGACAAGGTAACTCACTTTTAGGCATGACTATATATAAATACTGACTATATGCAGTTATGTGATCTAGCCCCTCTGTGCAAAGGTGTAATTGTGAAAGAGGGCTCTAGAGGCTGGGTGATTTTCTTCCCTTCTCAGCTCAAACCTACCAGCAGCTTTAACTAATGTCATCAAATTTCTCAATGTAGTTTCAAAAAAGCAGTGAAGCCCTACAGAGTTAGTTTCCCAGACTTGAATATCCTCTGCTTTTCTGATATTTAGGACTGTATTTGTGATATTAAGCTAAGTCTTCACTAACACAAACAGAAGCCTTTAGGCCTTCTACCTTAATTTAAAAATGTCTTAACTGAAACTCTGGAGGGGCCTTCAGTTTGATTCATGATAAAATAGCTTAATTTTGATAGTTTGGGGTGGGGGTTGCAGCTATAGGCACTGATTATTTTTTATCATAGTCTCATGATAATTAGAATTAGTGATGCATTTTATGTTAGCTATTTTTACCAGATTTCAAGAGAATAGACAATGACTTGAGTTTTATTAAAAACTCAAGTGGCTTGAACCATTAAAAATTCAATGGGTTGGATTTTTATAACAATGGCTTGAGTTTTCCAATGTTTTCTACTCCTCCAATATATGAAAAAATATGCTCCTCACTGAGTGATAACTTGCATATATTTTACTCCTACTGCTCATGTAGTGGCAAAAGACAGGTTGCAATTAATTAAGAATGCACATTGTGTTTTTGTGCATCCATCATACCTCTGCATAGCTACGTAGGTACTTTATTCACCATACTGCACTCCAAGCCAGCTGTAGTCAGCTATGTGCCAGGCCACTGTCTTACCTGCTAGTATGAATATTCAGTGATTGATCTTCTCAGTCATGCCCTTCCTACTTCACTGGCATCACCAAAACTGCAGCCTCAGTTGTTCTGGAGCCTTAGAAAATTTAGTGGTTCTGACTTCACACAGCACTGTGCAGAGTCAGTTTTCTGAATGGATCAGTGCCTACCCAAAAGGGACAGCAGGTAGTAGAGTTCTTCCTTCTCTTCTTCATTCTCTGCTGGGCAGGCATTGCAACTCTTGGAAGTAATACAACTTTAAAATCCTTAAAACTGAGAAGTTTTTTGAAGTAACTGTCCTAATATCCTCTGGCACGTTTGTTTGCCTGCTTGGATACCTTTGTCATTGCTTGCCATTGGCAGAAAGGATTAATAAGCTATGTTTGTACCCTAGATGTGTACAAAAGAAGAGAAAATATTCTTATAAGACTATAAAGATGCTAATGAAATTTAGGAAATATGAAGGTACTCAGTCTTAAATCACCACAGGGTTATTTTTCATGGACATAAGTGGGAGTAAAGATATTTATTTACCCATCTGTCTATACATACTCTTTTCATATCTGAACCCACAGAAACTTTAAATGTAATTCAGCTGTAACAGTGCAGGACAGTGAACACTACTCCAGATGATGATAGACTTTGATTGTTAAGATTTAGACCAGAGCCTTCAGTGATTGAAACTGCTCTTCTTCTGAACAACCTGAGGGAAGGCAGTTGTGAGACAACTGCACAGAAAACTATAGAAACAGAATGAGAGATAAGTTCAAATCAGGATTTAAAGACCAGGCTCAAACACTGAAAATATTGATACGATTCTAAAATATTATTCCTTTAGTAAAATTAATTCACTTGTCAAGATTACATGCAGCATGTGTCTAAGCTGTCCATTAAAGCTGCAGTCAAGCTTGTACCATGGAGACAGCTGAGTGTGAATCTGGTTTTGCACCAAATCAGAATATCTGTAGTGATGCCACACTGATCACAGACTTTGCTGAAAATACCCTTTGCAAGGAACTTAATTTTGTTAGAATTTAATATGATCAGCGCAGTATAAGAAATCACATCACAATTGTCAGTAAGCCCTTTTCTAGTAGCCTTTCCTTGGGAGCACCATAAACAACCAGTAAATTGGGATATAAAAGTGTCTGAGACTGAACTGACGTGGAGACCAAATGGTCTCAGACACAGGGGCACAGCTGGTGCAGCTCTGTCTTTACCACTAACGAGGGACCAGCCTCCCTGCCCATGGTGGCCCAGGGACAGCCTGATGATGGCCCTGAGATGGGACAGCCTGAGAGAGGAGCCAGGCAGGCCAGGGTAAATGTCCCTCACAGAAAGCCCTGGCCCCTTGGCAGCAGTACTGGTGGTATCCAGACAACAAAGTTTGGAAAGGAGGTGGGACAAGTTGGGGCAGCATTCCCAGCCAGACAGAATCCCAAAGCTCTCTGGCCCGCAGTGACCAGAGCTCCTCTCAGTCACAGAAACAGAGAGGGAATGCTTGGCTCTGACTGAGCCAAGTTTCCATGGCAGATGGCTGCAGGTGGCCACTGTGAGACCACTCCCCACCTCTCACTCTGGAGGATTCTCCTCAGCCAGAGAAGAATGAAGCTGCCTTTAGCACTGAGGGACAGGATGGGTTTTTTGACAGTCAACAGGGTTTAACCCATCCTATGGAGAGTTAAACTCAAAGCTAAAATCAAAAACTGTGTTCTAATTGTTATCCAGACAGTAGTGTGTTATGTTTGAGCCCATTGAGCCATCGCTGAAGGTGTAGGTTTCCTGACTGCCCTGATGTGCAGGACTGACTGCTCTTCATGAGTGTAAACACTTGAGCTGGAACACTACTTTTCCACTATACGAGGAAGGTTATTCTTATTTAAGAGGATTAATTGGCAATTGTCTGTGGTTTCGTGATGCTGAAATGGTAAATTCACATGTGAGTGTTAATTGTTATATTTCATTGGATTTTGTTTATCCTGGATCTTCATATATTTGACATTGGCATTATCTTGATTCCTTTAATGCTAACAATAATAAACCAGGGAATTTTATAATGAGCCCTCATTTCATTGAGACTGCAACATCAGCCTAAGACAAAAACAACAGAATTTTTTTTTATTATTACTTTAATCTAACACTCAATAGAAGCAAAGATGCAGGAAAACAAGATTTATTTGTCCTCGGATGCACCTTAAGGACGTGAGATATACAGAAGGATTAAAAGATAAAAAAATTGTGAACATACTTGAGGGTCATGCAAGGGACAACTCCTACATTTCTGCTAAAAATTGAAGTTTTTTATTTATAGCAAAAGGCAAAAAGGGATAATCTACGAGTGCTTTATCACCACTTTATATAACAAGATCTGTAAGTGTCACCTTTTATAATCACTTTCCCCAGTTGCACTGCCCTTTGCTTTGGTTGTCACTGTAGCCCAGACTACCAAATACAGCAGGCTTAGATTCTCTCATGGTGATGCAGCTGCTGCTGGGAAATTTTGACTTATTGTCATTACCAGTCTTCACTTGATAGTAAATCCCAAACTAAACTGAAGTCTTCCAATCCCTGTGGATCACTGTTCTTTTTCCAGTGGTTGTGCCATTTTCCCCTCCATGGGCAGAGGCCATTTGTCCTAAAGTTTCTGTGCCATTTCACCTTACAAATATGCCAAAGTCAGCTAGCAGTGTGTGACTTCATAAAGGAATCCATCCTCTCACCAGCATTTCCTAATTGTTTTCAGGCAAGTACATAGACTATAATATTGCATGTTTGAAGAAAGTTTTTACTCTGTCTAGACAGTAGGTGGTTGAAGAATAAAATACAGGTCCGTCACTAATGAAGGATATCTGGTGTAAGATAGGGATATATCAGGTTATAACATCATGCAAATGAAAGATTTGCTGATTCTGACAAAATTGTAGCTGACTATTTTAGGATTCAGGCCCATCAAATGAACTTTGGACAATGCAATTTTTTCACTTGAATCCTTTTGGGAATATGATTCAGTAATCTTTTTAAATGGTCTCTCATTAAGTGCCCCATTTTTATTATGCAAAACTTGGTGCACTTTTGCTTTGGTCACTTTGTGGGTAATTGTTTTGACAGAGTTTCTATTAAAAGAGCTTATTGCAGTAGAACACCAGCCGCAGATTTCCACTCAAGGAGGAAACTGCCTCTTATCTCCCAGTAAATGACATACCATGAAATATGCTGTAACTGATTTTGTGATGTGCCTTCTGTTGCCATTACTGAATCATAAAAACTTTGCAGAAGAAAAGCTTCCCCAGCTGCTGTTAATATTTAGAAAAGTCTCACTTTAACAAGAGAAAAATCCTGTCGTGCAGAGTGCATCTCAAAACCTACTGGCTGTCATAAGGGACCTCAGTGTTTGTCATCACTTAAATTATTTCATATATAAATTACCATATTGTTTTAATTATTTATGTATTTGGCCTATGATTTACCCATTAATACTTATAAAGCGATAAAGTGATATGTATGAAAAAAGAATGACAAAATGACAGAGCTGGTTTCTGTCTTTTGCTTTTCCATATTTTTCTTTTCTATTTCCACTTGTTTTCAGTCTTCTGTATCATGAGTTCTAGTTATAGTGCAATTTTTATTTATTTGGTGGGGTTAAGTGTATTTTATTCATTACAGTGATGAATGCTTCAGAAAAGTAGAATTTGTCAGCACAGTTTCTACTGCTTGCATACTTATGTGTTATGTTGCATTTCAGGGGATCTGTCAATAATTTGAAGAGAGTAATGATGCAAAAATATATACTCTTTTTCAGGAACAAATTCAGGCTTTGTTCTGTTGATGGGAATCTATCTATTTGTAATCAGTTAATTTTGCTGAAACAATGCAGCCTAATACAACTGTCATACAAGTTGACCAAACATCTAGGTCAATAAAAGAAGAAAAATTTTAAAAAAAAAATCTATTAGAAGTTTTGAGTTCACCTTCAATAGCTTTTGGCAGTGTCTATCTGCAAGCTGAACAGCTAATTCCAGTCCTGACTACTACTTCTCTGGAACAGCCATATACTTATGTGGCAGAAATCTGGGCTTCATTATTAATAATAAAATTGGTGTACTTAGTGGATTTTTTTTTGACAACTGAGAGAAAAGAAATTGTGATGGTATTTAAGAAACAGATAATTCTTAAATTTATTTATCCTTTGCAATGGCAGGCTGTTTTTCAGGGTTGAAGCTCCATTTAGCAAAACTATAAGTTTCCTGCTTCTTCTCCATGAATGAGCAGAGCTCTTTTAAGAGGTGCAGCATCAATACTAGCATCCCAGTCAATTACTGACAGTAACATTTAAAGCATTTATCTCTAGTACATGGCAAATCTGGCTCCAAGCTAACTGATGGGTTTAAAATTATTCATAGTGCAACTTGTTATGGTGTGATAGTGACACTGAATCATAAATTTGGTTTATTCAGATTTTACATGGTCAAAATTTTCAGGTTTTTTTCATTTAGCAAAGTGCTGAACAACTGAAACTCTATTTCTAGCAAATGTGAAATAACGCCCCACTAATATCATGATACGTATCTAGCACACCTCTATGTGTAAGGCAGAAGTAAAGAAGTAGAATCAGTCTGGTACAAAATTTATTATACCAAATTTAATGGTCAGTTTCCATCAATATGCAATGTCATACCCATAGAGGCTGAAATGCCACATCAGATGTCCCATAACTATGACAGAAACTTTCTCACACAAAGTGATGCTACTAAAATTCTTTGTAAAACATGGAATCCTGGAAAAAAAGTGTTGCAATTTATTCCTGTTATTTTATGTGGTAGTACACTCACATAAATATAATTCTGATTATCTGAAATATAACCACTGCAAACCACATCATATTCAAGAGTTTGATTTTTTATTTTTTTTTTGTATGAAAAGTTCTGATCAGGATCATTCCAAAGTACCTTTTGCATGAGAAAGCAAGAACTCTTAAAAAATTGAGTTTAGCAATGATAGCCACTGGATTGCAAGAATACAAAATATAATCTAATGCAGAAAGCATTAATTAAGTAAGAACAGGACACAAAGACCATAGAAGCTTCTGCTGAGTGTGTGTTAGGGGTTATTATCATTATTCTTATTTGGGGATAATGAAGCTATCAAGGGTGTTCTGGTTCTTTAGAAGTCCATGGTTTCCACATGCCTACTCCTAGGCAATATTCATTTGATGGTTTGTATAAAATTTTATAACTCCAAAGTTTTCTATTCTCTAAAAGACTGAATGCTTGTTTAGTTTTTGGAAGCACGAAATTGAATGCATGAAGTAAACGACATGTTTTTAGATATTTTTCAAAGACTTGGTAAACTGGAAGTCCACTGTCTAATTTTTCTCCTAATTTATCTTAATTTAGGATATTACTGTAATCCATGGTGATAAAAGTTAATTCTGCAATGCTCTCATTTGTATGATTTAAATTAACATGTTTTACTGTTCACTGAAATATACTAAAAGGAATCACCATTCATATGATTAGATCTTATTTGAGGGGCACAGTAATGAGCAGTTGAAGAACAGTAACATTTTAAGCTACTACATCTAATTCATAAATTAACTTGAATATAGTGCCAGCATTTCCACTATTTCTAAAATTGTAGCTCATTTGCAAAAAGATTTTCCTTCAGTCTTTTTAAAATTAACAAGTTCTTGTTCCTTCTGTGTATGTCCTCTGATATTCTTTTTCAGATGAGTTAGTTAAACTTCAATTCTTTCATTAGATGGTAGTGTATTTGAGAAGAATAAGAATGCAACGAGTTGGGGCAGGTATTAAATTTCATTTACAGATAGAGAGATGAAGAGTAGACGTGTCTGGATGAACATGAGGGTTTTGTCCAGGAATTTCTCCCATGACACCAGAATTCACACTTCTTGAAGAAATAATTGAGGCTTCAGGGCTTTTTGAGCTCTGACTGTAAATTTATGCTGGTTGAAACCAGTTTCATAACAGATGATACTGTCTTTTATTTCTTTTGACATTAGAAATTTGTTTGTTATCTTTTGCTATGCCTATATACTTTTTAGTCATTGAGACTTCTTTTAATTTGCAATTGGCAACAGTGGAATTGGTTGCTATCTCTCATTATCCTCAGCAAATGTGCTGAAAGTTATAATATATTTTTTGAGTTTTCAGATTCTGAAGATAAATACAAAACTTTTCAGGAAAAAAAAATAATTCTGGAGCTAATGTCTTATCTGCTAGAAGAATGTCCAAAGAACTATTTAATGGAATTAATATTTTCCCATAGGTTTGAGTTGTTTTGCCTTTTTAAAGACGTCTTCAGAGAGGAAACAAACACACCAGCCTAGTTGAAATAATTTGAGATTCTTCTGGTTGTATTCTTCATGTAGTGCAATTAAGCAGTGGGACTTTTTATTTGTAGGAAATTTTAAATACTATAAATTACATCATGATG
Organism: Alethe castanea; assembly: GCA_024734035.1. Lineage (NCBI taxonomy): Eukaryota > Metazoa > Chordata > Aves > Passeriformes > Muscicapidae > Alethe > Alethe castanea. Next base: position 85,637,431 of record JANRGV010000062.1, read on the forward strand.
GGAGTGACATGACATCTAAGTAACAGCACCAAAGGGACAAGGGATGGATTTTGTGCAAATTGTCCGTTCTTATTCAGTGCTGAGCTTGGAAGGTGTTTTTAAGGTCTTATTTTACTTCTCATTATCCTGCTCTGATTTTTTTTTTTAAATATTCAATTAGTATCTCTAATTAAAGCCTGTTTTTCCCATGACAGTATTTGGTGAATGATTTCTCTCTGTCCTTATCTCCACTCATGAACCCTCTGTTACATTTTCTGTCCCCTGTCCACCTGCAGAGGGGTGTGATAGAGAGGCTTTTGTGGGTGTCTGGCATCCAGCTAGGGTCAACTCCTTGCACATGGGTTCAAAGGGCAACATGTATAAATTCATAATATAAAGGTTCCTTAGAAGACATCAAATGCAAAGACAAAATCCTTGTCTTATAAAGTTCACAAGTTGCAAATCATTGAAGGCTGGCAGATTATTTTTCAGAAGCATCATTGTGTACTTGCCATGTTTCTGTCTTCTTCTATGACATCCATTCAGCCCCTGTCATAAAAAGAATCCTGAGTTAGTTTGTGGCTGCACAAATTGTTCTTCTGACACAAAGCCTTCAGCTCAGCTCGTATGCAAGTTTCACCTGTGTTACAGCTTGGCTATTTCTACCCACAAAAATTCAGACCTCTCCTTCATATTTCTCCATTTATGAATCCCACTTCTGATGTTTCTCTCAACAGAGCTTTAGTTTATGACCTGCAGTGACTGATTCCCACCTCCCCTAGGAAAACAGAAGGATTTCTCCTCTATCTGTACAGAAAAAGTTATTAACTTAGTTTGTTGTTCCATAAGGACTTTGGGGTTTTGTCTCCTTGATACATAAACATAAGCAAAGAAGGATCACCATGTTTTGGCTCCAGATAACTCCTTTTATAAATATGAGAATTTAATTGAAGACCAGGCAGTACACTTTTACAGCAGTAGTTTCAGTTCAGTCACCACATTTTCTGTTTCATGGCAGAATTTTATGTCATAGTAGCAGATATATTCATATTGCCAAAGGGGGGCACACAGTTCTCAATATATATGAAAACTTCCCATAGATTAAAAAGCAATTATGTCAGCTTGTAAGACTTAGGTGTTGGAGAAGGTACTAGGGTATGTTCATGTTTTCATTTTTTCTCTTGCTCCTCTTCTACAGTTTTAAACAAGTCTAACAAAGCCAACATGGTCTCTAATCAAGACCACTACTGTGTGCTCTTAGCAATACCAGCATGATTTACAAAGTCATTTTATATTTGGACATAATTTTGAAAATGTTCTACTTATTTCACACAATTTGCTCTTTATAATCATAAGCTTCATAAACTACTTTCAAAATATTTGCTGCTCAGAAACAAAGCAACAAGCATGATATAATGAGTTTTTAAACATTTATTGTTTATTTACATGCTGTGCATAAAAGAAAAAAAAACAAGGTTTCATTCTTTTGGTTCAAGATATGAAAAGAGAATAAGTTTATTTTGGTGATTTTTTTTATTGTTATAAATGTTTGCCCAAACTTAGTGCTTGTAGTAACTATCATACATTGCTTTACAGGCTTTTTATTTTTGAGCCTTTATTTTTTATACTACTGTGTTTGGCATAAGTAAGCACACTAGAAAAACAAGCCAAATGGCAAATTTCAAATTTTATAGGCAAGCATTAAAATAAATGTGAATTTAAATCAGTCTAAACAAGACTACTACTGTCTGAGTATACTAGACATTAGATAAAAAAAGTAAAGAGTATTTTGCAAAATGACAATTGCCCTTATATCTGAGTTTTAAAATGACAGTGCTAATGACATGAGGTTTTTCTCCAGTTGTTTTTTTTGCTTTGTGGGAGGCTTTTTGACTTGAGAAAAGTGCACAGGAGTATTTTTTTCAAATAAGTGTTTTCATTCATCTTTCTGTTTTAAAAATCTGGAAGTAATAACTAACAGTCTAAAACCACTTAAAGTGATTTAGCAGATAAATTAGATTAAAGCTGTGTTGGACCATTTACCTGCACTGGACCCATTGTGGTACTTTTTAGTGGGTTTGTTACCAAATTAATGTAAAATCTAGAAATCATTTTCCAGTATGAAATCCAAAGCACTGAGATGGTTAGGGAGAAAATATTTGAGGTGTGACTTCACCTAAGATATAGTTCAAAGATGAAAACTCAAACAGCACTGAAATGCAACATGTACTTTTGTTAATAATTAGATACCACAAGTTAAAGGGGCAGGTGTTCCTTATTCTGGGACATGTTATTTTGAGTAAATTTTGATTTTAACACTCTTTTAGTTCATCTTGGAATTGTGTTTCTTTCAAAAGAATAATCAGCACTGCTACTGTTTTGAGCTGCATCTGAGCTATGCTGAACGTTAGCTCATTTAAATCTTGCTTTTTCCTCTCATACCGATTTTTTATCTGTAATTAGAAAAAGAAGGAATTTCCTACATGACTATTTATAGCCTAGCAGATATTAGTAAGGTAGATGGAGAATGTATATTTAAAAGTAGCAGTAAATATGATTGCAGTATTGGTTTATTCTCTGCTTTCATGTTTTTTTTTCATGTACTAAAGAACCGTGATATTGTATGGCATTAGTGGCAGAGCTGTGCCATTGTAAAGTTATTTTATAATTGCTCATTAAATTGCAAAAAAAATTACAAAAAATTGATATTACATTAGTGCAGGTAGTTCTCAAAATGAAACTTAATTCTAATCCTGGAAAATTACTTTAAATAAGATTTCCCATCCTAAAGTACCATGTCCTATCAGAAAGGAATTGTCAGTAACTGTGCTTTGTTTTATAAGAGCAGAGCCTGGGAGAGGCTCCTCTCTGCACAGTTCAGGTCCATAGTTTTTGGAGGTAAAGAACTAAAAATGTTACTTGAACTATGCTTGTGAACCATAAGTGACTATAGTAACTTCTCGGTGCAAAAATAGCTAAATTCTCTAGTTATTCTTTGGTTGCACCAGTGATACACTTAAAATAGTGTGGTTTATTTTGTTTCTGCAGTGGCTCTCAGAAATATTATCTGCCTCCTCTATTTCTCCGTTTCAATAACTCGCATTGCATTTTACCAGGCCTGCCATTCTAAAATGACTTTTTAGATTTTGCTGGAGGAAAAAAACCAGTTAGTATACAAAGAGGACTGTCAAGGGAGTGATATCGTATTTAATTCTAATCTAAAAATTCTTGTTCTAAATTCTGTTACTTCAGACATTTCAGAAATTTTTAGAAATTCTTTGTTTCCCAGTCAATGAAGATTTTGCTATTTATTTTGAAAGTTTGATGATCAGCCTTAGGACTTTAGGCAGATGTATACTTCCCAGCTATTATTTTCAGTATCCAAGGCTGAGCAAAGACCTTCACCTGCTTTTCAGAGTTATTGACAGTTGGTTTCCATAAAATGACAACAACCTGCATTGCAATGCTTCCTAGAGAGCCTGAAAAGTATTTTTCCTAGAACACTGTTGTGGTTTAAGGAGCCCAGGAGGCACCTCAATCCAACACAGTTGTTCCCTCCCTCCCTCCCAGTGAGATGGGGAGGGGAACTGAAAGGTAGAGGTGAGGAACACTGTTTTCATCACAAGATCAAAATATAGCACCACACAGCTATACTTCTATTACAACTAAAACCAGTGCAGACATGCCATTGAAATTTACTGTGGAGTACCTGAGGTTTCAAACTGAACAAATAACTTTATAAGTAACAACAACAAGAAAAGCACTGGACTTCATGAAGTAGCTCTTGACATTCTAATTAATGAGGCAAAAGACGGGCCCATTGAACAATTAATTCTATTCTAGATTATTGGTTAATTTTAGCTATACAAAAGCAAATTTAATCTTTTTATATTTTGATAGTATGCTCCAATAGCCTAGGTAATAGAAATAAGTTTGTGTAAAATGGTACATAAACAGTTATTTATAGGTATAAGCCATAGGCCAATAATAAATGGAACAAAGTAGAATATAGCCATCTGTAAAAGATTGGTTATTTCGCTGTCAGCACATCAGACTGTAGGTTTATTTTGCTATAGGCCAGTTATACTATGTTACATAGTTAGAAGTATTTGAATTTCAAACCTTTTCTGCTAATAAACTTCTGTTGCAATGTAGACATAAGTGCTTTTGAGTTAAAAAAAATGCTGACCAGCCCTCTTGCATATAATGTGTTTTATCAGCAGCTCTAAGGTCAGAAACAGAAATATTCCAGCTAAGAACCTGGAAAGGTTTTAGCTTTCCATTAGTGAGAGCAGCAGACTTTCTAGCTCCAATACTTTGCAATTTCTGGTATCACAACATCCTGATCAACATCTTGTCTCATGTATTTCTGTCTGCCTTAGTAGACAGCTGATGGAAAGACTGTCAAAGCTAAGTATTGATATCAAACCTGAGGTGAAGTATTAATTTCTCAGTCTTGGAATGGGTGAGAATGTATGTTCTGGAGTCATCATGGATGGAAGGAACAGAAGACAAACAGAAGTGTTTACTTTTCATTTGTTTCCTTATTCTAACTAATCAAGTCAAAGCCTGAATAGTTTCACAAAATATAATGAAAAGTTAGTATTTGTCCAAATAGTAGGTTCACCTCCTCAGTCTCAGAAAATTATGGAATCTTACTGATCTCCCATCTTCATATGTAACAATGAAATAATATTCCAGTGGAATATATAGGTGGATTTATTTTTGCTTTAAAGAAATAAATACCTAACATTGTAATTATAGAGCAGTTAGCTTGACCGCAGTATCTGGTAAGGTTATGGAACACTTTATATTGAGTGTTATCACACAGCACTTACAGGATGGCCAGGGTATCAGACCCAGGCTGTGGATGTTGTATATGTAGACTTCAGCAAAGTCTTTGACACTCTTTCCCACAGCATACTCCTGGAAAAGCTGGCAGCCCATAGCTTGGACAGGAGCACTCTGTGCTGGTTTAAGAACTGGCTGGGTGGCCAGGCCCAGAGAGTGGTGAATGGTGCTGCATCCAGACGGGGATCAGTCATCAGTGGTGTTCCCCCAGGATCTGTGCTGGGGCCAGTCCCATTCAATACTTTTATGGACGACATGGATGAGGATATTGAGTCTTTCATCAGTAAATTAGCAGATGACACTAAACTGGGAGCATATGTTGATCTCATGGAAGGTAGGAGGGCTCTGCAGAGAGACCTGGAATGCTTGGATGGATGGGCAGAGTTCAATAAGATGAAGTTTAATAAGTCCGAGTGCCAAGTCCTGCGTTTTGGCCACAGTAACCCCCTGCAGGGGGAGTTACAGGCTGGGGATGGTGTGGCCGGACAGCGCCCAGGCAGGAAGAGACCTGGGGGTACTGGTCAGCAGCTGGCTGAACATGAGCCAGCAGTGTGCCCTGGTGGCCAAGAAGGCCAATGGCCC
>JANRGV010000062.1:85642942-85692701 GCA_024734035.1 Alethe castanea
CTCCTCCTCCCCCGCGCCGCCGCCTCCCGCCCGGCTGCCGGCTCCAGCGGCGGTGCCGGCGGCGATGCCCGCCCCGCTGCCGGGGGGAGAGGCTGCCCGGCGCTGCCCGGCCCCTCGCCGCTCGCCGCAGACCCGCGCACGCACAGGGGCAGCCGGCCGCTTGAGCCATGATTGCCGCGGCTTTCCTGGTCCTGCTGAGACCCTACAGCATCCAGTGCGCCCTCTTCTTGCTCCTGCTGCTGCTGGGGACCATCGCCACGATTTTATTCTTCTGCTGCTGGCACCGCAGGCTCCAGAAAGGGAGGCATCCCATCAAATCCGTCTTTTCAGGTCGCTCAAGGAGCCGAGGTAAGAGACGCTGCCGGTCCCTGAGGGCGGCGGGAGGGCTCCCCGGCCCATCCCCGGGTTTCTGCCGGCGGAGGGCCGCCGTGGCACGGTGTAGCCGGGCAAAGGCTTTAAAGAAAATTCAAGCCGAGCCCAGGACTGCGGCAGCCTTGTCTCCACCCATCCCTCAGCGAAACCTCGGCTAGAGGGAGAGGGGTGAGAGGCTGGGAACCCCCCAGCCCTCGCCGGTCTGTCAAAGCGCAGCAGAACTTTATGCCGAACTTCTTCCCGATGAATTAAATATAAATGCCGGGCGGAGCTGCCGGCTGTGCCTAAAGGGCCAGAGCCGTCCCGGAGTGTGCGCCAAAGGGCGAGTGGCGGGCTAAACCCGTTAGCCGGGCCGAAATGCAGCTGGTGGAGCCTGTGTGTCTTTCTGCTTCCCTTCCAGATGCTGTCATGAGAACTCATCACTTTCGCTCTGAGGTAATTTATTTAGCACGCAATTTCAAGGTCAGAAGTTGTTCTCTTTACCCGAGTACATGTTGTCGTGGTCTTTTGTTAATGAAATCATATAGCGAACTTTTCATTTTGCATGGAAGACATAATGTCCTCTTTCATTTCTTGGTTTGGTTTTTTTTCCCTTCCCAACACAAAATGAGCTCTTCATCTGTGTTACCCTAACCCTGCCGATTCGTGTAATTCCCAAAGGAATTGGTTACTTGGAGAAAAGCTGTGCTTGCTGTACGTGCCAGACCTCCCTGTGTCCAAAAGCAGCCCTGAGCCCAGTTCTTGACCTGGCTGTAAGTGCAGAGCCGGTCGGGTTTGGCTGCAGAGCCTCTGCTCGCTTGCTTTGCCCACAGCCCTCACCTGCGCCCTGCTCCTTGTCAGGGAAGTTGCCTGCTCGGCTTGGATGTTGCCGCGGGAGATCCCCGAAGGATCCAGACTACAAGCCTGCTTGGCAGGCACCTCAGTGTGTGACTTTGTATTCAGAGGTCAGGGGAATCAAAACTCTTACATGCCAGTGCTGAAAGGATAACACAAACCCCAGCCACTTCCTAGGGATTCTGAATGAGAAGCATAATTCCTGGGAAAATATGAAAAATAATATTTGTTTTAGTACCCACTTTGTTTCCATGCTGCCCTGTAGAGCTCCTGTCTAGATATTTCTCTTGCCTGGTTTCTTGCTATTGATTTAAGGCATATCTTCATGCCATTGCCTATTATTCTGAAAGCACTGATATTTTGTTTTAAATTATTTGCATTTTCCTTTACCCTGCTTTGGGTGTGAAAATTATCCAACTATGATAATGTTTTCAAAAGTGTGCATGGGATACATTTTTGCAGCGTGGTTCATATTGGCAATGAATTTTAAATTCTTAACTATTTTGAAATTTGTACGTACTATCACAAAAAGAAGATGCCATAGGGAGTGTCCTATCTTTAAACCATGAAAGCCCTGAGTTTATTGTTCATCAGTGCTTCAGTAAAGTGAACAAATGTGTACCTCTGGAAATCAAAATATTTTTTTGCTATTTAGTTTGTCCAATATGAAATGCTTCGTTTCCATGTAAAATTCACGCAGCCCTGAGCCTAGATGGAGATGAAGTTTAATGTTTTGAAGTACGTGCTATCCTGCATGGTGACACTTCAGAGGAAAGTTGGCAGAGTAATTTATTTTTATTGCTTCAGCATGTGGTTATTTGTTTATCATCCAGTCAGAAGTAGATAAATTAAAAATATTTCCTGGAAGCTTCCATTAAGTGAAACATGCTAGAGTAACTGTCATATTCTTTCATATTTTTCTGTGTTTTGCTTAGATGAAGTAATACTGCAGCTAGTGGTCTAAACTGCTCTTTTAGATAAGTGGTAGAACTGTTTTCCCCTTCATTATCTGATTAGGCTTTTGATAGAGAAATGATGACTCATTTGACATCATTAAATTTTAATTTTCCACTATTTTTTCAAGTAAAACGTTATTTTAATGAATCTAATAGAATTCATTAATGAGAAAACTACGGGCATACTTCCAATAAAAATATTGGAAACATTATCTTGAAGCAGAATTCGACATTCTCTATCTCTGTCATCACAAAACCTTATGCACTTCTAACTGCAATACAATGTTTATGAAAGCAAAGCATGATACATGAAAATACGGGCTTTGCATAATCCCCCCACCCCCAAAATTAAAGCAAAATCTCAGTTCCAAGTTTTATTGCACAAGGTACATCTGCTAGCTTCCACCACGCTCAGTTGTTTGTCAGGTGTAGTTATAAATAGTGTTTCTTAATTATAATGAAAGATAATGAAAAATAGGCTGATAGTAAATAGCAGTGGGTTGGCATTCATCTCCTGAGAGCTGGGTTCAAATCTGGCTTCCATCACATGTGACCGTGCAGGTGGTCTAGCAGCAGTGCACAGAGAATTATAATTGCCCTATCTACAGAGCGTTGGCAATTCCTGCATGATTGACTGCCTGCCAGGAAAGCCTTGTATTTGAAAAAAAATAGATGTGTGCAAATTTATGTTGAGATTCTTAGCCACAGCTCTCATGGTGCACGTTTTCATTGTCTGTATACAATGAGAACTATGGAATCCTTTTCCTTTAATACTGAACCACACAATAAAAAATAAGACTGCATACTATGGAAGGGTAGATACAAAATTTTAAAGTGTATTTATGATCCTTTTTAGCCCTTCTGTTTTGAATTTTATATGCCACTGGTGAATTGAATCCACTAATAGTTCATTTTTGTGGGCCTTGATTTTTGGTGTCTCTGCAAAACATGCCTCATTATTATACATCAAAAAGTCTATGCAGATATTGCTTATTATAGAATGAACTTAAACACTTGACCCCCTGCCTCAAAAGGAGGAAAATTTGCATGAATCATTATGAATATAAAGTAGGTTAAAGTCTGTCTTTGTTAGAGGTGCTTAATAACAGAAAAAATTAACCAGGAAGATGTGAGAGTTTATTGAGATAATACAGTGATGTCTCCACCTCCCCATTAACACTTGCTACCATCTGAAGTTAGTCAGGCCAAATTTTTAATTTATTTTTTATTTTTATCAGGTTCATTATTACTGCTCTTAAGATTCTTCCATTCCCCAGGTACTATAGAAATTCCATGAAGTCACAAAGGAATCACACCCAGAATAGTTAATGTTCCTAATCTCAGGAAGACCTAGATATGCCACTGCTTTAAAAAGAAAACAAGTAAATTTCCAACAGAAATATTCATTGCTACATGACACATCAGACTTTGATGTAGTTGTTTGCACTAGTCTGTCTTTATTTTGAGAATCAGTTGTAGAATGAAATATCTGTGCTGAACCAAAACCACACCAAAACAACAATATAACTCAGTGAGCGTTTTACCAAAATAGTGACTATGATCCATTGTTGGGCCTTTTTATTATCAATATTAATATTGAAAAAAATGTAAAGACTATAAATGATTCACTAATTTAATTCTCGTTGTGTTCTTTGTAGAAGTTTTTTTCATGAAGTAGAGGAATTTTCTCTGAGTGCTTTGTGGGCTTGGGCTTGATACATTTCAATGTTTACCATTTTACGCTTTACAAAAAGGTCTGAAAGTCCTGTATCTTTCAATTTAAAAGCTTAATGTGTTGGTGTCGCCACTTCTTGTGATTTAAATTTCTTTCTGAATTAGTTCTCCTCATAGTTGAAGTCCCTGGAGTCATTGGATTATGTGAGATTTTTACCTTTCAATTAAAAGGGAAGTAAGCTTCTAGCCCTTAGGCTGCAAGGAATTAATCTGAATGGTATAATTCTTAATGTCTTTTGATTTGGTGGTAGGAACTGTTGAAAAAGAAGGTTGTCATTCAGGTTCTATAAATGATTGGGTTTATGAGATTGTGAAGGGATAATTGTGCTAATTGCTAAAGCAGCAGTTTTCATATCATTGAGGAAAAATAACCAGATTTATAAATCTTTTGCCTGAAATTTTCTCTGAGCTTCACAGTTTCCCTTTCTCTTACCTTTCATGTTAGAGATACTATGCCCTCAGGAACTGAAGGTATCAGTATCAGGGGGTAGTCACAAGCAACATGGTGTCACATTGTATTTATTTAATTTTGACTCACATATTTTGGGCAAGTTTCTGCTGAATGCTTCCACTGAGACCTACAGGTCTAAACCGACTAGGAAACAAATCAGTGCAAGTTTTACAGTCCACTGTAAATTCTGACTTCACTTAACCTCAGGTGGGACTAAACACACCAGTAAGACAAATAGGAGTTGACACTTCATGAAAAGACTCTCTGGAAGGGCTGGCAGTGTGTATTAACCATGTCTGTAGCAAAGGAATAGTATTTGGTGGTTTGAGTTTTGCAGACCCCACATTTTCATTTTAGTACACTGAACAGTCACAACAAGGTTATATATATCCAGTCTATTTCAGTATTTTCATTGATGACATGGATGAGGGTACTGAGTCTTCCATTAGTAAATTTGCAGATGACATTAAGCTGGGAGCGTGTGGTGATCTCATGGAAGGTAGGAGGGCTCTGCAGAGAGACCTGGAATGGTTGGATGGATGGGCAGAATCCAGTGGGATAAGGTTTAATAAGTCCAAGCGCCAAGTCCTGCATGTTGGCCACAATAACCCCCTGCAGGGGGAGTTTCAGGCTGGGGACAGAGTTACTGGACAGTGCCCAGGCAGGAAGGGACCTGGGGGTACTGGTCAGCAGCTGGCTGAACATGAGCCAGCAGTGTGCCCTGGTGGCCAAGAAGGCCAATGGCCCCTGGCCTGTATCAGGAACAGTGTGGCCAGCAGGAGCAGGGACACATTAATTCATTCATTCTTCCCCTGTACCTGGCACTGGTGAGGTCACACCTTGAGTGCTGTGTCCAGTTCTGGCCCCTCAGTTTAGGAAGGACGTTGAGACCCTTGAGTGCATCCAGAGGAGGCAACGAGGCTGGTGAGGGGCTTGGAGCACAAACCCTGTGAGGAATGGCTGAGGGAGCTGGAGATGTTTAGCCTGGAGAAAAGGAGACTCAGGGGTGACCTTATCACTCTGTACAACTCCCTGAGAGGTGTTTGTAGTCAGGTGGGAGTTGGTCTCTTTCACCAGCCAGCAACTGACAGAACAAGAGGACACAGTCTTAAGCTACACTAAAGGAAATATAGGTTGGATAATACATAATACATAATACAATAATAATAATACATAATACAATAATAAAAAAAAATTACAGAAAGAGTGATCAAGTAATGGAATGGTCTGCCTGGGGAGGTGGTAGAGTCATCATCCCTGGATGTGTTTAAAAAAAGATTGGATGTGGCACTTGTTGCCATGGTTTTGTTGAGGTTTTAGGGCATGGGTTAGACTTGATCTTGAAGGTCTCTTCCAACCCTGTGATTCTGTGATTCTTTAATATATTGAAGAGGTGCTCTCTTTGTTTCTCCTACACCCATAGTAAAGGTTTGCTAACACTGTCACATCAAATCAATGGAAGAAAAGCAAGCAGATGAACTGAAAGCTTTAATACTGAACATCCATTTCATCTGGAACTTCTACCAGTTATGTTTTGGAAGTGGGAGAGTGAGGATACTACAGTTAAAGACTGTAGCCAAGGTAAAACCTTAGATGTCAGAGAATATTATAACTTGGCTGAATAAGGCTGCTAAAAAATTAGGAATTATGCAAGTTTATGCCTTTTTAATTGGTTACCTCATTATTTTAATCCTGATAAGTTTTCTTACTTGATTGTAATATTCTTTAGCAATTTCCTGTGACTGAACTGGTTTATGTGCCCCAATACTGAGCCAAATTGAAATATTTTGAAATTATTGCTGCTGAGATTAAGCAAACATAAATATTTTCAAATGAACATGCTTCCCCCAAATGTTGCTGAATTGTAATTGCCAAGAAAACAATTGAAGTTACTACAATTCAGATTTGCTATTATTCTTTTGTTATTGTTAAATATTAGCACTGTAAATTTATTAAAAATCAATTGGAAAATACTTTTCTAAGATGTGTTCTAGTGTAAATGTTTAAAGTGATTATTATATTTAAGTCATATTTCTAACTTTATAATTCCTAACAAATGTATGAGTGGTAAATAAAGGAAAGGAATAGGTAAGATGTCTATATAGATACTTCTCCATTTTATTTTTTTTTTGCATTTTAGGCTAAAAATAAATGAATTACATTAGCAAAACTGGGGGCAAAAGCTACTGGTTTTTGAATCTTCAAAGCAAAGGGCAAGCAGAGTGAAATATCTGGTTTTCTAATTCATGCTCTGATGCTAACTTAATTTGTTAATAATTTTAACCCTTAAATATTCTTCTTTTCCTGTTATTTGTTGATGTTTTTCCACCAAGACCTTGAGTTAGATACATGATTCCCAAAGGATGCCATAGCAAGATGTTAATATAATTAAGAGATGGAGAAGAAATTGCTTTCATATTCTTATTTTTTTGCACCTTGAATCTGTGAAAACAAGTTCTAATCTGAACTCAGATTAGATTTAAACAATTCTGTAAATTATGTTACCTATATAACTAAATATAAATAGGAAAGTTGAATCAAAATCTCATAAAAATCTCCCAGGAAAGTAGTAAAAAGATGTTGCATACACAATGTAGCAATACATAAACTGTGTCATTTACATGAGCACATTAAATTTAGTGTTCTTAAAACTACAGCTTGCATTTCACTTTTAATACCGATCATCTAATATCTGGTGCCAACCATGTGACAAATTAGTTTGCAATGTTTTCCAGATGGAAGATTCCTCTTCAAATGACTAAATATGATACATACTGAAAAAATCTGAATATTTTTCCAAATTAAACTTTTATAGCCAATTACTCTTCAAGTATTTCTAAGATCCTTTGGGATAGGAATGTTTGTTTATGCGTTCAAGCACCATTGCAGAGAATAAAATTAAATTTAGATGGCAGAGATAAAATTACAGTGACTGAAAACACATTGATACCCCATAAAACAAAACAAAACAAAACCAAAAAGGCCTTGGAATTTTGATAAACATATGAATTATAAGATACAAATAAAATATGCACACATTTAGCTAAGACTCACTGCAAACCAATAGGAAATTAAATTTTTTGACCCATTCATTTGTGGAAACAAACAGTGCTCATTACAATGATGATCTCTAGTACAATCAACTTTTTATGAGAAGTATGAGTTTTCAAACATATTATGACAGCTGCCTCTTTTACTACTGAAAACCAATATTTTATTTCATTTTCTTCTTTTACCAGTTCATTAAATGTGAATCAAAACTGTGAAAGCTCATATTCAAGCGGATGTTCTGTGATATTTTACAGAACAAATACATTAATGAGGGAACTTCAAAGGATTTTTTACAAGTCTTGCTTCATTAAATTTTGCCATAATATGTGTCACAGCGACCTTCAAAGCAACCAGCATTTCAGCACCAAATATAGCAGTGTAATATGACAACTCCAGTTTAAATTATGGTTTCATATAAGGAGTCTGTCTTAGATTTTTTTCCTGTAATTGGGAAAGATAGAAATATATAAATTAAGATATAAAGGACATTCATTTCCCTCCTAGATAGGGTGCTTTTTAAAAATAGATAAAACTCTGGTGTATTTGCAGGAAGATCATATTTCCTGTCAAATATGTTGAGCTTGAAAAAATATTAGATAATAGCTTCCCAATTTCCTCTATGTCAAATTCAGGAAAAGAGAAGCACTTATGCATCATTTTAAATGCAGGTGGTAAAATACATCTGATTAGGTACAAGTATCAATTAGGAACATTCTTTCCGCTTCAAAATCCAATGCGCTTAGGAGAAAAGTAATAAATTTTGGAGATGAAACTAATCAAACAAAAAAACACAAATCACTGTGTTGTTTTCAAAACTATCAAAAAACAGGCAGTAAGGGGCTAATTCTGTTTGTGGATTTGGGAACAATAACTAGATTGGGATTTTTTTCAACAGAACATCTTCACTAATTTTTATCTTTCTGTTTTCACAAAATCTTGAGCTGAATATGAATTAGTAATTTTCTTTTTTTTCTATTTCATGTCAGTCTGTTGTACTTGCTGACATCTGGACTTTACATACCTATGCAACGTCCAGAAAAAATTACAGAACTTAATAATTACACAGCACATCTCACCTGGACATTTTAGAATGTTTCCTGCCTATTAACTGAATAAAATTCTTCTTATTCTGAGACAGGTAATGTTCATCCTTTCACACAGACACAGTAGTTGACTAAATTCTCATCTTCTCTAAATGAATGCAGTTATAACTTTGCTGATGTACAGCAACTGAGGGTCTAGGCAAAAAAAAAAAAAAAAAAAATATGATCCTTCCTTCCTTCCTAAAATGTGAAATCAGAAGAGGAATATTGTGAGCTACAAAGTAAGAATATGAAAATATTTTTTTCTTCTTTTTGCATCTCTCTTTTTCACATAGCATGTTAACATCAAACTTATTTACTATGATCTTGTTTTGTCAGACATGCAGCTAACTCTTCAATTTCTTTGTAGTTAAGGAATGTTAAAGCTACCAACATTTTTTTTCTCAAAATAAATCTAATAACATATTTACATTGGCTTGATCTGCTTATTGAAATACAGCTGTCAAAAGAGATGGGTAACTAGACACTTGGTAATGACAATTGCTTCAGATATCTATGGAATCATTAATTTCCTTTATGTTAAATGGTCTGCATCTCTCTTAGTTTCTGTCATGCAATCTTATTAGTGATAAACAGAGCAGGACAAGTCCCACAAAAATCACAGGCCAGTACAAGCCAGGAGGGCATCTAGCTCAATATCCTGTCTCAGAGAAAAAACAGTCACTTTTTGAAAAGGATATATAAAACAGGACAACTGAGTTTTTCTCCCAAATGCATTACTTCATCTTCCACCAATCAATGAGACCAAGATTTCTGACCTGTGGTTCCATTATATTTGCTAGTCTGGTGGATTAGTTCCCCTTGTTCTAGTATTGTGCTTAATTTTTCATTTTTTTTTCAATACACTTTTGACCCACATAACTGGGGTCAATATACATATATATATATGTAATTTATATACTTTTCACCCACATCTAAAAAAATTTAATAATAATTTCCTTTTGTTTTGCAAGCCTGTGACCTGATAGTAACAATAATTGATTAATTGAATGCTCTTACATGCTGTGATCCAAGACATGCATCTGCCATTTCTTACTCACATTTTCCTCTGCAAGCTGAATAGGCCCATTCTGTTTCTCCATTTGGAAGCAGAGCAATCCCTTTGATCATCCCTGTTTCTGTTCTGTGTTTCATTGTACCTTTGCAGATGCATGCTTGCCAAATATCTTCTGCTTTTTTTTCCTAATTTTTTTAAAGTCCTTTCTTCTATGGTTGTTCCACTTGTATGGCAGTTTCCTTCAATGAAAATTAATTGATGTCCTGCTCTAAGGATTGTTTATGTGACCCATTGCCTCTAGTGCTTGTCTTGAGTCTTCACAATTAAATGTACTGTCGTTCTGCCATTCAAAGGCCCTAGAAGTCTGCAAAGTAGGAGATTGTCAGTGATCTGATTTCAGACCTCCCAGTTGACAGCAGAGAGTATTATCAAAAAGGCATCAGACTGGCCTGATAGAGGAAGACTTGTGCATTTTATTTTGTAAGGAATTTTTGCTTTGTGATGTAGTTCAGTTACAGCAGGCAGGAGGCTTCTGTGCATTGAGACGAATGAAAGCAGCAAGGGTAAGATTTATTTTGTTTCATATTTTATTATCTTGAAACAGCTGAACTCAGCTAATCAATTTCATGGGAAATGGTTACTGTATTTCTGTACTGTTGTCGGTGCATGTGATGCTTTATGAAACAGCCAAGTCAGATTTCATATGTACCAGACATAATCCCTAGGAATTTTCTGAATCATATTTATTTCACTTTGATTTTCTTCACACCATGAACATGAGATAAAATTACTCTAAGGTGGTTAAATTCTGTGAGCATGAGATGGATAGAACAGATCACATATTCATCAGACCCTTGATATTTCTTCTTAAATGACTTTTTGCCTGCTGGGAACACCTCCATTCTTGATAATATGGAAAAGGTTTGCTGCACTGCTTGTAAAAGTTTCTATCACCTGTGCTCTCTGAGTGATGGAAAAGAAGAACAAGCACAGAATCTGTCCATAGGTTTCAGAGGATGCTTACCATTGTAACTGAAAGATACAAACAGCAAATTCAGAGTTTAAGCCCCTGACTAAATATTCTGACATCCTGTTCAGTTCATATCTTTAACATTTCAACTCAGAGCTACTGTCCTAATTTGGTTTTGCCTAAGGAAAATCCTTCTGCAAGCCGCCTCTGATACATAAGCAACAAGAATGAGAACAGTTCATCTACCTTCAGATATTGCTGGGGTACATGTTTACACCTGAACTACTGACCCTCAAGTCCTTTATAGCAAATAGAGAGAAATAGGCAGGTTTAGATCATGATTGGGGAAGGATAATCACATCCTAGGATTACCCATTTACTTTCATTATTAAAGAGGACAGGGACATTCAATAAAGTTACCTACCCTGTAAATTGTAGGCAAGCTTATTCAGATGTTTGGTCTGATTTTTCTACCAGAAGATGAATGCATTTCTTCTCTTTCTAGGATTTTGTGGTGTTAAAAGTCTTTCTTGGTTATAATTTGAATTTATTTAGTGATGGCTGGTGCAGTTGATGAGTCTTAACATCTTCAGGACCGGAAATATATTTTATAAAGAATTCAACAGAATTTAATAGAATTCAGTGGTAAGCAAACTTGACATAAAAACAAAGAATACAAAGGGAAAATTAAAGGCAGGAGTGGAAACAGATTTATTCTATTTTACTAGCAGTAGAAAACTATATTCTCCCCTTTACTCTTTATTTTCTGACTAAGTCAGGTAGGAACATAATAGAAACTTGTTGATGTTTCTCAAGATTTTCTTGTTGTACTATGTGTTATTGTGAAAATTTTCATAAATAATATCCCAGATAATCTATTTATTTCAGTAGAAAATTTGAGTCTTCAGTTCAATTGTTAAAGCATAATTAGCAATATGTGTTTGTCAGGTAATTCAGACCCAGCTCTCTGGTCTCTGTTACAATTTTTTTTCTCTTGAATTATCTGTAATCTTTTTTACCCTTAAAATGTGAGAAAGTTGATGTTTCTTCCTGTATCCTAGTTAATTGTTTTGAGAACCCCATTGGTTGCATGCACTCCACTCACTTTGGAGACCACTGCCCCAGTGGAGGAGTCCCTTGTGATCATGAACAGAGGTGACAGTGTCAGATAGTGGACCCAGGGTGGAATGAAGTAACCACTTCTGCTTGTTAGCTTGTCCCATGGAATGAATTTAATACTAAATTATTTATTGCCAGCAACCATCTTAAAATATGAAGATCTGTAAATATTGCTATAGGAAGCAGTACTAAAATACTGTCATAAGGTGGTAGAGAATAAATTCATTGTAGTTCAGCAGATGCCCTTCTTTGGATCTGATTCATGGATCCTACCAGTATGAGGTCATGGTCAGTGCTGCATGGGACTTTAACTTCTACTAATTAAGAGTTTAATAGAATGAGGGAAGCGGACAAAATTCATCCAGACTGGCAGCTTTTCCCATAGTATTCTATCTGTGTACTTTATCACAGACATAGATTTTATATTCTTAATACACAGACTCAATCTGTTATCTCCCACTTAGGCCCTTCATCCAGGCAGAAGACTGATCCCTATGCTCTCAGTGACCTCTTTACTGGTGTTATAGACTTGCAACAGATTGCAGCTGCTGTAGAGCTTTAGGGCAGGAAATGACTGTTAAGGATCAGCAGGCTAATAGCGTGCACACCATAGGGAAGAGGATGTGCTCTGCATCTTGGCATTTCTGGAT
This sequence comes from Alethe castanea, assembly GCA_024734035.1. NCBI lineage: Eukaryota > Metazoa > Chordata > Aves > Passeriformes > Muscicapidae > Alethe > Alethe castanea. Next base: position 85,655,180 of record JANRGV010000062.1, read on the forward strand.
GGCTTTTTTGCCAGGTATGCATTTGTTTCTGATGCAGTTGCTGTATTTGCTGTCTCTCTTCTTTTGATTTCTGAGAGGATTTCACAGCACTGCTGATGGAAGCCTAGGCTGCTTTGGGCACAGCACTGCAGATGTAGACATGATTGAAATAGCACCTTTTCTCAGTAATTTTGCCTATACATCTATGCAAAGGCTTCTGGATGCAAGGTGCTGGACTACCTGGAAAGTTTTAAATCTTTATGGTAGATCTCTTTTTTGAAGGGATCTATCCTTCCTAAAGTACTGATGAGTTTGTCCTTCCTTTCCAGATTGCCCAGATATATCATGCTCCCTTCCCTTCCTCCTTTTTCTCCCACTTCCCTTCACCTAGCTGAAAGAACCTTCACAGATTAATTTTAATTTAGAATACAAATTGTGGGCAGTTACTCTCCAAGTTGACTAGTTGGGTTTTTTTTAACTACCTAGTAAAAGACATTTTAATAGCTGTGTTGCTCAGTGTACCACTATATTATGAGCACTGAACTACACTGAGGTTTCTAAAGGCACTGTACTTGAAGAATAATAAGATTGAGTGCACAGAACCTTGCTGTGAAGGATGACAGAATCACCAATTTGTTGAGGTTGGAAGGAACCATCATCTTGAGACCATCATGTCCAACCCCCTGCTCAAGCAGAGCAGGATCACCTAGAATAGATTTCTCACAATCATGCCCTGTGATATTTTTGAAAATCTCCATGAATTGAGACTTCACAAACCTCTCTGGGTAACCTGTGTCAATGTTTGACCATCCTAACAGTGAAAATGAGTTTCCATATTTTCAGGTGTAATTTCTTGGGTTTTGATTTGCACCCGTTGCCTATCAAGCGCACTGCTGAGAGAGAAGTTTCACTCCCTCTTCTCCATCCCCACTTATTTACAGGCATTGATAAGATCCAGCTAAGCTTTTTCTTCTGCAGCCTTAGGAGTTCTGGCTCTCTCAGCCTTTCCTCACGTGAAAGAGGACCCAGCCCTTAATCCTGTTTGTGGCCCTGCACTACACTGCTAGATCACCTAGTACCATTTCTCTTGAAAGTATGAATTTAATTAGGCAAAAAACACTCTCATAATCATGTAGGTCTGCTTCTGATTTGCAATGCCACTGACCTTTTTTTCACCCTGTAGCTTTTTCCACATTCTCCAACAATCCTGACTTTTCCAGGCCTATGATTTAGAAACATAACTAGTCATTGCTTTCCATCCTGCCTTTCTTTTGCTGTCAGAGTGTAGGGCTTTTAATGACTGTCCTTCCACATGTGCTTGCTTAGGCCTTTCCTTTTGTCCTTTTTTCTTGAGTCCAATAAAAACAGCAGAGGATAAACAGCGGTCAGATTCACAAACAAACAAAAAAGAAAGCGCTAGTCATGCCAGTGTGTAATCATCACTCACAGATCCATTGTGTAGTTTTAGTTCATTAAACTAAAAATTTATTTGCAAAAATATTATCTGAACTCAAAATGCTTTTATTGATGCTTATTCCTTATTCATATCCCTAGTGATCAATCTGGGCAATCTTCAAGATATTTTTGCTTAAATATTCTGGATTCTTAAGGCATTAGGAAGACATTCTGCCTAACCTCAATTAGTTTTAGTTTATTTTTTATTGCATTCATGGTACTGTTATCATGTCTACAGGGAAAAAAACCCAAAAACCATAATGACTAAAGTAATGGATGCAATAAACGTTGTGAATGTTAAACCTTCACATTTAAAAATTTTCTCTTAACCATTATTCATTTCTAGAGTAGTGGAGTTGGAAAATGCATATACTGTCCAATGGCATCCTCATTATAATTTCAAACCCCAAAACTGTGAGGGTCTTGAAAATGAAGAAAAACTGGGTTTCTTGTCTAGAAATAAAAGTATAAAGCACCTCACAGATATGTCATAGGACAAAAGTTCTGCACTGACACAACTGTAAAGATGAAAATTTATGACAGCCTTTTTAATTTGCATCTCCTAGCAGTAATCCCTCCTATAATGATCTTTTCACTTCTGGTAATAGGCAGATGCTAGAACTTTTTCATTTTCTGTGTATTTTATTTGAATGTTTTAAATTAAATAAATTTATATGCATACTCAGCAAATAGTATTGTTGATGATGCTATTCACAGGTATACAAAAATGGATCTTTTTTTATGCGCTTGCATTTTATTACTTTATTTTGTAATAAAACATTAAAATTAACTTTTTCTTGTTCATTTCAGACATATCACTGTTGTTTCCATCCTTCACTGGAAATTCTTATTTGGAGCTACCTTCTCTGACATCTGTATCTGATACCAGCACTGCATCTGCGCAGGAAACAAGCAATCTGACGACTCTGTACTTGACAGTGAAAACAACTGCTCTAAATGGCACAATTCTTTACAGTGAGTACCAAAGATACTTGAAGCTAAGTATCAGTTTTAGCTCCTTCAGGTCCTTATTAACTTTAGTGTACATCAGCTGGTGTTTCCTCTTCAACAGTAAAATGAGTCATTAAAATGCAGTAGAAGCCTTTTGGTATTCTAATGCATGCTGCATTATAAAATTTGAACCATTGTTCTTAGTGTTCCTCTGGAAAGTTCTTTAATTCATGACTCATTAAGCAAAACATAACTTACAAGAGAAAATGCAGCTTCCTGACAAGAAAGAACATAGCAAGCATATGACTTTAGTTTTAAGTTTTACAGCTCTAAAATACAAATGTTGAAGAAGTTTTGAACAACTTATAATAGAGCAACAGCTTCTTCATAGTTGGATTGAGTCTCGCTTTTTGTAATTGTGATCTTGGTTCCAAATTCTTGATTTACGGAACTATCTTAAGTTCTGCAGTTTTGCCATATTTTGAAGTACTTACTGTGATTTCACACTTCAGAGAATTCTTTTGTGATCCCCAGAGAGTATACTTGCAGACTTGGATGTATGCCTGTTAATACTACATTAAAAAGTTGCTTCTTGCCTGCATATTTCATTCCTCAATATATGGCATAAACTTCTGAGACAGAAGTACACTTTTTGCTAGTCAGCAAGAAAAAATAGACTTCTCTGCCAGATGAGTATTTCATATATCTTGCAATTTCTTGCAAATGGAAGACATGGAATGTGGAGTGATTTCTTCCTCAACTCAAGAAGAGATAGAAAATATCATTATTTGATAGATATATTCCACAAAGACAAAATAATTAAGAGCAGTTTCAGTTCACTGCAGCTTCCCAGGGTTTCTCTACACAAAGAAATCTTGTTGATTATAAATTATAAATTATTCTGATTAAATTTTGTTGCATTTATACTAATCTGGTAGTAGTGTATGTGAATTCACTTGAACTGTGCATGTATTTATAAGCCAGGGTTAAAAATAATATAAGCTTTGTGGCATTATTTAATTATGCCTTTTATTATTATCTGTACTAGAATTTTTTAGATGTGAAATACCCTAGCCCTAAATGGAAAATTAGTGTTTACTGCTTTTCAAAATAGTATCTCAAATCCTTGTATGTTATATCTAGGCTGTTGCTGCAGCTCTCTAAGCTACAGTCCTGCAAAATTTGCTAAGAGTCATGAATAAGTGGTGATGTGGCAGTTCTTTATATCAAAATGTTTTATACTTGTTAGGTATTTCAATTTTAAGAGGAGTTATTTGCCCTTGAAGAATAATTCAAGGAAGGTTATTGGAAGTAGTTTGAATATATTTGCCATTTAGTGATTTTGATTTCTTCATTACTGCAAAGTAATTTGGCTTCAGCCAAAGTTAATCTTGCTATCTACACATAAGCCCTGAGTAAGCATCTCTGTGTACCAAAAATCTCAAAGAACTCCAAACCAAAAAAAATAAAAATGGAAGATTCTCTGCTATACTCAGGAGGAAGTGATATTTTCTGAAGCTAAATGAGTTGAGTTTGTTCAGCCTGGACAAGAGAAGGCTCTGGAGACCCCACATTCCAGTCCTTAGGTATTAAAAGAGTGCTTATAAGAAATATGATGTTAAACTTTTAGCAGGGCCTGTTGCAATAGTACATGGGGTAATGTCTTTAAACTGAAAGAGTGTAAATGTAGACTAGATATAAAGAAGAATTTTTTTTACAATGGGGGGAGCAAGGTACTGGAATAGATTACTCGGAGAAGTGGCACATTCCTCATCCCTGGAATCATCCAAGGCATGTTTCAGAGGACTCTGAGCAACCTAATCTGGTCAAAGTTGTCCCTGCTCATTGCAAGGAGTTGATTAGACCAATTCATATGAGTCTATGCATTTTTTTTTCTAGATAATTTACTCATCCTGCATCTAACCTTATTAGATATTAAAACCTAGTATAACCTGTTCAGCTATTAGTTCATACTGTGTATGGAAAATTTTTACTAGGGTATTTTTCAGGTGCTTGCAGAGCTTTTGTTTCAGCAGTATTTGAGGACTTCACATTCTTTAGAGTACTTGTGTTTCCTCTTTCTGGAAAGATAGAATGGCATTAGTGGAGAGCTGTGGAGAGTGGAGAGTGAAGTTTTTTGCTTTCCAGTTACCCATATCTGAGGCTTTCATGGACTGTGTCACAGCTCACTTCTTGTCCCTTCATTTACCCTTAAAGGAGGAAGACGTATGGTCAGGATTAGTGGTACATGTTCAGTTCTCAACCTAAAATCAAGCTGGTGTAGCTCCAGGAGCTTGGGGGAATTTTTGTATATTTTCACACAGTGAAAACTCACCATTTTCCCATAGGTTTTCAGTAGCGTGTCATACTTGCATTCTCATTCCCTTTGTTATCTCTAAAATGGAATTTTAACTGATTTGCAATATTCCAATCTTTTAGTGACCAGTAGGGTTTCAATTAAGGTTAGATTTCTGTTAAGCTAAATAAATAAATAAGAAAATAAGTAAACTTGGATCTCTGCCTGGCTGTGGAACACAGACACAGAAATTAGTGGATGACTGTACATCTTGTAGAATTCTGATACTGTGTTTAACATTAGACAGACCTTTGCTTTACATTCCTACTTTAACAATCTCTGCCCCTTTCTATAGCACCAATTTATTTTCCTTGTTTTTACTCTTTCTTTTTTTGTTCTGTGTCTCCCTGGTACTTAGATTCCTTTCCAGATATTGTAAATATTCGTTATGATGATTCATATCAATGTTCTCATTTAGTTTTACATGAATATAAAATAAAAATAAAAATAAAATATAAATTTGTAAATAAAAATCTCTTCAGTGTTTTAAGAATGAGCTCCATGTGCCTATACAGGTAATTGAGAATTTTTAAATTATTTCTGTATGCAGGCACGAAGCTCATCTGTTAATAAATATCTGTTGTGAGTTCCCTCACATGCTTTCTTGGTATTTCCTTCATCCTTATTTTTTTCTCCCTGCTTTGTCTTTCATTTTCACTTCTAAATACTATGAAAGGAAAGCTGTTGTTGTCAGCTCTTCTGTTTTTAATAGTAATATCACTCCTGCCCTTACTGCTGTTTTTTTGAAGCTGTGTTACCATCAAACATCTGAGGAATGAATGAACCATCAGCAGAAAGCCAACTTTAGGCTACTGCACTCACTAGGCACAAGAACTACACACTTCTAAGGGTTAATGTTCCCAACATTTTCAGATTCTGCTAATTTATGCATGTCAGCAATGGTTTCATGACTACAGTTAAAATGAGCTTCACATATTCATAAAGCAAAAACCTCTCTGTCAATTTTTTTTTTTTTTTTACTAGAAAGAACATTACAGTTATCTGCTTCTTTGGGATGTACTTTACTAAAAATTGTTACACATTTTGATTATTTTTTTAAGATTAATCCATCTTCAGATTACACATTTTACAAACACACCTGTTTTTACCAGGTGGTGGTGAGGTTACATCTGTTTTTCTGGCAGATAATTAGTAAACATTTAATTACAAGGGGAAATCTCAGACAAGATGCTACTGATACACAAATGAATTTGAATCAGAAAGTATGCATAAGAGACTATTTAAATCAAAATCATAAGGATAACATAAAAGGATTAAAACTTACATCTGTCTTTACTTTGTACATTAGCCAGTGAAGAAGAAAAAGATCTGTGCTTTCTTCACCTTTTCATGTCCACATACCTTAAAATAAAGAGAATAGAACACTTAAATTATCAAGGCATTGTTTTAATACGTTTTAGCAATTAGTGCAATTATATTATTGCATTATATATGCAAGTATATATAAGACAAATAAGATAAATATAGAGAATACAGCGAATAAGTTTGCTTATAGGCTAACAAATAGGCAGAACATGAGAAGCATTACATGTGCTAGGCATGTCACTTTAGTAAATCATCCCATATTTTTGTTAAAAGTAATTTTCCTATTTATTAGCATGAATTTTATCAACGGTTGGTTGAAATTACCAAGTACTATGGACTTGTAGAGTCTTCCAAAAATAGATTGTCTGTTAAAAAAATGGGGAAAGAGATAGGATATCATAGAAGTCTATGTGTGATTTATAGAAAATTACTATATGTTCATCTGTTTTAATACACAAAAAAAAGTATTTACATTCTTAATAATTATTTTTTCCCTAATTATTTCAGTGTACATTCAAGAAATGTCAGAATGCTAACAGTAAATGGATGAAAACTGCCTGGAATTTTTGCAGTTACCTTATGTTTAAATTGTTGATAGAATGTTGCAATTACATTTATGCCAATAAAGATTAGCCATCATTTGATATGATTTATTTGTCGACTACAGAATGCATTCATAAAATTTCTATTCTATTCCTTAATTATTTTATTTGTTTGCATGATTAAATTTCATTAACATGTCAAAGCAAATTGTGATATTTAGCCACAAAACAAAATAAATTGCCAGTGATCATAAAAACCTGATACAGTTGTAAAGTTTTACTTCATCATTTTCACTTTTAACAGAGTCAGCATAATGCTGCTTACAATCCCTTCAAGGGTAGATTGTTTAGCTTCTGCTATATATGGTAGCCTATAACTTCTGACAATTGGATTTCAGATATCACAGCCCATGTTTATAGCATTCCTTAAGGACAACAGCTCCCTTTTCATAAGCTGTGCTCATAAATTATTTCCTGTGCTCTCAAAAGCTCTTTTCCCCAGATCTTCCCATATTCCCCTTACCCTTATGAAACTAAATAGGGGCATTTCAGGCATTTCAGCTGTAGTCTCTTTGTTGCTTATTTCAGCTGCCATTTTCGAGCAGAGCATTTCACAGTATCCTTCCTCTGTGTCAAAAGAGATTTTCTTTCTTAATAAGTTTATCCCATAGTGTAATAGAACTTCAAATCTGTCTTTTAGATAGTCAATAATTTGAGGCTAATGGCCACTTGCTTGTTGTCATACTGGTGTACAAAAATAACCTTCCAGCTAGCAGTTTCCTGTGAAAGGATGATTGCTGAGATCTGGGTTCTTTAGCTTGAACCTCTTGCATAATCTCTACTAAGGTTGAGACAATTTACCCCTAATATCCAACAAGATTAATAACTCAGGTATTTCCTGGTCCCTGTCTCTTCCCAGAGCTTCTTTGTTTTGCTTATGACTCAGGCTTTTCCTGTGAAGGTGATTTCCATCATATATACTATGTAGCATATGCTGTTTCTCATAGCCAGAACAAAATTCTCTGCCTCCTCATTTTCACTGAAGAAAGATTTAAAGGATTGTCCTTTCAAAGGATTTCGTACCACCTAGCAAATAATGTGAAGAATGCTGTTAGTCACCTGCAAGTGTGACTTAAAAGTGCTCCCTAGACTGAAGCTCAAGCAGCAACACTCACTGAAGTTTCAAGAAGTAATGCTGCCTTTGGGAGAGCTGTCCCAGATTTTTTTTTACTTTACTGGTAATAATGAGGACCTGCTTCCAAGTTTTTACAAGTAGGCAATGTGAATAGACAGAATCACTGGGAGAAGGGAAACAAGCTGTTCATCTGTAACTTCACCTTTTCAAGACACATTGTATGCATGCACATATACATCCACTTCATTCTCTCAGAATCAATGTGACTCACAGATCTACTTAATAGAAACAGGAAAATTTCTAGTAGGTAGAAATTGGAAATACCAGGAATAACATGTACAGGGAGGGGAGAAGATAAGGAAACAAATAATACAATATGTGCATATATCTGTTATGCAAGGGTTAAAAAGCAGTGCAATAGTGCAATATATTTTGAAAGAAAATTATCAGACTATTGTAGAAGGAAATTGTAAAAGCCAAAGGCATGAAATCCAGTCAAATGAAAATAGCTTTGGAGTTAATTAGGTATTCAGAATACAAAATATGTCTAAACATAAAAGACTTCAGTAGGTCATCAGGATTTGTAACAGACTGAAGAAATGCAATGTTGACTAGAAAGCTGCTCTCTAGAAGGGAGTTTACATTGTGAACTGTTTCTGCTAGGAACTATGGAAAAGGAAGTGATCAGGCAGTTTCAAGCACTGTTGTCCCTCTCTGTCTCCTAAAAATCAGTGTTTGCTCTTTGTTTTGTGTTCCAAAATAAAATTGATAATTTTTTCTTTATAAATTTATTATGTTTTCCAAGTCCCGAGTATGTCCTCATTCTCTTTACCTTTCTTTAATATAAAAATATTAAAGGATGTTCCGATCTGTGGCCCTCTCCAGCAGCTCCAGGCCTGGGAGCTCCAACCAGTGCCTCCAGGCTCTTACAGAGTATATGAAACCCAGCCCAGATTCCAGCCCTTCTGGTTCCCTCTGGGGGACTCCTGCTCATGGTTCCTGGACAGACTAACTCCAGACTCACACACCCAAACCCAGGCCCTCCACAACTGAGGGTCCCCCAAATTCTATCGTAGGATTTCTACCAATCTGATATCCATACCAGCACCCAGGCCCTTCTATTCAGAGGCATTTGTACATCAAACAATACATGCAGTAAATTCAGTTTCGTGACCCAGGTACTGGGTCTTTTTTACTTCAGTTAAACATAGTAAAATACAGTGAAAAAACAGATTAAAGTTTTAAATATTTGTCTTGAAGGGGAAAAAATTGTAAAGAGGAGCTGTCTTACCTTTTATGAAACGTAGACCCAGTTAAATTCAAAGGGCAAATTCACCCAATATAATTTGAAACTGTAGGTGTCAGTCCTTTTCTTGTAAAAGAGCCATGTATCATCCACCGCTTAAATAGAAATATTTTGCTGTTATTTTTACAAATATTCTCTTTAGTGGAAGTGAACTTAAGCTTATTTTTATTCATATTTTAAGAGTGCAAGTGACAGTATGCTTGATGTTTTATAAATAATTTTTCATCTCATCAAGTCTGAAATATATCATTAATTGGTAAAGGTGAATTTTTCATAATCTTTAAATCTATTTTAAGAGATAGTTTATTACAATTTTTGTTTTCTGTAATTTATTTGAAAAGCTGAATGAATGTGATTTTGGTTTTTTATTGTTGCCTTTATTGCCTCAATAATACTGCTGGATATGGAGAGAAGTTCAATTAATGTAAATTTCTCTGTAAGACTGATGCAACTGCAATGGTATTAATTTTGTCTTTTATTTTCTTGTACTTTTAACTGTTATCAGCTAAATACAGAGATGTACAGAGTCTGATTTTTTTTCTCACTGTCACTCAAGAAGTGTCCTGCGTATGGACAGAATGGTCCCCAATGTCACATAGGCATCATGTCTGGTGGTGGTGTTCCAGTAGCGTGAAATACTTCGGTGCCTGCACTTTCAGAAGTGTGACTATCTCCATTTTGTTTTCAAAGCTGGTGAAAGAAATTTTGGAGAGCAGTTTCTTCACTTGTATCTTGTGGAGGGAAGACCAACACTTCGATTAGGCTGCGGAAATTCTCGGAATATTCTCACTGTATCCCTGAACCAATCTGTCAGCAAGGGCATACTCATTCCTATTACAATAAGGTAAGAATTTACCACTGGGTTACACTAAAAGACTTTTAGTCATCTATATTGAGCAATCAAATGTGATTTCACTCTTTTTTTTTTTTTGGGACGATAAAAAGATAAGTCAAAACAGAAAGCAAATTTGGAAGTCTTTTTCATAAGGTAATCTCCTTGATTGAAAATACATTTTAGTTCACACAGATTACTTCAGTCCTTTGGAGAACTCAGGAATCATTCAAAGTCCAGATACATTTACAGATACAGATTAAGTCAGTTTGAGAGCTGAAACAGTTTAAACATAATTTTGGAGGTTACAGATGGGAGTCTCATATTTTATGCTTATTAATTAACACATTGAATAAATTAGATTTGTCATCAGAATTTTAGTGCTAAGTATAAGACTAATCTATTGTTTAAGATAAAAAAAATAAAAATGGACATGCTATCAACAGCTCACATTGCGAGGTGAACTTGGTGATTTTAAAAGTCTTATCCAAACAACTATGATTCTGAAAGTTGTCATATCCACATTTGCCACTGCACTATCAGCTTTACACAAGAGTGGCTAATCACTACTGTCACTTTTCATCTTGTACAAACAATAGTTCTCAGATTGGTTCATCTATCATTTTGAGATGGGTATTTGTATCATGCTTTGGTAATGAATTAAATCTTTTCCTGTCATGGAATTTTATGTATGTAAGTTAGGTAAGAAGTAAAACACAAATAATATAGGGTCTTTTTGTTATATTTATATTAGTAATGTTAAATAATGGTTAAGTTTTCAATCTTCACTTCAGAAGCATTTTAGAAATTTTTCTGACTGCCACATAAAATATCAAATTACTGTGATTCAGATAACTTTTTTTCCTACATAGTTTAAGAATTAGACTTAATTGCTGCACCTGAACTGTAAACACTTGTGATGTGAGGGAATGTAGTGCACAAATTATTAAATTAAAGGAAGCCTTAGCTAGATCTATTTTTGCCACTAAAGGACAATATGTGAAGGAGACTGCTGCAAAAGTTACCATGAAACATGAATGTTAGACTTCTCAAAATTGCCTTTTACTACCAAAAAAAAAAAAGAAAGCCAAAGTAAAATCTGAATATTTTTGTGTTTTTCTTCTAAACTGTTTCTCTGTGATGTAAATGTTGATAAATTCTAAAATGACAAAGGTATGGTGATCTCAGTACATAGAGTAGATTGATATGGGGAGAACAGAATGTTCAGGGTTTTTTTGTTATATTGTATGCTTAACCCATAAGCTTTACCACTTCTTTTAGAAACAAACATGCTAGAATATATATCCTCTTTTCAATATAGGAAAGGCTAATAGGAGCTGCCATTTAAGAAACTATTTTGTTTCCATCTTCTATTTCTTCTTAGCCACAGGTCTCTACATTATTCTTTTTCTACATTTAAAACAGATTATTTTCTTTTTATGCTTAGTATTAACATCTAGCGTTAATGGAGCAGTCACCTAGCATACATTCAAATCTTATTAGACAACAATGTATATATGTTAGGATTTTTGTAAAGGTTGTAAAAGTATATAAAATTTAGAAAGAAAATATCACTTCCTCTCCTTTTGGTCTAGCAGATAAAGAGGTTTTTTTCTCACAGAAAATACTTTATAGAGTTATACAACTCAATACTAATAAGCTATTCTAAGTTTGGTTTTTAATCCCAGAGACTTCTCTTGTGTGAGACATTGGTCAGATAATTGTCGGCACTGCATCAGCTGTGGTAGCACTGTCTTTCCTTCATACATTTAAACCATTAAAATGCTGTACAGATTTCAAAGCTTAATAATATCTTAGCAACAAATGCAGCTAAACAGCAACTGAAAAATTGATTCTAGGTATAGAGTTCAAGTTTACACCAAAAAACTTATTTCCTTTTTTTTCTACCTTAAAATTAACACCTCTGTATTTATGACCTCCTTCTTGTTGTTGCACTAAAAAATAATGCCAGTCCAATTTATACATTTCCTTTGTTTACTGGAATTTTATACTTCTACCTTTTGAAACGGTGGCATACTAAATAACTTGCAAGGTGTGATTGTAGATTGTGTCTAGTTGGGATTTACATGAATTTGAGTTTATGGGCTTGGCCTTCAAAATGACTTGTGATTATTCTTGTGAGTCCTTCTAAAATGTAGAGAGAGCAGTATATCCTTCACCAAGCAGCAATAAAATTGTAATCCTTCAGCAATCATCCTTAACCTCTGTCAAAGGAAAAAGCAAACTTGACAAGGCAGTTGTAGCCTCCCAAGATCTTGTATCGTAAGATATAAAATATGAATCCATGGCAAACTGCTGATTTGTGTTCTCAGATGCTGCTGGAGATAGATAATCCTATATCTATATGCCTTACCTGCAAAATTAATGTGTGGAGTTTTTTTCCTTATAATGCAGGAAAAGAGTCAAAAAGTAGAATAAATGACCATATTTTGTTACTGTTTCAAAGCTCTCCAACAGGGGAACAATACATTTGTTACATTTGACTTCGAATTAATTTGGAAGATCATATTTGACAGTTATTCAAGTTTTGGATGCAACGATGACTCCAGTGGTTAAACACCACAATTAACACATCCAATAACATCTATGAAAGAATATTTTCTCTTTTTCGAACTTATTCTTTTTAATCTACATGTGCAGGAAACTAATACGTTCCCATAGTTTAGAGCTATTGCTTTCTTTTAACTGTATGATTAGTTTCCTTAGATATGGCTATTTTCTCAAACCTGATGAAGATTAAATGAGTTTTAAATGTTCAGTCGTTGTCTTTATGATGCTTGTGAAATGGCAGCTGTATAGAAGAAAGTCAATAAAGCTCTGATTGCTTACTTTTTTGCCTTGCCTAGAGAAAATAGAACCTGTTTCAATGCCATTTCATTTGTTGTTTCTATTTCTGTTTATTTTAGGATGATTTGATTACAGGTTGGAAAATGTGCATTTGAGTATAATTTTTTTGTGATTTCATAATTGAGATTGTATTGGTTTTTTTCAGTTAAAGCTTTGAGCACATACTTGAAATGTAGTTTGGATTGGTTTTATGGATTTGTTCTTTAAAGTTATTCAAAGAACATTAATTCAAACACACTTCATTCTGTGAGTGGGTTCTAAAATGCATTTGCCTGATATAAAATTTGCTCTACTTTGTGGTTATGACTGCCATGAGAGCAAATGATGTTTCTTCAATTCAGTGGTTGAATGAAGGTAAATTTAACAAGAAAGATATTGAGATAATCAGGTCATCAGGATTTTGATTTTTCTAGATAGCAAGGTGGATTGTTGCTTGTAGAATATAAGCACTGATATTTTTAGATATCTTAGATTTTTGTCTCCAAATGACACTTTTGTCTGTTCTGCACAGTGACGTGATACAGTGGGTCCTCTTCTGTTTGGGAGATTCCAAGCAAACATTAAATAAACTCTTCCCTCTATGTGACAGCATCTGGCTTGCATCATATTTATGTGCAAAATTTTCAGAATTTTTCTCTGGAATTTAATGAATATAGTGCCCATCCCCACAGAGCTATATCATGTATTATGTACATTTACATTTTCATGTATCTTCCAAGTGAACATATTGAATGCAGTTGTTTCCAGTTTTCTGTCACACTTTAATCAGTAGTATGGATGTGAGCATTTACTCATTGCTGAGAAGGGCACCTCTAGCTGTCCTTATAAGAGTTTATTTGTTAAATACATTATCCAGTTAATTTGGCCAACTCTCATCTAGACCATGCAGTGGTACAGAAGCTACTGGAGTTTATTCTTTGGTCTTCCAGCTTCAAAAGCAGACGGCACATTCTGAACTGTGAAAGTCCTCAGCACGTTTTTGTACCTCCATGTGGAAACTTTGGCAAGATGTGATGTATTAAGTTTTAGTTACATGATTATATTATCAGTGTCCATGATTTTACCTACACTTCTGCTTTTTTCCTTTCCTCAGAAAAAGAAAATCATTGATTGAACTGTTGTACAAAGTTTTTTCTTGGATGTGCATACTGAAAATGTATTTTTAAAAAATGTGTAAATCACTATCCATACAATATTTTGGCTCATTTTTAGTCATGGTGCTTACCTATTTAATTTCATTATTTCAGAGATATATAGGTTTTCATATTAGTGCATATTTTTATTATTATTTACAGGTGTTGGGAAACCTGCATAGTGTAAAAGTATTGCTTAAAATGATATTAAATCAGTAAACAAAAAAAAAAAAGGAAACAAACATAATTATCTGACATCTTGCTATTGCTTCTAACATTGCCAGTTACCTAGAAATATAGGATCTTTTTTTTTATGATGATGATTTGGAAACATCTGAGCAGCAGGTTTTGTATCTCAGCAAGTACATAGTGTAGCCTCGGTTTCATACATGCAATACTGAGTTCCAACATAATCAATTATGTGATTTAGGTGATTTGGTAAATTACTTGGGGCAGCTACATGCAACATCGCTGTCACCTTATCACACTCCATCTTTTCAAAATTATTTGAAGATGAACAGTGAAAACAGTCTGGGATAGATTTAAGAATTTTTATTTTATTATATTAATTTGTAAAATTGTTAAGGAAAACACATTTAGATGTGGTTTTAAAAAGGAATATTTTACATACTCTGTATCTTAATTTTTAATTTTAAGTCAGAACGTAGATGAATTATACCCATGTTGTGTTGCATAGAACTGGAAATGGATATTAAATATGCTAAATAAATTTTGAAGAAAATTTGTGATTACTTTTAGGAGGACATTTATACAACTGCATGCATTTATATTTTCTGCATTTTCTATAGCAATTTAAAATTTCATAAAATATCACATTTGCCACTGTAAGGTAGGAATGCTTTTGCCCTGTACGCCTATGCAGTGTTTGTTCTCTGAAAGCCTTAATCCCAATTTAATTAATCGAGCTGTTACAGTTTTACACAAGTATTCACTACATCTATTCAGTCTTAAAAATAGTCCCATAAGAGATGTATTTAATCAAGCTAATGAATACATATTTTTGTTTATGCAATTAAAATCTAAAACAAAAATTTGGAACACTGGAATCAGCTAGTTAAATTGTTCCATAAGGCATGCTATCAACTCAAAAAAATGGATTCTCATAAAGAATATGGAAAAGATTACCTTTTGAGTTTGTTTCAAATTCAGGTTTTGTGTATGAACAGAACCTTCAGTGTGTTTAGAAATACAAGCTACTTTCTGAAACCTTTTTTTGCCTTCACTCATCAGCAGTATGCAGTATTTCATCAGTGATCTGTCAAAGCCAACAAACCAACTGCTATGGCTGTTCAAGCTCATTAGCTGCTGACTTGAAGAACAGATGTTTGAATTCCTGTACCCTTCATGCTCTGGGTTTACACTAGATTTTCTTACATTATCTGACCTTACAGGAATGACCCAAGAACACGGAAGGACCTCTGGAGGTCCTTCCAACATTCCTGCTCAAGCCAGCTGTGCTGGTTACAGCTGTGCTACAGTTTTCTTCTCAGTACCTGCTAGAGTGTTGTGTTTTGCATTCAGTATTAGGGTAAGGTTTATAACGCATTAGTGCTACAGTTGTGGCTAAATCATGTTGATAATAAGTCAAGGGCTTGTTTTTGTGTCTCATATTCTGTCTGTAAGGAGGTAGAAAAAAAGAAATCATCAGCTGGTTTTGGATGGTTTATTACAAAGTGGCTGACCACAGACCAGTTCACAGAATATGGTGTCATAATATTTTCATCTTCCAATTCAGAGTGTGTCATTATACATTTATCTCAGAGTAAAAGGCTATAATAAATTATATCTGCTATGTTTTCTTATGGACAAATTACCGAGTTGCATTAAGTGTCATTTGAGTTCCTACAAGGATGTGAATTCCAAAAACTAAAACTACTGGCCAAATAAAACATAACAAAATAGTATCTAGTGTAATTTTCAGATTAACCAGAAAATTTCATTTTCCAAAGGAAGCTTTAAGGTTAATAATCCCATTAAAGAAACAGTTTCAATGTGCTGTTGACAATTGCAGTAATTATTTATTACTTTCTTACTGAGTGATGCTGCTAACAGTTATATCTCTATGAGATTTTACTGAATCTCTATGCCACAATTTTTCAGGTCTTCTAAAGACAGTGAGCTGTGAATTCACCAGAATTAAAGTGTATATTATAAAGCATAATGAATGCACATTTCTTTATCTTTCACTTTTAGATTTGAGTATGCATTACAATTTTAAAAATCCAATATTCAAAGAATCTCTGGGTTTCTGCAAGAAAAATAGAAATAAAAATAAAGTTCTTATAGTCTGTATAACACAATTTCCATTTTCTGGATACATCTGCTTTGAAAATTCTATTATTTGTCTTTCAGCATTATTGCAGATAAATATGCAAGAGATTTTTTTTATTGTGTCATGAAAATTCTAAACTGCATTTAACCTAAATTTCCAAAAATTCCTAAGTTCTTTAGAACCCTCTCTTTCTGTATTAAAGGAAACACTACTTTAATGGGGCAGACTTGCACATAATCTTGTTTTTCTGTGTGCTGAATAAGCATTGTATTCCAGGTACTGTTGATGTGATTGCTTACTCACTACAGTTTCTCAGCAGGGTGATCTCATATGATTCACTTTTCCATCTTCTTGTGTCTGGGTCAGGCTGGATGAAACAGCAAAGATTTCTAAATATTTGGCAACCCCCACTGTTACAGGGAGGAAGCGGGATGCATGGTCCTTCTGATGTGCTTGGAAGGAATTACAGCTATTTCACACACATGCTAGTACAAAGGGATTTCAGTACTGCTGAAGGGACACTGGACATTATGTATGAAACAGTGCAGATATCATTGGTATGAAGGAAAGGAGTCACTGGATTACAGAAGGAATAATAATAAAATTCAAGATAATCTGGTATATTGTTCAATATTTTTATCATTTCAATAGATTTTCTTTTTATTTCTAATGTATATGAAATTCTCTAAAATTCATAATATATATCTGGTCACCCAATGATTTACACAGAGGACTTTTCAGACAAAAGTTTACTTTCTGTTGGTTTGGCACAGCATATGGAACTATAGCATTAGAGTACAGAGCTAAATATCTTTTGAAGGTGCCCTGTTGCCTTCTTTCTAAGTGAGATAGTAGTTTACACTGTTGTATTTGAAAGTTTTGAAGAGCTAAATAACAAAATAAAACTGTGAATCAGGAGCAGTTTTTTAATTCTCTTCCTCAAACCTGTTGTTCTGTATGTGAAAGATCAATACAGAAACAAAATTGGTTCAGTGTGCTAGTAACAATTGGCAATTCTCTTCAGGCTTGCTTTAGCTGAGAGCAATAGGAAGTGCTATTTGCTCTGTAGGTATTGGAAACCAGTAGAAAATAAAAACCAGTAGTCAGCCAGCCTTTGTTTGAATGTCCAAGAAAGCAGTGGTAGAGGGAAGGGCAATAAAAGGTCTCTCAAAAAGCCAGTTTGGCTCTCTCTGGTTCATCTCATGAGCACCAATAACCACAGAGGAGTCAGATGGCAGGGCTCCACAAACAACAAAAAAGGCAGCAAAGTCACACAGCCCAAACTGCTATGGGATTAGGCTGAATTTTATCCCATTTGCTGAGAAGAGAGGAGTTCTTCTTGGTCTAGGTGACCAGCTCCTAGCTCAGCAGCAAATTTTCAAGATGCTTTCAAAAATTTGGTAAATCTTAGTTTGTTACATCACACAACTCTGAGGTGGGAGTAGTGTTTACCTAGCTCCAAAAAGTGTTCAAAAGACTAAAGGTTCTGATGCAAAGAATTTTAAAAACGTGACACTGAGCTTCTGGTTCATGATCTGAATTTTGTGCTATACTCAGTCCATCTCTGTGACCAGAAATTTACACAGGACTTCAGGTGTACTGGAGACCTTTGTTTCATGTAGTTCATTGGATAATCTTTTTCACAGGGGCTGAGGGAAAGAGGAAACAAAGATGGTTATTATTTAATTTTAATTGCTATAATCTTATTTTTTCTAAATTCTTGCTTTCGAAATAAATTTCAGGAAGATGTTTCATACCTACTTTTCACATATATAGAGAAGAAGGAACAAGACAGCTGTTTGTTTAAAGACTAGCCAGTTTAGGTCTAGCTCTGCATACCAGCAGTAAGAAAATTCGGTGCTGCAAATTGAGTCATTTGATTAAAGAGAATATTCAGTAAAATTCACACATACATTTATTAAATAGTCCTCCTTGATAGTCGTGAAAGAGAGGAAAAAAGAGAGAGGTCAGCTTCATCTTTCTGAGAGAGAGAGATCCACAGCATCCTTCTGAGAGTCTGCAAGAAACTAATTTGTAGAACACATCATAGGAAAGAAGGTAATTCTCTTCCTTTAACTGAAGTGCATCGATTCTGTGAGGAATTTAAATTTTGGTGTAACTAACTCAGGTGGGAGAAATTGTTTTATTTATCTCTCCACCACTGATTGTCACTATCATTAACTTTTTCTTAGACTGTGAAGTACCTGGGAAAATTTCTTCTCTCTTTTCTCCCCATTGTGTGCCACCTGCCTTCTGTCCCATGCTCTTTAGCTTTGTTGATCGATTTTCTGTGGAGCTAGTGATGCTGCTCTTGCATCTGTGATCAGCCTTATCCAAAGATACTCTGTCATTTTGTGACCATTACTTGATTACTTAATACTTTAGCTAAGTGCTACAAAGGAAGGAGATGTGAAGAGTGTAGGTGCCGAGGCACTGGCACTGGGGGCTGCAGCAGGTGGGTATTTCATGAAAGAACTGTGACCCACAGAGATGCCCCACAGGAGGAAGGGGAAGGAGCAGCAGAGAGGAGCTTTTATAGACTGAGCCATATTTCCCCATTCTCCTTCTGCACTGTTTGTGTGGGGGAGATACAACTTTGGGAATGGAGAAAAGTTGAGCCTGGAAAAAAAGGGGGTTAGGGAGCAGGGGGTTAATTTTTCTCTTTTTTTCTAACAATCCAAATCTATTTAAATGACAATAAATTAAATAAATTTTCCCCCTGTCAGTCCTGTGGTGATAATTGGTAAGTGATCTCCCTGTCCTTATCTTGGCCCAGCAGTTTTGTCATTGTGCTTCCCCACACTCACTGTCATGTTGAGAGAGAGGGGAGACAGAGCAGCTGGGTGAGCAGCTGGCAGCTGATTGAGGTCAAACCACCGCAGAAGGAGCAGGGAAGTGATACTGAACGTGATTTTCCTGCATTCCTTCCACGTCCAGTTGTGTGGGCAAAATTTTGTAACCAATATGCAACCTCTTTGGTTTATTTAAATTATAAGTAGTGCTGTCATGTGTTGGACAAGTATTCTGTTGTTCAACACAATGTAAATGCGAGTATATTGAGGAATCCTTGTAGTCACATGGTGTTAGCATACAGTGAACATAGAAAAGCAATTATTGTCTCACACTGCGGGTGCTATGGCTTTTCCAGAGGTGTGGAAAATATCTGCTGCATTAGAGAATTTTTCCAGATAAAGTAGCTGTTTCAACAGTTCGCAAACAGGTTCTCTGGAACCTATAAACAGGTGTCTATGGAAACCCTGTCCTTTGATACAATCCTTTGATATAAAATAGCAAAACATTATAAAATGCCAAATCTGCTTTTGAGCTCACATTTCAAATGAACTGTATTAAATAGACATGTAACTTGGAGATTTGGAGTACATTAAAAAATTATTCTTCTGGTTGTGGATTGCTTTTCTTGGAGGCTTTACTCAAGTGCAGTATCACACGTTTGCTGTACATTTCCCAGTTTGGGGAAATGGTGTTTATATCCACCAATTCACATCTGTGCCCTGGGACACATGTCTCTGTGGTTTTTCTTCTGCAGCTTCAATGCAATTTGCAGTACTGCTCTGCTGTTTGCAGAGAAGGGGGATGGGACTTCATACTGCGCTGAGGGGTTTTAGTGAGAACACCAGGAACTAGGGATCTATACATTGTCACAGAAATTGTTTTATCCCCCCTACGGTTCACATTGTCTTGTCAGAGCTGCCAGCACCTAGCAGACCAACAGAAATGAAAGATGTGAATGTGAGAGCTACAGTGTAGCCTGCTGTGTTGCTACTAAATTACTCAGCAGCCGTTCAAAACACTTTCAGAAAATACATTTTCTCTTGATTTGAATACATTTCATGTAAATCTGACATGTGGTTTGGCCCCTGGGTTTTGTTCCCAACACTGTCAGAAACAATCTTCTGCAACCTCTTTTGTTCATCCATCTGGAAAATAACAGGATTCTGCTTGCCTGCCTTCTGGGGCAGGTATAAGTTTTGCTCAACAGCAAATGTTGTGAAAAGCACAAAACTAAACACCAGTCTGTGCCTGACATCAGCCAAGGTATGTTCTGACCATTTCTTTTCTTGGATGAAAAGTACTCATCCTCAACCAGCCGAAGAGAAAGGCATTGATTATTAAGACTGAGTTTTTCCTTCACTTTTAACAGAAGAATACATTTATTTGTTTTAATGTATTTATTTCCATCAAATACTTAACCCTGTAATCTTTCGAGATTTCTTAATGTATTTCATAGAGGTAGAGAATCTGACACTTTTATCTTACTGCTTTTTAAATGAAATTCCTTAAATTCTTATTGGAGAAGCAGGCAGATAAGCAGTTTTATGGGAAATTTAAGGTGGGTATATGTGAGGGAAAAAGAAGCCTCAAGGTAATAGCTGAGTGGAGTTTGTTGATTGCTTGATGCAAACAATAATCTCAGCAGCAGCCTACACCAAATATATATCCATGTTTTTCAATATTAAAACTCAGTTTGGTGATGCACTGAGGTTGATGTGGTATTGTTGGTCTTGCTAAGTACTCAGTCTCCACTCCAGAAGCTATAAAATGTTTTCTAAAGCCCATATAGTTTCATCTGCTTCCTCTTAAACACTTTGACTTTGAAATTTGAGCCAGAAAATTTTGGGGTTTATTTTGTGGGGTTTTGTTTGTTTCTTTCTTTTCTATTTTTCCAGAACAAAAACCCCATATTTAATAATTGTGAAATTCTCTATTTAATAAAAAAGAAACTGTCATCATGGCCATTTCCTTTGTCTCAAATAAAAATTGCAAAGGGTCTCAGAATGCTAAAAAGCAATCCTATGGTATTTAGGTATTCACAGTTTCCAATACAAGAACATTCATTCATATTGAATAGCAAATGGCCCTCTATTCTTGCATAGATTACATTTCATATCATGTATTTGCAGACAATATAGATCTGTGATGTTTTATTTTCTTGTGAGTTTTACACTGGTCAGCATGTACAGCTTTTGGAATTAATATCTCTTATTAAAGTCCTCTTTGTTCAGAAAGATAATGACAGTCTTACCAAGCAGGCAATTAAACAAAAGGGTGATTAACTTGGTTTGATTAGTTGTGAAGTGCTGTAGAAATTCTGCTGATCTGACTGAAAAATTATCTTTTGGGAGATTTGTTAATTTTGTTTTTAATCAGGTCAGATCACTAGTTACACTCCCTGAACAGTTTCTTCAATTGGGCACCGTTCTTTGTGGTAGCAGCAAAGTTTCATATTGACTAAAACTATCCCTTATTAACAGTAGATTAAATATGCAATATTTTACCACTGAAGTAAGTATGGCAATTGGATCCGAAAACAGGCCTCGACGTTGGAAATTCCTCTCATTCTTCCTCTGAGGAGTTAATGCATAGAAGACAAACATTATTCAATATATCACTGTCAGAATTAGTTCACTTCATATAATTTCTTTGTGATTTAAAGTAATTAAGTGATTTGTCCACACAATTTTTATTATAGCTGATCATGTTTTCTGACATGTTGGCAGCAAGGTTGTGACATTTTTTTGGTAGCTTTTATCTCATTGGTCATGTAGTATTATAGTAGTGATTAAATTCTGAACCTGTATTTTTGCTCTCACTTAGAATTCTTGTTATGATATTTTGTGGTTTTTTTTCCTTTTGTACCTTTTCTTTTTAAACTACTCAAAATCTGCTGTCATTTTTCTCAGTTATGAGCAGGAAGACAGTTAAGTACACCAAAAGTTGAGTACTGAGTACAGACAACCAAAGGGCCAAAACATTTACAGCTACATTGAGCAGGAAATGAAGCAGCACAGAATTGTTCAGTTTAAATTCAAGATGAGCTGCAAGAAACTAGTATATATCTCATCTCACCTTATACATGTTCTTGAACTAAACATGAACTAACTGCAACTTTAACAGCATAGTACTGCTGCATCTTCAGATGATGAAATAAATTACATTGCATAATAACTTGGAAAACTTTATCTACATATTCTATACCTTTAAAATCTCACTTTAAACAAAAAATAGACAAAAATTTGGATATTTTATTCTTCCATACTGCATCTTGAGTTGTTGAAATATATTACATGTCAATAGCTGAGAGTATAGCTGACGATGGTTTTCTATGGGCTCCAAAGAACATCTCCTATAAAAATACCATGCCTTAATTCATTATCATGGATAGCAGATTCCAGCATATTCAGTTGATAAAATATTAATATTAAAAACTTTGTTTAATAAGCTTTTTTCTCTTTTCAGTTTTACCTCTAGAAATAAGCATGTTCTCTTTTTTTGTCAGTATAGAGTTTGTATCTGATTCAAGCCAAATAAGGTCTGTTTCTTCTCCACCTGCCCAAACTGTTACTTCAATATTCACCAGTGACAATAGAGGACAAACACAGAACTTCCTTTGCTTCCTCAACCCTTCCTGAATAAGAAAGAATCATAAAAGGAAGGCAGGGAAAAGAAAAAAATAAGTACTTGTAAAGTAGATTTTCCATAACTGATTCCCCACCCAATTTATTTTGCTTATCTAATTATGGGCAGCACATATAGTTGAATCATCAGCAGGTGTCCTGTCTTTTATATGTCAGATACAAGAGTACAGGGATTTTTTCCTTCCTTACCAAACAGTTGCCTATTTTGGTTGGGGTTTTTGTTTGTTTGCTTGCTTATTTGGTTTGGTTGGGGCATTTGGTTGATTGTTTGCTAATTTTTTGTTTGGTTGGTTTTTAATTTAAAAAACCTGCAATAGTTGTTTAATGAAAACAGTGGTAGAATTAGCTGACCTCACCCTGCTCATCCTATCTTCCTGCCAGCTCTCTTCCTCTGGCACACAAATGAGAGGTAGATCTGTAGCAGGTGAAGTTTTCCAGGTTCATCATTAAGCAAAGCACTTAATATTGACTGAAAACAGGCAAATATTTGACTGCTGCAATTTAATAAGTGCAGTGGGTGTGTTCTTTAAAGGCAATTTCTAGATTAATTAATTTAGATTAATTTAGATTTAGATTAATTCATCCTAATTTTTGATAACTTCACATAAGATCAATAAAAGCACGACAACCACAGAACTTTCACTCATTACCTGATGTATTTGACATTCTTCAGACAATACCTTGGGCAAGCCTGTTCATCTCCTTCAGCTTTTTCCCTGTGACACAAGATTTACAGAGATCTTTTTATTATAAAATTCATTTAATATTAATAACTAGATTCTGAGGTGCATAGATGAAGACTAAAATAATTTTTAATAATAACATATGTTGGATAGGTAAAGCTACTTCCTAAAATATACTGCCATTCAGATAGAACATTCCTTTCAAGGCTCTCCTAATACCCTTATATCCAGATCAGCTAAATAGGTAGAAATTTTTATGGTCAGCATTGCATTGTCTATCTGGCAGTCAGTTACACATGGCATCCCTTAGCATTCAGTGTGAGCCAGGGAAATAATTATGTTTTTCACTGGGTCCTTCAGAGGAAAAGAATGTTCCAGCACAACCTTCCTAGGGTTTGCCTTAGAGATATGTCTGAAGTATATGCCCATGAATGCTCTTCTGACCACATTAGAAATGTTTTTGCTATGCACAATTATCTTAAATTATTCTATTTTTCCATTTCTATATAAATTTGAAGGACAGCTTTCTTCTCCAAACCTTGCAAGAGTCTGATATATAGGTGGGGATCTATTGATATATTTAGTTTGATCATTTTTTAATGAGCTTAGTTTGTTCTTGGTATTTTGTTGTTTGAAGCTTTAAAGAGTGATTTGAAGTAAAAGAAAACTCTTTTTATTTCATTCTAAAGCAAAACCTCTTGTTTATTTGATGGAACTCAACTACTACTCAACTACTACTCAACTACTGGTCAGTAATAAATTGTTTGAACCAAAAGACATCTGTGATGTGATCATGTTACTATCCATTTTTCTACCATCTATTGCAGTAAAAAAGCCCACCCACACAAACCCCGTAAAATAATTTTTGGTAAGGGAATGCTGCAAAGGGACCAGCTATAATCATGGATACAAACATACAGAAGACAGCCAAGAGGCAATGGCCAGAACCTGGAAGTTCCACCTGACATGGGGAAGAGCTTCTTTGCTATGAGGACTGGATTGCTGAGCAATGGAACAGAGTGCCCAGGGAGACTGTGGGCATTGTCTCCTTCTATGGAGACACTCAAAAGCCATCCAGATGCAAACACAAGAAACGTGCTAGGGGAGCCTGCTTCAGCAGGGAAGTTGGAGCAGGTGACTCCAGTGGTCCCTTCTAACCCAGCCCATTCAGTGATTCCATGGGAAATCTAAAAATCAGTGTGTACTTTGGCTTTATGGTGGGCCATAATAGAAGAGTGTCTGCTCTTAGCACCCTGTTAGGACACTTAGGTGTTACAGTACCTAAAATCTTTCTGTCCTTCAGGCTCATCCAGGCCACACCAGCAATTTATTTTTACTGTTGGCTGCCAGACACTCTCAGGGGGTGAGTTCCAACTTTAAGTACAAGCTGGTAGGGAGCAGGGAAGTGTGTGAGACAGGCCTGGATCACACACTGTGGAGCTCCCTGCCTTTCAGGATAATGAACACTAACTCTCCCAGTCTGCAGGGATTCCCACTCTGCAAATACTGATTTAAAATGCTTTCCATTAAGTCCAACACTATAGAGAATATAACTGGTAACTGGTAAACCCTGGTTGTGCATGATTTAACTTGTTGCTGATTAGAGGCAGCTTAATCTGAAGTTAATTTTTGTCAGTTAGAAATGTTAATTCTGATAAATTGATACATTTTTCAGTGCTTGAATCTTGACCCAAAGTATCTACATGGTTAATAACATCAAGCATCTCTCTGAAATTAAATAATTATTCACAGGGTAGTTTTGTAGTGAAATAATTTCCAATATTTCCAAATTCAATATGTGTGTAGTTGCATTTATAATATATAAGTGGCAAATTGGACATCAAAATCAAGAAATAAAGAACCTCATCTGTAAGCAAAACTAGATTTTACATACACAGCAACAGGCATTGTGGTGCTTGTTTACACTTCCACAGTTTCCTTGACTTGCATTCATAAAATTTAATCTTGTTAAAAGGCCTGTGTAAGATTTTGACTGCCCATGAAGAAATGTGGCACATTTCACATCATACAAGATTGTGGTTTTTTCTATGAGCATCGCATACTTTTTGTTTCTACAATCTGATGAAAGAAATCTATCTTGTTTAAAAAACCCCAAAATCTTCCTAAAAGATGGACTGTGATTATTCATTTTCACATATAAACTAAATGTATAATATTCACCTTGCTTTTCTTTTTTGCAGCTAATATTCAGGAATCTCATGCAGTATTTATTTTTCCAAATAATACATTTCAGCTCAAATATATCACTAAACAAAGGGAATGAAAAAAATAGGAGAGACATTTATAATACACTAGGAAATATACATCTGGCTATTTAGGTAGTTTCTGCCGAAGCACATCCAAATGACATTATAACCTATATTTTGGCTTTTGATATTCAAATAAGCAAAAAGCATCATATTCCTGTACCTTAATGTAAGTTTAAAATTGCAGCTAAAATGTGTATAAACATATCACCATAATGCAGTTTCTTTTTTCTTTAAAAATAGTTGATTATAGCTTAGCAAAATGTTCTTAGCTGTTCATGTTAGATGCTTTGATTTAAATAGGTTCAGGTACAAAAAACATTAAATTATTATGAGAATCTTTACTTCTTTGACAGAGCAGTTCTAAAGCTCGTACTTTCATTCTGATGGGGGGAAAACACAGCACATGTGTTATCAAAAGCTGACTTCAACAAGACATTTAATGGGTCTGGTCCAGATCAAGATGAGTAGAGAACTTTTATTCCTCTAGATGACAACAGTAAGCTTCAAGTTCTGTATTTATGCAAGTATTCTGAAATCAGAAATCTACTCTATTCTGTTCCTTTTTGTGTTCAAAGCAATAAGTATCCATCAAAAACCAATTTTTAAAAAATGCTATGAATTGTTTATGTTGTGTGGCCATTAGGCTTCAGAAATCAATAAATCTTAAGTTTGGTTAGTGGGAGTGTTATTTAATGTTTCTGCCTTGTATTAGTGACTTCAGGTGAGTTGTTCATGCTTTGTGAAAGTAGATTTGTAACACGCCCAGCACTTTTGGCAATTGTGCCTTTCATTTCTCCAAAAATCACTTATTCTTCAGTCCTGAAGAGGGCCTGAAGGGATTATGATGACAAGGCCTTACCTTCTTTCTTACTAACGGTGTCAAAAGGTCACACAAGGTTGGTGAGGACTGGAGGTGCAGAGATAACTCTCCTAACTGGTGTTATGGCTTAATAAGAAAGATCAGCTTTTCATTTCCAGTTTTATCTGGGTTACAAATGGTGCATTACCCTTCTCCATGGCCCTTTGTTTATGACAGCTTAAGTAATGCTTAACACAAATAATATATTAGTGATAATTCTTGTCTTAAATAGAAAACTTTTCTTTTGCAATAACATTTGTACCTTCAATTCTTAAGCAATGCAGTGGAGAACTAAATATCCTGTTTTAAGAAGCTACCTTTAGCTATGTATGCCATGACTGACATTCTTTTGCCATATTTTCTGTTGATCTTAATGTAATTTAACTGAATTAGGCATTCAGAGACCATTATAGAAGAGTTGAGTAGAGGATATAGTTGTTTCAGCAGTTGTTGCTGAATTATAAAAGAGATAAAGTATCTGCCTATTTCTTTTTTCCTACTTGCATGCTTCTGAGAATGTCACCAGAAGTGACCAAGAACAGGTTGTTTGAATATCACTATGAGAAGCAGGAATATTAAGTTTGCCTAAATCATAATTAGAGAAATTTGACAGTAGCTACAAGGTCCAAAGGCTTAAGGTTACAAAGGAATAGAAGATGTGAGCCTTAAAGAGTCTGAAAGCAAAATACTTTTTTTTTTTTAGATTGATATTTATATGTGTAAAACTGAAATACAGCAGGATGTCTCTTGCTCCTGAGTATAAAAAATATGCCAGCCACAACCTCAGGGTTTGCACTAGTTGGCAATAGGTCTTTATTCTCCAGTCTACCCAGGATTTCCTGTACTAGTATATAAATTGTTCCTTCTCTTGGTGTTCAAATTGAAGAGTCACTTTCTCATTAGCCACATTGCTTAACCTATTTTTCTCTTAGCTTTCCCATGTAGAGGGGAGGTAACAGTTCATTTTAGACTATCAGAGTATGCAAAAGAAAATTAATTAGTGCTGCCTGGTAGAAGAAATATATGTTACTGATCATTGTATTTCTCCTGTCTGTAATAGGTAAAAAAAGATCCTCAATAGGAGATCATTGTAGTATTGCAATTATCTGTACAGCACTGCATTGATAGAGCTTTATTCACATGTCAAGTGGCTTCCTAATTTTCATTCATGGGATCAGACTTATGTGAGACAATAAATGGAAGACTGTATCTGAAGATGGTTAAACATAATAATTAATTCCTATGCTCTAGTGCAATACCAAGCTGCTGCTAGCTCCAGAAGCCTCCCTCTGCTGCTGGGAGTGATAGCCCTTCTGGGGAAGAGGAGATATAATTTGAAGACTGCCTACTATGTCTCTCTTCAAGCACTTTTTCAATGTTTTTTTGGTAGTATTTTCTTGGTGACATGTTAGGATAACTGAACCCTCAGCATTTGTTTGATTTTACCTTTTTCTCTTAATGTCTTCAGGGCAACTTAGCCCCCTCAAAATAAGGTGGTTTTTTTCCTTTATTCTTCTCTTTCTTCTGGTTTAACCATTCTAAAAAGCACAACTTGTGCATAGATAAGAAAAATTTTTAAACATTGTTTGTTGGCAGAAATATGTGTATACCTATATTTTCTTCAAACTTTGTATCTCATAGCCACTTCACATGAGACCATTGCTTCTATATGTACCTAAGCTGTTCTCTTGTTTCTCTTTATTTTCACAGTCTATTCATAGGGATGAGATTCAGTTACCTGGTAGGTAGATAAATGGCATAAAAATAGTTTTGAGATGTGATACCAAACCAACAATGTAGACAGATTTTGAAATTTGAAGTTTTCCCATTTTGCCAGGCTTACAACAGTGTTAATTTGCTCACCAGGAGGTAATATTGATATTTTTCTTGCTGTACTCCGCTTTCTTTCTTGTTATACTCCAGAGTTGTATTCCGCTTCTACTGATATTAATGTTTTCTTAAACAGAAACAAGAGCCAAGACTCCTTTTCATTGTGTTCAAAATCACTCTACCTACAATTGATTTTGTATTTAAAGAGAAGGAAATGCTTGATAGTGGTCAGAGAGTTATGTTTCACTTGAGACTAAAAGACCTCAGATTTGGTATATTTTTAGGGTACTCTTTTAAAGTTATCATTCATATGTTCCATTCAATCAAATTTTATTTATTATTTAGCAGAAGTCTTTCAACTTCTTCCAGTCTTCATCACTGTAATATTGCATCATTGCACTTGATGACTATTTTTGCTTTTTATAAGTTAATTCCCTAGTATCACCTATTATCCCTAGACAATTTTTTCCCATTTCTCAGAGAGAAAGGCATATGACTTTTGAGGTAATAGGTCAGCATTGCCATTTTGTTTGCTGAAATTATTTCAACTCCATTTAAGGGAAGAACTAGCCAAAACTTATTATCTAATGACTCTTCATAAAAAGGGTTTTTCTCTTTCCACACCAGCATATTCTTTCAGTGAAGATTACAGTTGAATTTTCATGTCTTACGTATTTTGTATTACTTGTTGCAAAAGTTTTTGCTGGAGGCTTTTTACTGAAAGAGGAAGGCCAACTTTCTTTTCTGACATTATATAATTTTTAATAAAGTTGCTTGAATGCAATTACATGTATATTAAAAATCAGTGAATTAGAGAAGCCAGATTACAGCGTAAGAATGAGCTGTGCAAAAGACCACAAGCACCTTCCCTAAGGAGTGTTCATCTCTGAAGTGCCAAAAAATAGAAGAGTAGAAGTCTTTCTCTTTGATATAATGTAGACTCAAAGATAAGGTAAAGGTTGCCATAATGAAAATTAAACAGCCTTGTTCAAGTGCAGCAAATACCCTTTTGGTACATGAACCTGAGGCATTGCAGGAAAAATAGGAGAAAGTAGCTGTATTAATTCTTGAAGGAGGATTATTTGGTCTAGAAGCAGGGTATTTATCAGTAGTGAAATCTCAATGAATTAATCTAACAGACAAAAAAGCCCAAAAAATATGCTATGAATCCCTATGATCCAATAGACATAAAAGCAAATACAATATATATTCTGTATTCTTCTGTGTACAAACTTGTCCTGAAACTCAGATTAGAACATAAGGTTTTTGTAGGACTTGTTGCATACTGCTAGGATCAATTTTGTAACAATCTATTCTTCCAATACTGTCACAATCATGACCAACAATAATGACTATGGTAATGATTATGATAAAAATTCAATTTTGTTGTAACTTCAACAAAAGTTGTAGAGTTGTAACTCTACTTAAGTCTTAGCTCTAACTATTCCAGTATCTTTATGTTATTCCCATTCTTGCATGTGTGAAATGGATGTGTCACAGTCTATCAGTTGGTTGTCACAGCACAGTGATGTATTATGTTTACACCAGAGAAGCCCCTATGAAGTCAATGGAATTTCAAAGATATGATTAAAAGCAGAATTTATACTTTCTTTTAAAGATCCAGTCTGGGAACACATATCTTTAAAGTCATGATTCATAAAATATATATGTTGAAGAAAAGCATTCAATTGAAATAAATGATCCTTGGGTGTATGCTGCCTGTAGTATGCTTGCAATATATGCATTAGAAAGAGTCCCATTAGCCAGTCTACTAAAGGATCATAAATTTGACTGTTGGAGTAGCAGAGCTGGAGTAAATGAAGCATAAACCAAGCTAAGTACAACCTAACATAAACAGTATCTGTTTCACCTAATGTAGGTATTACCATTTTCAGCTACTTATATGCTTATACAAAAACATTGGGGTTTGGGGTTTTTTTGGATTCTGTATAATGTATGAAAAAAAAAAAACTGTATACCAACATTAAACAAAGACATTACATCTTATGTGCAAAGTAGGTAGTATTTGGCAAGGTAAAGGATATTTGTTTCCCTTATTTTCTTCAATTCTACCAGTAACCCCATAGTGAAAAGAGAAAAGAGGGTCTTTTTTATAATCACATGTGGTGACAGAACAAGGGGGAATGGCTTCAAATGGAAAGAGGGTAGGTGTAGATTAGATAAAAAGTAAAAATTCTTCACTGTGAGAGTGGTGATGCACTGCAAGAGGATGCCCAGGCAATTAATGGTTGTCCCATCTGTAGAAGTGTTCAAAGCCAGGTTGAATCGGATTTTGAGCAACCTGGTCTACTGGAAGGGCCATGGTTGAATTTAGATGATCTTTGAGGTTATATCCAACCTAATTCAATCTGTGATTCTATGATAAAAATATATTGTTTGGCTTTCTCAAATTGGAAGGGCCCCCTAAGGATTATTGATTCCAGCTCCCTGCTCCTTACAAAACTACTTAAAATTAAACCACACACTTAAGAGCATCATCCAGATGCTCCTTGAACTCTGACATTTTGGTGCCACGACTGTTTTCCTGGGGAACCTGTTTCAGTGACTGACCACCCTCTCAGTGTAGTAACTTTTCCTAATGTTCAATCTGAACTTCCCTTGATGCAGCTCAGTTCATTCCATTTCATTGTATTCTACTGCTGGCCACCAGAGAGAGATCAAGATCTCTTCTTACATTTCTCCCCTTGAGAATGAGGTCACTTCTCAGCTTTCTTCTCCGAGATGAACAAACCAAGTGACCTCAGACACTCTTTTAAGTCTTGTCGTCAAGGCCTTTCACCATCTTGGTCAGTCGCCTTTGGGCACACTGTAGGAGCTTTATATCCTTCTTTTATTGACCACAAAACTGCATGCAGTACTTGAGATGGGTCTGCTCCACTACAGTGTGGAGTGAGACAATCACTTCCCTCAGCTGGCTCGTGATGCTGTGCCTAATGCACCCCGAGTTGTCCCCTTTGGCTGCCAGGGTACACTGATGGCTCGTATCCAGCTTGCCATGAGCTCAAACCCTCCGATTTCTCTTTACAGAATGGTTCTCCAGCCTCTCCTCCCTCAGTTTGTATGTATAGCCACAATTACCCATTCCAGGTGAAGACTCTGGCACTTGCTCTTGTTAAATTTCATGTGTTTGGTGCTTGCCCAGCTCTCTGGTCTATCCAGATCTCTATGTAAGGCCTCTCTACCCCTGAAGGAGTCCACAGCTCCTCCTAGTTTAGTGTTGTCAGCAAATTCACTTTAATGTACATTTAATTTCTATGTCCAGATCCTTTATAAAAATGTTGAAGAACATTGGCCCTAAAATTGAGCCCTGAGGAGCCCACTGGCAACTGGCTACCAGCCTGATGCAACCCCATTTAGTACCTCTCTGAGCCAGCTGCTCAGCCAATGTGTTATGGACTTCTCTGTGCTCTGTACGTTTTGTCCAGGAGGATACTCTGGGAAATAGTACATAAAACTTTACTATAATCCAAATGCACCACATCTACTCTCTTGTCTTGGTCAACTAGATGGCTAAAAGGAGATTAAGTCGGTTAAGCAAAACTTTCCCCTCATGAACCCATGCTATCTGTGGCCAGTGAGGGTGTTGTCTTTCAGATGTTTTACAATAATTCCCAGAATAAGCTCCTCCATAAATCTATCAGGCACTAAAGTGAGACTGACAGGCCTGTAATTAACAGGGTCCTCCTCCTTTCCCTTCTGGAAAACTAGAACAATATTTGCCAGCTTCCAGCCAACTGGCACTTCTCCAGACTCCCAAGATCACTGACAAATAATGAAGAGAGGTCTTGTGATGACACTGGCCACATCTTTCGGCAGTCTGGGGTGAGTCCCATCAGGGCCCAGAGATTTAAGTACATACAGCTGGAGCAGCAAATTTCAAAAAAGTTCAGGGTCAGCTAGGAATTTATCATTCCCTAATGCATTCCCAAAGTTCACACACCTCTTTTTGTTTGTGGTTAGTTTTATTTTTCCTAAAGGAAGGGCCATCAAATGACTTCTGTGAGACACTTTAGGAATCAAAGTAATTTGGGGTTTTTCATCTTCCTTGTTTTCATAACTCTTCTCCTTGGTCTCCTTTTCTCTTTCACTCTCTGTACACTTTTACTATTTGGTCAGTTTACAGCAACTAGAAAACCTGAGAATTGATGTTGAATTGCTGTACGTTATGAAATATGTTTCATTGATTTCAAATAAAATGTCAGACATAAAATACAGCATTCATTTTTATAATTGTCACTTCTGAGGGTTCCAATTGAAGTTGGTAAGAAATACCAAAATTTGACCTTACTGAAATAGAAGATGATAAAGAGACATGCCAACATTTCCATGGAAGAAGTATGCTGAAGTTAATTTTTGGGAAGTAAAGGTATGGTTTTTAAAGTAATGGAATTTTTAGAAATATATTTTTAAGGGGAAAAAAGGTAGTAAGTACAAGAATTTTGTAAAAATATGAAGACATTATTAAAACTGCAAGGCACAATACAGATTTTCACGGTTGTGAATTGAATATGCTCAGTCAAAAGTAAAATCACCGTTCTTGAAAAATCTCCTATATTACTTGACAGTTGGTTAGGTGTTCCCTTGACAACTGCTCTGGTTAATCAAGGGTGTAAATGAAGCCACTATTTCAGTGTTTTGCAGGACACTTTTATTTTATGTCTTTAATATAAATACTTTTTTAGTAAAGGGATTTTTGTGGGGGTTTTTTTACTGTGTTGAACTGTTAAGCTGGGCTAGCATTTTTTCAGATTTGTAGGGAGAAAAATAGCAAGTAGTTCTAAATGTAGTCCTCCAATTGTGGCATTATAAAATGGACAGTGGTGTAACTAGTTTCTAATAATTTTTCAGAAGACCAGAAACCCTGGTCTGCTAGCAGTGTGAGGTATTTGTCAGAAACAGTCTTACCATGATTATTTAGCTTGGATAAAAACAAAGGTTCTCTTTATAATGTCTGGGGTTATTTACACCTGCTGATATGACACTTTAATTTTGCCATACTTGTCCTTAATCTGTTAGAAATACGACTGCACCTTCAGCATTATATAGAAAATACAATTGCTATAAACTAAATTTTCTTAAGTATGTTTACACAACCATGAATGCACCATTTTTACATGATTACATTATGTATTTATAATGCATGAAAGCAGTTAAAAGTTTTCCAGAAGTTCCAGTCTCTGGACTTATTCTCATCCATATTGTCAAACATGTAATCAGTTTAAGATACTTTACTATGTTTCCCTTGATATAACTGGCAGCTGAAGCAATCATGCTATCAATTAGAGCTTAAGTCAGTCTTTCCAATTATTAGAAGAGACATTAGTAGGGATTTTGTGTTCATGCTTTCTACTGTGCTCCTTTAGTGCCACCTGGTGACTAGCTTGGAAAGAAAAAAAGTATGATCTTATTTCCAGCTGGAGTAGTAGTCTATGATAATTTACGCTAAAACATTTACTTGAGCAAGATTATACCAGGTAACATTTGTTTTAGAGGTGCCACAATCTTAGTTAGCTTAAGAGGATTTCTTTGACTATCAGTTCCAGACCTAAAGTAGTCCAATACATAATATCCACAATAGTGTCATGAGTGTGTGAGGTACACATTGCACTTTGTTAGAAATCCAGTGTTCAGACACATAATTAATCAACACACAACTAGTAATGACATAGTATATAACTACTGTTTTGCAACCTGTTGAAGTTTTCTTTTGTAAAAAATAGTAAATCCTTTGTAATTCTTGTTCTTTATATAAAACCCACAGCAACTATGAAAAAAAGCATTGTATACTAAGCCAAGAGCAAATAAGAAGGCAGAACATCTTCTTGCTTGAAATCTGTGGAAATAAATGTTTGAATTCATCAGGCCTTTATCTTTAGCATCTCCAGGAACAGGTTGGGCTTCACATGGCTCCAAACCTGTTTAGATTACTGTGCATAACCTTGCCCATATGTGCTCCACATACACTCATTTCCCATAACTTCTCCTTGCACACACAATTCTTTACTTCCCTGTGAATCCTTTCTATATCATTATGAGCATGATGTGCATGAATCACAATTCTGGTACCTGACAAAATTATCCTGCAATAGGAATCGTATTGCATTCTCTACTGTCACTGTCTCTGGAGGGAAAAATATGCTGGCTTTAAATGCAGCTGGAATGTGCCACTGAGATGTGAGGCAGATGGACTGAAATGCCTTCAGCATCTAAACGAGTGAAAAAGCACTACAGAACTAAAAATACTTCAAAATTTAAAGATGTCAGTGATTAGGCACTTTCATCTCAGGTGTTCTTAATGTGAGGTCAGTATCTCATAATACAAGGTTAATTAGAAAAATAAAGAAAAAATGTCAAGAGAATAAATCATCAGTTTCATTTTCTCGTTTCTAATGCGGATAATGGAGTTCAATCTTCTGTGAGCTGCGTGAAATAATACAACTGCATTTATTCAATTGCAAGATTAAGACAGTTTTCAACACAGATTAAAAGAAAACTAAAACCAGGTCATAGAGCAACGTGAATGGTATTTTAGTTCAGGCAATTTCTCTGACAGGATGTTTCAAGTCCCTTCTTTTTCCCATCATTGTTTTAAAAAGCTAATATGAATATATTTTGCATGTATCCATGGTGTAGCACTTTCTGGGTTTAAGTGCTATAATAAAGACTGAGACAGCATTTACGGCTTAATTGCCATTTTTTCATATGTTTATAATTTTCTAAGAAATCTGTCTTTTGGACTGTAATTTTCCATGCTGTCTCTTTCTAAAACCTATTCTAGGCATATTTAAGTAATCTAGCAAATTCAAAGAGTCCTAATTTTGTGGTAATGTGAGCATGAAAAATATCCATTTTGTTCACATTTCAAATGACAGTTTTTCCATCCGATGACGAGACAGAGAGAAATGTCAACTATTAATTCATTGGAAATCTTTACAGAGAAAGAAACAAATGCTGAAGGAAACAGTGATAGCATGGAGTGCATTCCTAACATGCATTCCAGAATACAGGGCAGTAGGTTTCTGCTTGCAGCTTCTGGTTTTATTCTCATGACTCAGTCACTAATCTATTGGCTGACATCAAACAAATCTGCTCTTTCAGATTTCATTGCTGCACATTAAAAAAAAAAAAATAAAATAAATAAAAAACCAAAAAAAGCACCTCTATGTCCTCTGTGGAGTTAAGATCTAATGATCAAAATCACTGCATAATAAGCTGCTGTTTATGGATATTGAGGGGGTTTATTTGAATTTTCTTTTTTCTTTTTTTCTCACATATTTATTTAAAGGTAGAATGGATTACTAGGTATGCCTGAGTAGGGATGAATGTGTTATTATCTGAATGAATTTATGATACTTGAGCTTGTCTAAATAAAGATACCTAAAGTAAAGGACTTGTAACAAGCAGTCCTTAAGGTTTATTTTAGTTGCACCTATGTTCAATCTCCCACTTTTTTCCCCTAGTAAAGGATCAAGACAATAGAAATTATGTGTACAAAACAGTGAGAATGTGTGTACATCAGGCATTCGCAATGGAAGTTTACAATGCTCAGTGGATGGCTAATTGCTTGAAAATGGTCACACTGACACAGACCTCGTTGTTCTTTTATTTTTCATCAAATGAGCAGTCTTCTTAATTAATTTTGCCACTTTGCTTAAACTTTTGTTCTTTATGGGCTGGACCACTGTAATATGTGATATAAGAGATTATTTAGAAAAAGAAACATGCCGACTTCAGGAATCTTTCTGAAAAGCAGAGACAAAGCAGGGGCAGAGGGTAGGCTTTGCCATGTCTATGTTAGGTCTCTACTGCAGTATCCACTCAGAGTAGAAAGTATCAAGGAGAGGCTATGAGTTTGTTTATCCCTAAGAGAGAATCTTAAATAAGCTGATTTTTTATTATATGAAAATATTATCTTTATACACTCTGATATAATTCCCAGCAGCTGAAATATGAGTAGGAATAATAAATCTATTCAAAGAATATTTTACATTTCAAGATTTGGTTGAAAAACACAATACTTGGAAGTATTTTCTCTGAAATTGTCCTTATTTCAAGGATCTAAAAATGAGATTAGTGACTATCTGTCAATATACCCATTGTTTATTAAGGAGAAACTTCTGTTTACTGAATTCATTATTTATAACGAAATTGTGCAAATCAGATGATCTTCAAAACAACAGGCACTGCTTCTGGTTCCCTGTATTCGAAATCAAAATATTATGCTAATTTTAGATTTTTCAAGAAGGAATGCAGTTCAAATACCTTAACAACATGAGTCTTTTTAACCCAAAATAAGAAATAAAAATGAAAATTTTTCAAGCCCATTTCAGTAGTCTAGGAGTCTAGATCACATTTCAGAAGGTGATAGTACAAATGCCATTCAAATATCTCAGATTTTTAAAGAAAGATTCAGATGTAAGAAAAGTGCTGCATACTTACAAGGTAGAAATAATTTAGCACATTTCAACCCCATGCATCAGAGCACAGTGAAAAGTCAATGAATTAGTATTGACTAATTTAACTGTAAACCAGCAGTGATATAACCTTTGGAAAGGTGGGATTTATTAATATGTGAACAGCTTTTGATGTGGATGTACTGGCTATAAGACAAGTTAGTAAACATGCCTGTTTTGTGCTGCTCACTCAGAAATCAGTGCACTGCAGTGGATTTATAGATATTCATTAGGGGCCCAATATCATATCCATTTATGTCAATACAAGGTTCCCAGCAAATTCAGAGGTGAAAACTGAGATTCTAAATTTCATAATGAATCTACAGACAGGAGGATGAAATAGTAAGACTTTAGACACAGCAGCAGAAACACAAAGCTCAAGGCATAACCTGGAATAAATCATGCCATGGCAGCTGCAGACAAGCAACCAGGTGGTGATACATAAAAAGGCACCATTTGAGACTGTGGTACATCTTGATGTGTTTTCTCCAGGAGTAAATTTGTCCTTGTCAATGCTGAATTTCTATGATTAGTAATGTGCACTTCTAATGTACTGATCCTAATGGGCTTTAAAATATTTTAACACTTTCATATGTCTATGGACTAACATAAAAATTCATCTATCCCAATGCAAAACATTCCATTACTCTCCTGTCATTGTCCTTTACCATTATTCAGCTAAAAGAAATTGAAAATTTGGCAGTCCATATAAATACATATCTTTTTTTTTTTCAGAATCTTTTTTAAAGTTTGTTGTATCTATACTAGGGAGATTGTATGTCAACCACATAAC